>JBBMJY010000022.1:9547278-9571004 GCA_037833715.1 Toxotes lorentzi | reverse complement strand
ACACACACACACACACACACACACACACACACACACACACACACACACACACACACACACACACACACACAGAGTAACTGGCATCAGATAAAGCTGCCTGTTGGACACAGCTCTGTAATTTCTTGCTTCACCCTCCTGTGTGTGGAGGATAAACAAGACGCCTGAGAGCAGGAATGAGACACTGATGTTTTCATGCACAACATTTAACCAACCTCACACCTCCGGTCTGCTGAGGAGAAAATGACTCACTCTGATGTGATGTGATGCGACTGTGCTCTCAACATTGCATGTCACATGTGGCACTGAATATATCAGAAATGACAAGTGATTGTTTTCTACTGTTCTCCTCTATTCTTTTCTTTATTCTTTATTACTTTATAGACAGAAAATAACATATAAAAGTGGATCCAAATATCCAAGGCCCCCAAAATTTTATGGTTATTTAGATTTTAAAATTGCAAGAAAAAAAAAAGGCTGTTGAAAAAAAAAACCAAGAGGTTCAAAGTTTCCTCAGTACTTCAGTAAATCAACTTCCTATTAACAAGCTCTGTAGTTATTCACACCCTGTTTATCTGCTGCTCTTGTCATCCATCCCAGTAATATACCATCATTATGAGCTGAAACAATCTTGCCAGTCAGCCTTGGCCCTCTGTTGACCCAGAGAGCCTACAGTTCCCCTAAACGGCCTCTAGAGGAAGCACTGCCTGACTTTAGATACCCAAACTCCTCCTAGAGCTGAAGTTCAAGACCAGAAGGCAACCTTCTGGTAGCAGAATACCAGAATATATTATGGCTTCCATCTCATGTTACATGGCACACATGCTCCCTTGCTCCCTGAAATACACACAGGCAGGCCGGCTCGCCAAAACACGACCAACCACTAGCTGCTCAAATGACCAAGATTAGACGCAATGTCATTTGGCACTGAAATACGCAACACATCTTTCTTAAACTCAGTACAGAGTAAACAAACTGCAAAAAACTTTGTGCAACAACCTATCATAGCCTTTTAATTGGACATTTATACAGAGTATTATTATACAACTAATGCAAAATTGTTACAAGGCAAAGCTAAAAGTTAAAGTAAGTTAAGGCACAGAGATAACTTGGAAAGTTTTGCTGGGGACCAGAATCAATATATATACATATAAACACAAATGATTGATTATTTTAGTCAATACACAACTCCTAATAATTACACTGTAGCTGTTTCAGTTATTTGATCTGAATAAATACCTGAATAGAATGTGTTGATTTTCAGGAGCTCCTTCTCACAGATCTGGAAAAACCTCTCCTCAAACTTGGCGTAGTATCTCTTCACCGTGTCTTCATCTGTGACTGAAAAAGTGACAAGGAAAAAAAGTGAGAGACAGAAATCATGATTATCTGTTTGCCCCAGGAAACAAGTATATCTGTAAATATATCCAACGTTGTTGTACATTTATATATTATTTTTATTATGTTGCTCTTTTGTGTGATTCCCATTCATAAGGTTACACATGCTCAAACCCTGTAGCTGGTAAGTAGGATGAAGGATGAAGCTGTGTCAAACCTTTCTGTTTTGGGTCTAGGTCCTTTTAAAATGTTCGCTTACTCTCAAAGAAACATGACTCAAAATAGATTTACTGCAGCTTAGTGCAGAATTAAATCTGATTTTCAACAGTGAGTGAAATAAGTTGCATGATTGTCGGTTGAATGGAAACAGTCACTGTGTGTAAGTGAATGACAACAAAAAACACATTTCATAACTGCAAATGATGTTGCCTATTACCACTTAACACAGTGTAAGCAATAACTAGGTTGAACAAGGGGGATATACAGTTGCTTATTTTGGTGTCCTCATGATGTTCTCATGACCTAATAGGTGTCCTAACTAACTCTGCCAATCTTCTCAAAACTTATCACTATAGGTGAGTTCTTGTAGGGTTGGTCTGCACTGCGGCAAACAGGCATCCATTCAGTGTTACAATTAGATCAGTGGCTTCCTCCCATCTCTCTTCTGTCTGACAAAACCCTGCGTGTCTTTTTCAGGAACAGCCAATTCAATCAGCATTGATGCTCTGCATCTGCCTCATTCACAGCAGGCTACCTGACACCTGAAGGAACTTACAATGGGGGCCACTGGTCAAGCCCAAATACATCACATTCACAAACATCAGATATTATATAAAGTCAGCCCTGGCTGCAAACTGGTAGATGGATAGACTTTCTATTCAACACAGTAATAAGAAAGAGATGCCCCAGGCAGCAGCCTGTCAATATCACAGCTCTATTCATACACAACCACGCAAACACATACACACAAACCTGCATTTGCAGCAGAGGTGTGTAAAATGTTCAACAAAGTCCAGCAGCTTTACAAGGAAAATAAATGAGAAAGCGCCTCCACATCTATCAAGGTAATCAATTATAAATTAATTACACAGCGTTCTACAGGTCAAAATATCGTATAGATTGTATTTCCTACAGCAGATGTAAGAGAACTGCTGCAAAATACCCTTCACTCAATGTTAGTGAAATTCTTTCAGTGTATCATTAAACATCCCAAACAAGTTCATTACAGTGATGACAAAAGCTGAAAAATTGGGACTGCACACAGCCAACATTGCTTTTTGAATAAATATGTATTTTGCAAACATGAAGAAACTTTAACTTCTGATCAACAGTGAGTTTATCTGGGATAAAAATGAGAAAGAGAGAGAGAGAGAGAGAGAGAGAGAGAACAAGGAAACGGCAGCAGATGCTGGCAGAGACTCAAGTAAATACTACATATAACTGTTGGGATTAGTGTGGACCAATTACTGCACCTGTTTGAATAGGTCATCTGCATGTCAGACCATGCAGTCAAGGAGGCAGATGGAAAAAAAAACAACTTAGTAGGAAGAAAAAAAGAAATGAGGAGGGAGGTGGAAAACATTCATCTACTAAAAAAAAGTGAAATGTACACAAACAAAGAAAATAGAAAGACCGAAAACGAAGCAGATGGTCTCCAATCTGCCTCACACTTCAGCCCAATTGCAGTTCAGCTTCAGTCACAACTTTTTATGTCTTACAACCATGCAGAGCTCAGCCACCTCAGCACTCCTGAGCTGAGATGGATGGACGGCTGTTTGCATGGAGGGAGGCATTCTTGAGCTGCTGACCGATTGGCTGGCTAGCAAGCCAGCTGAATGACTGAGCACCTGCTAAGTCAGTGTGTCATGGCTGAATGACTAATGGTCCAATACGTTCCTTCAGTCAGACCTGCAGGTAAATAGCAGACTGAGCTGGATTGTAATTCAAAGTAAAAGGTTACGCTGCTAATGAGCACTTTGCATGAAAGAGCACTAATGGATAGAGACGCAGTTGCAGAGGGGAAAAGACAAGAGGCAGCTGGTGAACTGTGTCTGATTTAACACCATTAGGACATTTCCTATACACCAGACATGGGGTTTAAAATTAAATCTGAATTGTTCACAAATTTATTGTCACTTAGGGTTAAAATTCAAAAGATTCATCTTAACAAAACAGCCTGATATGAACCACCGCTTGGTCGGCTGAGGATTTCTGAGTTTCCTCCTACAAGCAGCATCTGAAACAGTGCTGTGCCACTGAACTGCCATTTGAACTACAGTGATTAGTTGATTAATTGATAAAGTATTTTGTTGACCAAACAATTGAATAATTAACTGAGATAATAATCAGCAGATTAACTGATAATGATAATAATCATCAGCAGTCAGTTGCTGCCATACTATTGAACTGAACCACCTGATGTCATTTAATCAGGTTAAAAAAAAATTCATTTATAGCTCTTGTTTTTTTGGAAATGCCAGGTGGTATTTGACCCCAAGCAGAAACAGGAAAATGTCAACGTTACCTCGAATTTGCCATATTACATTTCTGTTTTCAAATGGTTTTCGCGAAATCCTTACAGACTGATTACCTTTAGATTTATTTTTTGAAATGCTCTTTTCTCCCACCTGGGCACTGACTAATAGACTGAGTGTGTTGGTGGGAGTGGAGTTGTGAGGGATGAAAGTGTAGATGTGAGGGTAGTCTGCAGGTAGAAGAGGGGTTATGAAATGGCCCTGCACCCCCGCCTCTTTGTTTGCTGCTGACCTGGTGCACTGCTGAACCCACCAGTGTAGGTGTGCATGTGCATTTCCACATATCAGTCAATGCACACGTATGCTTTTGTTCATACATTTATGTGCATGAGGCGTGTGATGTGTAAGAACAAAGGCAGAGCCAATGTTTGAACTGAGGCTTCACCAACAGACTCTAAATCTCTGCAGCTGCTGAAACTATTCTGTCATTTATCTCGCCTCAACCTGCCACACACTTTACCATCATCCAGCATTAGTAAAATAAGCGTCATTAGCATCTCATAATTACACTGTCTCAACTCTTTATCTGCCTCCTAAAATGAGCTGAACAACAGTGTGGATGCAATAAAACCTAATTATGAAAAAGGAATCCTGTAGTCTTGCGAGTAGCTTGGCGTGCACTATTTCTTTAATTTAATCTACGGTGCCAGTGTTCATGAAAATCTGACAGCTTTTCTTTCAGCTACACAGTATGGGTTCTCATTATCACTTGTCTGGGTAGATGATAACAGAGATGGCTGCCTAGAGTCCAGCAGCGTTCACCAAAGGGGTTCAAAGGTAGACAAAAGTTTGGACATCATGGGAAATGAGAGCTTAAACAGAGTGGCAGAACAGAAAGACTTCAGTATTCTCCGGTATCAACAACTGAGCTCAGCCATACGGATACACATGCAAATCTGACAAATCTAAAAGTTATACTATCGTTACCATGGCTTTTTACACAGATACAATTACCTACACATTTGCATTGTATTTCTTTATAAAGTAACAACACTGTTTCTTTAATAAAATAACATTTTAAGTTGTTATCTCCCTCCTGTTTGGTCAGATGAGCAAGTCCATTCTGACTGGCCTCCTTTGGTCTTTGACTCAGGTCTCCAGTGGGATCACTTCCTCCATGCTAATGTAGAAATACTAGGTCACACAGAGGACCCTTCAACCCTCCTGTGTGTGAGAGGCCAGGCCAAAGAGATGATGACGGAGCACCTCAGTAGGGAATAATGGTTCTGTCCCTGGAGGGCTATGTGGTGATATATGCCTGTGCTTACTGTGTGTGTGTTTGAGTGGGTATTTAAACTGTGTGCTTTGGACAGTACACAGTTGTGTCAGCATAACCCTTAGCTTTCAAAGAACTACATGAACCTGTGTCATGTATGTGAGGACGTTTAGACAGTAGCTCAGATGTTTATACACCTGACTAACCAGGGCCGAGAGTTGACAGCAGCTGAAGGGTTCTCATTTTGTCCAAGGTACCGTACCGTTGCATGCAAAGTTAGCACAATGCCTGCAGCAAACAGACATTAAAAACAAGCCTTTCTTCAAATGTTAATGCACTGTTACATTTTAGCATTTTATTTCAAGACCTTAAAAAACAGAAAAAATGTTAAACAGCAATTGCGACGTGCAAATGGGCACCCTTCTACTTGTAAAGTCACAGAAGTTCATTAAGTTGTTGACTCATTAGGACTTTTGACAGTATGAACTGGTTGAATTGTCTCTGTCTCTCTTTAAACCTTGTGGTAACACTCAGCAACTATGAGCTCCTCTAAACAACTGACTGAGGCTCTGAAATGAAGCTTCCTGATGCCTACAGAGCTTCAACTGCTATCAATCATCTAATTTATCTAAAGCAAATCAATAAAGAAAAAAAGAAATCAATATGTGGTGCGATTAGATTTAGGGAAGTTCAACTACTGTAAATCACAACCATAAATTGAGTAAGTGCCAGGAGCAACAAGGCCTACATTATGTTTTCTCACCCCCAAACTAGTTGATTAATCAATTCTTACATTTCTCATTTATCAAATAATACAAAACAAACTTGATCATACTCCTTTCTCCACCCATTCCTGTTTCTTCCCAAACAAGATAAGGTGTATTTTTTCTCAAAAAATAAATAGCCTTCAGTCAATTCAGCAGCTGAATCCAAACCAGCAAGAGACTGCCGGTGCAACATGGGTTCTGGGAGGTTTTGTGCTTAAGATAACATACTTTGGTACAACATGATATGTCAACAATTGCTCCACTGCAGTATGTTGCATTCATTCACTGGCTTCATTTTTTCAGACAAAGAATTGTGCTGGTAGCTAGAAAAACAACTCTTGACCTGGAGTATTCCCAGGGCAGCTTGTAGAACGCAGCCCCCCTCTCTCCATAACCCCTTCTTCTGTAGATTGTATAAATAAATGATGAGGCAGCTTCCTCCGAACCCTGAAACCCTACACACACTCACACATACACACCCCACCCCCAACTTCTTATATTCCCATAGAGCTGTTCTATGATGCGACCCCATAAAACCAGCACATAAATCCTTCATGGAGACCCTCTAACTTGCTGACAGTGAGAAGGCTTCAGAGAGGACAACAACTGACACAACCACTAAAAGTCCCTCTGTATCACATCCTTCACAACTGAGAACTGCTTTAGGGGTTGTTTTTGGCAAGTAAAGATATTGTTGCTTAAGCTTTCAATTTGGCTTTCGATTTATTTATGGTCCGTTTTTATTACGTCCAGCTATATCACCTGTTTCGTGCTGAGAATCTGTTGGTGTTAAGTTAGGGGAGGCGAGGAAGGTGAAAAGGTGCTGAGGAGAGGGGGAGCAGTGGTTTGCTCTGTGTTAGGAGCTCAGATATCATCTGTCTTTACAGTGGAGCCAGGAGAGAAGGTGAGGACACAGCATCTATCTCCTCACAATCCTCTAAAACAAACAGGCACATACAAATAGAAACAAGCTCACACATCCCATTTAATGACACCTCATAGTGGGAAATAAACTATGTTCTGATATCACTGCTGTCTAGGGAGGTAAGGAGACCATTACATTATGATTGTCGCTGTATTAGCTTCGCTTATCTCTTCCCTGCAAGCACACAGGTGTAAATCACAAAGGCAGAGAACAACAAACTCAGCTATAAAAGAGAATGGGATTGACTTAACTCTGGGCTAGAATTAATCTATTGAGACAAAAACAGTGAGAGCATAAAAACAACTTCAACATCCTCCAGTCCCCATGCTTTAAGGAAGGAAACACAACACTAAAACCAGCCAGACAGCCCCCCCTCCATTCTTCCATCTCGCCTTTTTTTTTCTCCCCTCACTTATTCCCATTCGGCCCTCTAGCCACAATTAATTCTACCAATCATCTCTCTCATCGAGGCCAGGGGAGCATTAAGAATGCACACTCACTGGGCCAGACTGCCTGCCTGGGAGGACCGGAGGCAGGATGAGGAACTTCTGTAGCTCCCCATCTATTGTGTACTATTTATACTGCAAGACTGCAAGCTAAGCGGATCCAAAAAATAAACTACACTTGTGCAGAGTAGTGAAAATGATATGATGGAGAGAATCACACATTCAACACATTCTGAGAAGTGTTAATATATTTGTGTGTGTGTATGTGTGTGTGTGTGTGTGTGTGCGAGGAAGAAATTGAAAGAGAGAGAGAGAGAGAGAGAGAGAGAGAGAGGGGCACATGTGATGGGTTTATTACCAGCAGCCAAGTGAATACTTGATGAGAGGGAGAGAGAACAAGCAAGAGGCCAGATGGGGTGTGAGATGATCCTGGGGACCTGAGGGAAAACACACAACACTCAAACACACTGGACAAAGCTATGAGACAGTCGCACAGAAGCAGAAAGGGATAAAGAGAGGCAGTGAGACGGAGGGAGATATTGGGGTGAAGTGATAGAGAGCGATGAAGACAGACAATAGGAAAAGTAGAAAAGAGACGAGGAAAACATTGTCTCTCTGTATACAGATAAGTTTACAAGTTAAGAACTTTTTAAAGATTATTACTGTGCAGAGATTATAGTCCAGAAGCTGCTTTGCAGAACAGGACCACTGATACTATATGACTAACAACTGAAATATACTGTCTTTACATTTCCAGAGAGACAAAGTGGAAATTTCAGCTCATGGTACATACGTACACAAATGTCAAACAACATGCTGA
Source organism: Toxotes lorentzi (assembly GCA_037833715.1). Lineage (NCBI taxonomy): Eukaryota > Metazoa > Chordata > Actinopteri > Toxotidae > Toxotes > Toxotes lorentzi. The sequence goes on along the minus strand of JBBMJY010000022.1, from coordinate 9,562,961 downwards.
ATTACAGAAAAGTGTTTTCAGCTCCTTTATCTAGAGACAGAAAATGACTTCTACCTGAATGAAAGTAAGTATGAGACTTAGTAGGCATAATAGAAACAGAAAACTTTTCACTTTGCAGCCTGTATGGCAATTACCTGAGTGAACTCTTAAACAAGACCTAAGTTGCTGAGACAGAGGGCTGATAGAAGTACACTAACAGGCAAAGTTTCTGAGATCCACAAGAAGTAGGTAAGTAGGTCATGTTGTTATACAAACAGTGTTTTGTCCAGATAGCATCCACTAGTGCTTATGAATGTGTGTGCAAAATCTGCCCTGTCAGTTGCCCTTGCCTTTTTTCAGCATGTTTCTCTTATTCCCTGATACGTCCCGCATCCCTTATGAGCCCATGTGTACACACTACAGTTGACTAAAGAACAGAGATGCACACATCTGGGAGGGCACACCACAGAAACAAAAAAAGCACTGTTGTGACTTGATTTGGAGTTCAGTGGAGGGCTAAATGGACATGGTCCAAAGCACAGAGGAAGTTAAATGGGCATAATGGAGATAGGAGAAGAAGTTAGGTTAGGTGGAATGGGATGGAGATGAGAATAGGCCACAGATTCTTTCAATTGGACAACTAGGAAGTCCGCTGAAAGCAGTATTATTGACCCAGGGGCTGATGGGAAAGTTAATTACTCCTGCTCTTTATTCTTCAGAGGGCAGTAAAAAATGCAAAGTCAGTTTGTGTGCCTTAGTCTGAGCAATTCTCTCCCTCGTTCTTTGTCTTTATCAGTTCTCTCTCTCTTTCTCCCTCCCTTCCACCCGGCCTGTTCTTATTTTACTAAGCTGCTGCTGTGAAGTGTTATCTCTAACAGTCAGAGCGAAGGAAAGTTTGGCCTAGACCTCTCTCTCTCTCTCTCTCCCTCTCTCTCTCTCCTCCCAGCACCACACAGGGCCTTGAAGATCAGGACTGTTTCCCTGAGAGCCTCACTGACTCCCAGCATCTCTCTATAGGTAGATAGAGGCCGAGGGAAAAGGCAAACTGATAACAGTGTGAAAAAGCTGTGGGATTCATCTCATCAGGGGAAATGTTCGTCTGGACTTTACGGCTTCAATCACGTCTCTCAAACTTTGTCAGACATCTTAAGAGCCTTTGAGATCCGGAATATTTAAAAATACATTTGTCTGTCAGGAATGTCTGCTACGGGTATATTAAACTAAACTAAAATGATTCGCACATTAAGCCAGTGGTCTGAACTTTGTTTTGATCAGCATGTGTTATATTTCTCATTCCAAGCCAATTCAAATCAAGCTTTTTAATGTGATATTATTGTTAATATCACGTTTCTATACACAGTCCACAGTGTCTCAGATAATGCAGACTTTGTTCCTGTGGCAGCAGTCCAATAAAGGATGTGGATAAGTATTGATGTCTCAGTATGCAAACTCACGCACTGCACAGATCCCTTACACAACATTAATTGAAGCAAATCTAATCTAAAGAGTTCAGGTCTGATTTCACAGAGACTCTCTCAAAGAGAACAGTCACTGTGGAGCCTGTAAGGTGAGTGTAATGTGAGTGTGATGTTCCTCTGAGAGGAACTGCAGAATAGAGTTATACTTTTAAATAAAAACGTGTAGGCTAATATGCTACACCTCTTTTAATTCAAAACATGCTTTTATGGATCCTATTCTTACCTCCATTGTTGAAAAAGATTACATTACATACAGTACATCTACATAGCAGCCAGCAACTTCTGATTTCTTTATCAAAATTTGTATCTGTTAACTGTCAGCACAATTGAGGTGTCTTTGCTCCCATTTACCAGTATTGCAAAATAAAATCTATACTACAACCAATCATCTGTATAGGACTTTCAATATGGACAATTTAACACAGGACCGTGACTAGCAAATGTTTAATTCCTTGAATCGTGATATAAAAGTGACTCAAATACTCACTACAGCACCTCCAAACACAACATCCAGGTCTTCTTACACATCTGCTCTCTGACATGCACACCTTTTCAGGTCTGTCATTTCATTGGTACTGGAGGTGTTTCTCTAAGTCACAGAACTTCAACTTTATAAGTGCACACCTGCTTGCATATGTATGAGCCTCCCATGACTGTGACCGGACAATATGGCATCGCAGAGCTTGGGGGACGCAACATACCAGGCTGCTGTTGGAAAATTATTCACTGATTCACTGAGCTGGAAAAATGAAGGTGATATGAAGCAAAACCTAATTAAAAAATTAGGGGAGCTGTGCAAGAGGAAAGATGAGGAGTACCCGGAGAAAAAGAAAGAGGAGTGGGGGGAGGGTGGTGAGGGAGACAGGTGGCAGGCTAGTGGGTGAGTGAGGGATGGAGGGCACAGAGCCTCATCAGCACAAACTGGTAGCAAATACCAAGAGCCTGAGGGGAATTTGTCTGCTTGACTGTGTGTGTTTGTGTGTAAGACTGTTTCAGGATGCACACTGCATTGTATTGTTTTGTAACGTATACCACTTCATTACAGTGATTGTTAAACTTTATCATGACTGAGGAGAGGGGGTGAGTCCTTAGCTACAGTTTAATGACCATTAAATACGGCAGAGCTAATGAAGACAGTTTATGGTCTATTACAAATGGCAGAAAGAAGAAGCGATAAGAGGGTTGACAACAAAAATTACAGCTTTCTCCAGACTATAGTAATCTATTACTTCATTTTGTCCTGCTTTTATTCTCACCACAGTATCTCCTCTGGAGGATCAAAGCACAGAAAACTAAACAAACTGAATCGCGTGAACGCTGTGAATAGATACAGTAAGCCTCCAGCCTCTTTTCAGGATCGCCAACTGACAGCTTAACCCCATTAGTCAGGGCTGCTCTACTTGGTCACGCCTCATTAAGATAACAATAAGGTTTATGTTCTGCTCTCAGTGTTACACCAACATGATTGATATTAATCATCATCCAGTCTGTGGAGAAAAGAGAGCATCCGAGATGCTTGACTGTGCTGCTGATGTCTCATTTTACTGCTCTGCTGGAGGGGCAGGCGGGACTGGATGCTCTAATCTCTTGCTCTAGTAACTCTTTTCTCTTTTGCCACCTCCTCATCACTTCTTCTTCAGCTCCACTTGAGGAAGAATGAAGATGTTTACCTCCTCTCTCACCTCTCTCCCTACTGTTCTTCCTCTCCCAATCCTTCCTCTTCACTGAGCTTGTTCTGTTGATCCATATGCAACCATGTGGAAGCAATAAGGGCGGCATCCTAGACTCGCTGCATTCATATGGAAAATAAGAGGGCCATGTCTGTACTGGGAGGCCACAGAAGAAGTTATCAGGGTCCTGTACACACCTGCATTGCTCTACATGAAATAGTGATGTGCTGTCAGAAGGAGGGGTTGTAAAAATCAAACTGTGTCTTGCTTTTGAAAGGAACAAAGAGAGTTTTTTTTACAGGAATATGTGCTGCTGTAATTTTCAGCACCTGACAAAGATGATGACGATGAGCTATGCTACAGCCATTTTTATGGTAGATACTCAGATGTGGAGCCCTTCAATGACAATTTCACAATCATTCCGTCTTGTCTCACTTCTCTATTTATGGTTTTCACTTGGTGACAACTGGCATTCAGCATTTCAGTATGTGTGAACAAGCACACTATTTGAACAGAGAAACTATCCTGTAGGTTTTGCATGACCTTACATCATCTACATCAACACTGTTGTAATCTGGTTGGCCTGTTACATACATACAACTTTTCGTACCAACACAAAGGGGCTCTCTGGTCAGTCTGACTGAAAAAAAAAAAAAAAAACAGGATAAAAATATCACTGCTGTTAATATGTGAAGATTAACATACTGCAGAATGAGGCACACGCATTTAAAGTGGAAAATTAAAACTGCAATAAGATCGTTGTAAAAGAAACAGGAGATGGACTCATGCTTGCTGCCACCTGATTTGTTGTGTACCTTGGAAACACTTGACACGACTGATGGATAGAAAAAGGAAATTAACTGCGTTGCCACTAAAACAATACACTGTGATACCGAGGCAGACTTAATGAAAAGGGCAGACTCTCTCCACTAAAGTAAAACGTATAAACCACAGCATAAGTGTGGCTACATTTATGCTGTGGTTTATACTGATGGACCAAAAAAATTAGTCAACAGAAAACAAGGAAAGTCCTTGCTTGACCTTGAAATTTAAATGAACAGCTAGGGAAATCATATGTTGATTATAGCACCCGCAGTGTAAAAAAAAAAAAATCCTTCATTCAAACTGCACCTAGAGCTAAAATGGCCCTCTGGAGAAGTTGCGTTTTGACGGCTGTAATAACACACAGCCACCTTGTTGGAAGAAAATTGCTCTTCCATTTCAGTGTCTAGGTGTGTGTGTGCGCCTGCGTGCACTATAAATGCACCAATAGACTTGCATTTGCTTTTGAGTAAGTGTGTGTGTGTCCTGTCCCATTTTTGAGAGCTGGTTGGCTGAGAGTGACATTGTCATTATCGACATCTCTCCCCGCTCCCCAGGATCCTGTAGCCATTAGCAACCAACTCCGGGAGTTGGCCTCTCCTCTGCTGCAGCCAATTGCTTTCACATCACTGTGTCACTGTGTGCATGCATGCGAATGAGCAGGTGCTCCTTTTTCATGTGTGTGTGCGTGTGTGCGCACTCATGTCTGGATATGGCTCTATGATAGCAACATGATTGAGTGCATCTGTGTTGATTATTTGATAAAATGCAGCTTCACTGCTACTCATTTATTTTTACTGTGTTAAGACAAATGTTCTATATCAGCAATATATCTCCACAGCAAACACAAAAACGCGCACACACAATTCATGGCACGCATGCTGAACAAAAAAACTGCATAAGGAACAGGTCAGCGTAAAATAATCAATAGGTGTTGATTAGGCCTACTCAGTACCTTTGTATTGCATGGCAAGCAACAGCCTTTTTTCTGTGCAGCTGGGAATCAATACTGTGATCTCTGATTAGGCCGAGCTGCATATCTCACTGAGGAAAAGAGCAGTACACACCAACCGACAGTGGGACTGAACAAAGCACCAGTCCATGATAGATGGCCAAATAAAACAAGTACAGGCCTAGTTTCCTAAAACACCAACAATGAATGCATGTTCCCAAAACGCATCAGAGGAGAGCAGTTTAGTTGTATCATCTATGGTGAAAGAAAAGAGAAAGGTCTGCAAATACATGACTGCAAAATTGCTATTTTCCAATATAAGCAGCAGTAAGCACACATAATGGGTCTTTATAATGAACTTACATACAGTCACAGCTCTGAGCTCTCTGAGCACAGGGAATGAATAATTCCTTGCTCAAAGGCACCTCAGAAACGGCTGTGAGAGGACTCACTTCTCCAGTCTAGACTCCCACAGACAGAACAGAGATTTGGCAATATTCTAACCTTTAGATTGATACTGACCCTTTACATAGGCGAGTCAACACTCCAGGCACTTGTTGGCACAGTAACATGAAAAGCCTTTTATATTGAAGGCCCCGCAGGGAGTGTGTGTGTGTGAGTGTATAAAAAAACCCTTAAAAAAAACCCTCTCCTTCCCGTCTGGTATGGAATCTCCATCTGTGTTTCAGGAAATATCACAAATGTGGGAGAAAGAAAAACAGCTTTAGATTTTGTTTGTATCATCTGAACTACTACACAACAAAAACTAATTATGATGTTAAAGGTGGAACCAACATTTGGTCCTTACAGACAGACCCTATTTTTGGAGGACAGTGGTCGTTGACTGAACCCTTAGATACTGTAGGAATTTGGGTCTGCTTCATAATATGATGGAATGAATTTTCTTGTTCTGTATCACAGGTTAAATGATGAAAAGAGGCAGATATGCAACACTTTTCAAGTATGCTAATAAGTCTTTGTTTCTGTTACCATGGGAACTAATTATGTGACAGATCACAGGGGGGTGTCCATATAGATCTAAGAATACCTGAGAGAGAGAGATCATATATTATAGCTACATTAGTGGTTGGCGGGTGAGTTTAATCAGGGCAGTAATAAAAGCAGGGTGGGCTGATGGAGGAATGTCCACTGGGAGTTGCAGCTCTTTGTGTCTCTCAAACCCCTCTGCACCAGGACAACCTCTCCCTCCCACCCCCACATCGCCATGCTCCCACCCCCACTGATATATTTCCCTCATCTCTCCCACCTTCCTTTTTTAAGAAGTAACAAACAAGATCAGATCTTGTTCCGATCAACTGCAGCTCATTAGCGCCACTGACCCTGACAGCAGGACCTAAGACCTTCAAACAAACTATCCCTCTTTATGGACACACACCTGTACCCCACACCTCTGGCTATGTGACCCTCCCTTTGTGCCGAGCGGCACCCCCTTCAGATGATGGATATGATAGGGAGGGCCCTTGTGGCGGCTGGGACCCCCAGCCTAGCTGATGGGTTATTCATTACAACAGGCTTTAACTGTCCTTCAAGGACCCTAAAATGCCACAGAGCCGAGCTGTGCTCAACACACACACCTTTATTATGATGGATGTGGCAGCAGGGGCCCTACAGGTATTAACCTGACTGTTGCAGCAAGGTGACAGAGTTGGACTTTTTAAATGTAAGCATTTAGCTCGTAGTCTTATGCAAGAGTGGAAGTAATTAATTACACTTGGTTAATCACACAGCACAAAGCTGATCAGAGTGCTTGCACTTTTAGTTGGTATTATGGCCATTGTTCTAGAAAAAAAAAAAGAATACACAAAACATTGCCTGCCTTGCACTGGCTTGTACTTTAATTCAAACAGAACAGTCTTTGAACATTTATTTTAATCTTAACCTTTTTCTGTATGTTTCCATCATGTCTGGTGGCAGTTTTAAATGTGAAATCAGTATCAGTCACACATACATTCTGGAGGGGAACAGAATGTATATTCTTTTAGCTTTACTGAGAATATATTTTGCATATTGTTGCACATATTGTTCTTGGGTTTGAAGTTCTTCTTGCTCTTTGTACATAAATAGGAAGGCTAGTAATCTGCTACACTGCAAAAGTCTGTTAATATTTTACAGAGAGGCTCACAGGGTCACTGCTGGGACTTCATTTACTTTTCGCCACTCATCAGGTGTGTGTGATTGTGCAACATGTTCTTCACAACTGAGCCTGTTTGAAGCTTCAAGTGTGTGTGTGTGTGTGTGTGTGTGTGTGTACCTGTAGCTCTGAGCTCCTGAGTGTTTTAAACAGCAGTTCTGTGAAGACCTCTTCCAAGTAAATGACATGTAATCCTCATATGTGCATGCACTTGTAAACACATGCTAACAGAATAACACACACACACACACGCATACTCATGCACCATAATTATTCCCTAGCTTACAAATGTAGACATATCCAGCTCTGGTGTCACAGCCAGGAAGCTTTAAAGGAAACAATCATCCAGTCTTTGCCTGTATGGTGCTTCAGGCAAACACGGACTTCAGGCAATAAGCACTTGTAACTGTATCTGAGAGCACGTCTGAATTATATTAGTCTCCACACCACCAGACATTTAAATCTCCTACGTAACAGTTCCCCCAGCTGTCTGTCTGCCTATAAACCATCCGGCGTAGGAGCCCAAATTGCTGCAGTGTTTCCTAAGTATCAACAGTAGCAACAACAGCGCAAAGGTCCTGTGTGGGCTGACAGGCTAAAGAGGGATGATCACAGCCGAGTGGACTTCGGCCTTGGGGCCAGCAGGAGATGGATAGAGGCCAGAAAACAAAGCAAGTGACAAACAAGGCGTCTGCTGACAGAGGGAGAATACAGTGCCGAGAAAGAGAAAACACAACTGGAGGTTCAACCAACTAAAGAAGTAGATGAAGGTCATTTCTTCATCCACCTCTCATCCCATTTTTCCTCCGCTCAGCTCAAGAAGGAGGAGGGTTTAGCGCCTCCTCTGCAATTCCTAATGAGGCCCTGTGTGTGTTGCATGTGTGTTTTTGTGTGGTGTGTATGTGTGTGTACTTTAGTGAATGCATTGGCCCGGTAATGGGTGCGGCTGCCTCACTGCATTACCATGGACACAGCTGGACGTCAATCTAAGGAATTCTATTATGTCCTGGTTGTCCCTGTGGAAAATCCTTAACGAGGAAATCCTAAGACCCATTTCACGTCTAATTACACATATAAACAGAAGACGGCAAAAGAGCACAGCCCTTTCATTCATTCATAGTGATTTATAAACATACAATCTTGGACACAACTAGAAAGTAAACATTCAAGGACTTCTATGAACTATCACATTCATTATCGATTAATTGGGTGATGTTTTTTCTTCAAATCAATAGACTAGTTTATAAAATATCAGAACGATGATAACTGACTATCACATGTACCCACAGGTCTTCACATTGCTCCTTTTGTCCTTCAAAACCTGGAGATATTGATAATCATATGAGGCAGAGAAAATCAGCCAATTCTCACATCTGAGAAATGTTTCACATTTTATTGCTTGATAAATTACTTCCCCATCAAACCTATCGATTATCAAAATTGTTGGCAATCCTTTTATTGGCAGCCAACTTACCAATAATCAACTAATTGTTTCAGCACTAACACATTCTATCTTAAAACAAACATTTTTTTCTGTGACACACCTCAAGCTCCTGCTGTGTCTTGTCTATAGTGACCTTTATCAGCTGGGATGTCTGCAGTGGCTATTAGTATTCTAATGCCATACTAGTATAATGGCAGTTAGAGGGACACCAGGGGTAAAACTGACTGTAGTCAGCTACAGATTATGTCCCTGTGTGTGTGCGCACATCTACCATCAACAAGCAGCAGCAGCAGCAACAGCAGCATCCCATCTCCAGTGTTCAGACTGCTACTGTGAACATGATGGGCCAGTCACACAATGAATGACAACAACGCAAAAGGTGAAAGGTCAAATGCTGCTGATGAAATGTTCGTATTTCTGCCGTTGTTCGCCTACTGCAAGGACCTGCACACGCACACACACATGCAAGAACTCAGACATACACAGACAGATACACACACACATCCTCCACTCCTCATCCAACAGAGGGTAGATGAAAGAGCCTGTAGCTGTGGATGGAGGATGGGAGTTGATGGGAGGATGGGTGGATGTCGGGTGAGTGAGAGGGGGTGCAGAGAGAGCGTGGGCGACTGACAGACAGACAACAAAAGACAAGCACTGCCCCGAAGTTCAAAAGAGCCCTTTCAACCAAGCATCTACCAACATGCACACAAACCCACAAGCCAACGCCAACAAACATGGTCCCACTGAATCCTCCTTTATCCGCTGGTAGGACTGGGAGGATTTTCACACATTGTTGTGTTTGTCGTTAAATTCTCTACCAGTGACATTTAGCTCAGTGCATGTGTATATATTTATGCACCCTTGTAGTCATTTATCCCTCTATTGGGTAATCAGGGGATACTCCAGAGTTCTCTCGAGGACCACACTGTCAGTGATGCTTTTCCTTTCCAAGAGCTCTTGAGGATGGTATGGACATTTACTCAACAACACACACACTAAAAGATACACACATTACAGCACAAAGACACCAGTGTGCACATGCTCCTACACACAAACAGAAAAAAAACAAACATCCTCACTGTCTCTTCCTCCCTGCTGCCTGAAGTGTTCTTCAGCTCTGTAATGTAGATGTGGGTCTGTGTAATATTTAAAGTAACGTTTCTCATCCATTAATTACATACACTAATTCACTTACAACCTACATGGTAGTTATGTCAAAAACAAGGGAGTTCGAGATCAGCAAACACAACTGGAGAATGAAAATGACCTTCAAGATGTAATTTGCGAGAGAGCTGCTGAGTCAAAAAAAAAGCATTTCTACACAATGACATGAAAGCATCGACTCTCTTTAAAAACACCATAACTGAAGGGGCAGAGATCTGCAGGTGGCATCTCCTTTGTGGTCTTAGCATTACCCCCTGTGGACAACAATCATCTCTAATGTACTTCCCCAAGACCATTTCAGCTACATAAGCAAAATCTGCTTCTGTGAGTACTCACACACACTGATATACAGAAGCTCTCCCTCTCATATCAATTTAATTACTGTTATAATTCAGCATATGGATGCGATTCTGATACATTCTCTCCTCTTTTCAATGATTAGACAGTCCTCTAACACAGTTTACGACTTAGTTTTAATCCAAAGACTATACTGTAAGGTAAATACTACATACAGGTACATTCACTGTTGATTCAGAGGCTACAGAGACAAGAGGAAGAAGGATGGCAACACACTGGCAGACCAGGATCCAAGGCTTAGCTCTCCAGGGATACACTTTAAGCCTTGTAACAGAATAGAGCTTGCGCCAAAGCCAAACTGTGCTGCGACATTACTGGAATAACTGTGTCAGCCCCTGAGAGTCTGTCTCTTAGGGACAGGGTTGTTATTGAAAGTGAAAGAGAGAGTTCTCTCAAAATGCACACAAGCAGACGCCATAACTAAAGCACTGCTAACAGGATTGTGGAGACAACAGGGTTTGGTTGTAAACAGATGATATGAAAGTGCAGAAGGTGACTGAGAACAGAGAACATGAATTTATCTATTCAAAATGTGTTGCTCTTACAAGGCTTAGACAATATGCTGTAAAGTACACTTAAAAGTTCTGCACAGCTCAAGAGAAGAGACAGAAGAAACATACATCAGGTAAATCTCACAGAGCTAGTCTTCACCAATAAATATATACTGTACATCACTCCATATTAAAGTATTTACCTATTTGCATATCTAATAGATTAATACTATTTATCTACTTAGATGGAGAGTTTGCCTGGGTCCATCAGTCTCCTTGCTTCAAATATCATGTCCAAAAGAGAGAAAGGATGAACAAAGGATAGGATCAGAGGTGTGCAGTAATGTAACAACGCAGGATGGATTGTTAGCGGCAGAACTTAAGAGCTGAAAGCATCGGGCTGAGAGCTTTTCAGCTGGCTATGTTTAATCTGCAAAAACACTTTGGTTGAGCAGAATTTACATAATTGTAGCACTTATTGCACCATCACTGAGAAAGTGAGCGGTTCTCCGCCCAGTGAGAGAACAGTTGTCAAGGCAACTGAGGCAAGAGTTCAACGGGAGAATGTCACTGGCCTTGAGAGACACTCAGTGAGGGAGGGGCTGAGGTGATGTCAACACCGGGAGCTGACGGGAAGACATCGAGTCTGTAAAGAGTACACTGCAGTGAAGGTAGGTGAGGTCGGATCAAATAATATCACAAATGGAAAAACACACACACATCTTCAGTGCTTCTGTTGCTGTGAAGTGCAAATATCCAACTCACAGCAGTTGATTAAGAAGGTTAAGGGACATCATAATGGTCCAACTTAACTAAAGTCCAGCTGTGGAGAACCAACTGTAGGTCTGTTTATGCTCTGCTGGCCACTCAACTGACCACTGAGCACACAAGTTTAACGAGTTAATCTACTTTGTGTCCACAGATAAATGTCAGCAGAGCTCTGACATAAATCTGTCTGTTTTCCTGCTTTTATTCTGAAATGTCTACCTCTCTTTGTTCTCCACTTTTATCTCATGTTTACGTTCTCACTTTTCTCTTCATAATAGACACTGCCATAAAGGTTAGAAGACTATTTCATGTTTCTTAAAGTAAAATACAGCATGTATTTTTGTGCATGTGTACATGATTAACAGTGTGCCTGAAATACGAATCAGTGGGAGAAGACATTCGCGGGATGGCAGCGTTCTGTGGCCCAACTCCCAGAGAGACGAAAACGAGCCACCTCTGACTAACCGTCTAGGTCTCTTTCACACAGACACACACATATACACACCAACACGCTAACACACAAACAGACGACAAGTGTCCAGGACAATGTGCAGTCCTGGAGTCCTCGGTCTATACAGCAAGAGAAACAAATTAGCAGGCTGTCTGCTTAGCTCTGGAGTGTAGCCAGAGCATGCAGCACTGAAGAAAGAACCACATGGTGCAGCTAGTGGCCACAGGCCCAACAAGAGTACTGTGTCTACCTGACTGCTTTGGGTCATACCAAACAGTAGCCACAAAATGATAACGTAGTACACATATGGGATCATTTACAGTGAGTTGGTCATTACTGCAAAATAAGCTCTGAAAGGTTTTGAACCTGGCAGGCTGTTACACATAAAACTGTCCATCCAGTATAAATTGTGACCTGATGGTGCCACTACCCTAAAGGTCATAGGGTGACCAAAATCATTAGGAGTCATCCTCTGAAAACCATGGATATCCATGGCAAGTTATCTTGCTCTGGACAATATCAGAGTGATGGACTGACTCAGGGGCTGTCAAAGTACTATAGGGTCCAACACGAATGGGATAAAAAGACACAATAAATTCATGAATGAATTCATGTCATTTTTTTTGTTCACTTGCTTGTATTTGCCTTTGATGCACTGTAAATTTTCTTTAGACTGATGCACTGACATATGCTCACAGTGATAAGAAGAAGGAGAACAAGACAGATGAAGATATACGGGCATACAGATCCATTACATAGACAGATAAAGAGATTCTGAGCAGAATCAACAGATTCTCTGCACAGCACTTATGCTGTCCGTCACTTTGCCAAGGCCACTAACACAGTGAGGGATGGCTGTATCCAGGCAACCGGGTGGCTAGCATCAGCAGCTTGTATCTAACCACCATCAACCAATCGCAATCATCAACCTTAGCCAATCATGACTGATGTCAAGCAGCTGCTGTTCAGCGGGGAGCTATTATCACGGCCAACCAGCTCAGAGTATGCCCGATTGTCTGGGTACCATCTGTGGACGTGAGAGGCTGAAACCCACCTGATGTCCTGTAGAACAGTGTATCTACCTGAGATAAATGGAGAAATGACAGACAACACTTACTGCTGTTATAAATACCAGCTCTGGGCCAACTACTGCAACAGGTAATCTACACATCACAGAAATTAATTTAGTGAACTTTTTCCCTCTTTTAATCCCCATTAGGTACTTCATAAAGCAATGAATGCTTCTCCTAAATTCAATTATTTCTGTTGCAGTATACAGAGAGTTTATTACTGAACTCTCAAACTTTACATCATTATCATTCAAATATCCAGAGAGCTGTTTGTGCTTTCTTATCTACCTCTTTCTACATTTCAACATTTCTCCCTCAGCCAAATATTTAAACTAATCTATCCCTGTGGAAAAAACAAAGCATGGTCTCTAAGCTGTGAAGTGTAAAAGGAGCACGACAGCGAACATATTCGATTTGTAAAGACGTAATGAGATATTGGAATATTTCCACTTTGGTCTGGTGTGACTTTCAGCAGCCTGACACAAAAGCTATCTGGATCTGACAAATGAAAACACATTTCTATTAGAGCATATTATTACCCAGCGTACTCGCTGGTCAGACCAGTGTGTCTGTGTGTGTGTGAGAGAGCATACACCAGCCAACAGAGGCACCTCAGCATAGGCTGAGAAAGGTTGCATGTGGTGTCAGTGTAATAGTTTGTATCGCACCGGTTCCTCTCCTCTCTCCTCTTGCTGTCTCTCTCGCTCACACACAAGCACACACAGATAAACACACATCATCCCCCTCACTTTGACAGACATACGTTTGGGCAAGGCAATCTGTTATCATAACTGTGGCTGACGGTTCCTGTGATGTTTGGTTCACTCTTTGTGTTTGATCCTCCAGGTACAGAGGAAGTGGAGCCTACGGGGACATTTCATCCGCTCATTCTCATTCTCTCTTCCTCTGATCTGCTACGAAGCTGCATAACAATGCAACCATTACCAATAAACAGAGCTTGGTGTTCCTCCTCTGTAAGTGCATTTAACACTCTGGTGTCTTTCTCTACATTTTGTTTTTTTCTGTTGTTTTGAAAAGACTTATGATCCAGGCTTTCAACTCTTAACAAAGTCTAGTGACACAGTCTCAATTTGCTGCACAGTGCTGCTTTGAGCTAACAGTGGTGGTGCTACTATTGAGTATCTTGCTTAGTAATGTTTAGGGAGGGGCCGAAGAATCTGGCTGAACCAAACGTTCAAATGCAAGCAAAAAATTTAAAATGAAATATATTTTTCAATAACTTGAAAGTTGCCTTATTTACATAGTTTATCTTCTTTATTAGATTTGTGTAAAAACTTAAATGTATGTGTTTGGTGCTGTCTTGGGTACAGTAAGTGCAGTACGTGCAGACAGTAATAGAGTACAACATGATGCTGAGACTAAGTGTGTCAGCCCTGGGCATCTATAACTGGGCCAGGCAGCTGATTTTGTGTGTCAGAGAAGAAGACTCTACTCAAACAGGTCAAAGAGCAAAAGGCTCAGCTCCAGAGCACAGAGGGACACAGTTTCCTTCAGGAGCAAAAGATCACAGAGTTCACTGCCAACCTTGAGTCAGAAATGAATAAAAACCAGCCCCTCTGGAACCAGGTAGAAAATTTCTGTAGTTTTGCAAAGAGAGCAAAGTGTTTCCAGAGGCAAACACTGAGGGTCAAACCTGGCCAACAGCTAGAAGAAAACATATGTGTAGCAAAATGCAATGTAGGTTCCCACGAATGGACATCGCCATCCCTACAGACATGCCACAAAGTTGTTGTATAGAAAAAACATTGTAATTATATGTAAACCTTCATTTCCATTTCTAGAGCATCAAATATCATTGTCTGTCTCTTTGCAGTCTGCTCCTCAGACAGTGTAGTCGGTGTACTGTGTAAAAGGCCAATTCAGCTCTTCAATTTATCTTGAGCTCAGAGCCATTAGGATTGGGCTGGAAACATCAATTGAGTTACAAAGAGTAAACAGCAAATGTAACTGTAACTGAACAGTACGTGTAGGAGCCCCAGTTGGGTGTGAGTCTGTGTGTGTGCGGTCCTGCGTGTGCGACTCTGCACACATGCGCCTCTAAGGTTTATAGATAGAAGCTGCTGAAGTCATAAAAACAAGATAAGTGTTGTGTCAATAGTCCAAGCTGAAGGCATTAATCTAAGCAGAATAAGAGCCCAGGCCCTGCTACTGTAACCATGGCAGAAACAGCAAGGCTGTACTATAGAGGTGGTGGAAATTCAGTATCCATTAACCGACAGGGTGGCCATGCCATTGACAGCGGGGGTCAGAGAGGTAACGTTATAGCCAGCATACCAACAGCATGAATGTTGCCATAGCTTGAAATACATCATCAGCCATGAGACTGAGTGTGTCGTCTGAGATATGTTATATATAATGGAAAGACTTGCGCAATATTGCTATTTTTCATACTATTTATAGACATATCGCTATAACTCCTCTAGCACGTGCTCACAAAAAGTGCTTTTAGGGGTGTGCAGCTTAATTAGTGTACAACTAAATGACATGCTCTTCCTTTCTCAAGAGAATCCCTCAAATCATATCACAGGTAAATATAACAACATGCTATTATTCATGCTTGTTTAGGTGTGTATGCCTTAGTCAGCTTGGTGTGGGCAAACCAAGGTGTGTGTGTGTGTGTCTGTGTGCATTTGAGTGAAGATGTCCCTCCAGGCTGCCGTGGCATTCTCACAACAGCAGCTGCAGCCTCTCGATAAGAGTCACACTAAACAGCCTCACTTTGAGGACAAAATGAACTGAAATGCAAGGAGAAAAACATTTAGAAAAAAAACACTGACACACACAAAACCCACACACACACACACACACACACACACACACACACACACACACACACACACACACACACACACACACACACA
>JBBMJY010000022.1:9520081-9547178 GCA_037833715.1 Toxotes lorentzi | reverse complement strand
ACACACACACACACACACACACACACACACACACACACACACACACACACACACACACACACACACACACATTTCTGTAACACGGCAGATATTTAGAAGCCAGCAGATTAGCAGACATGAAACAAGGCATTTTCCTCAGAGAGGGATAACACATTTTTTGCAGTGTCTGGAAACTGACAGCCAGGAACATCCTGACTGCAACTTATGAACAGCACAGCGCAATATTATGTCAAATGTCACAGTGAGAATTCAGAACCACAGTAGCCTTTTGCAATGTCATAAAATGTAAACACTTTATGACTTTATGCTTCTATATGTGGATGGACATATAGAAGCAATTAGAAGAGGAAGAAAGTAAAGGCATTTGAGGCTTCAAAGACTGTAAAAGGAAATATCTGAGGATGAAACATGGAAACAAAATGATTAAGAAAGAAAGCACACACAGATTGCAAAATAAGTATTAGAAAGTAGAAAAGGTAATCTCTGACTTGTAATTATGTCTTGTACAAGCAGTGCAAACTCAGATACATGGATTCCTAATGAAAATGCATTAGTGTCAAGCATGTACTTAACATGTTAGCGGTTCACTAATGTTTTAGCATAATACTGGCATGCATGGAAACATTTTATTTTGAGAGCTCAACACTGCAACCCTCACCAAGCCCTAATTTACCCCAACCCTAACCTAAGCAGAGACTAGTGAAAGTATTGGTAAGTAATATGTAAGTAAGTTGAATGCAATTTTGCAGTTCAACTTTCCCACTTGAAAAGCTGTTTCCATTTCCTCACTGTAAAACTGTAACTCTAACTTATGAATGAGCCATCATACTTCCATGCTACCTTTGCCATCCAGGCGGGGAGGAAGGAATCTAATACTTGATGTTATTAGATTAGGAGCAATTTCCTGACTCAATCTGATTAGGAGCTTACTGACCTTACGGTGCTTGAGAGTAGCATCATTTAAATTATTTACATGAACAGGACGTGCCCAGATCTTTTTTATAAAGCAATTCATGAAACTGAGCAATTTAGACTCATTCATTCACCAGTCATGAGCCTTAAAAACACAGGGGGCTGAATTATGCCAGCTAAGTTATCACTGAAGAGAACTGCAGTTTGCTATTTGAGTTCTGATGTTATGGGTGTGAAAAAATGTACTGAATCCTTCACAACTCTTCAGTTTACCTTGGTTCAACTGATATTTTCATCTATTTTGCATATGTAAACAGAGTTAAGAAAGAGGGAATGCATTATGTCAAAGAGGGTCCTCATAAGTACAGACATACGTGTGAGTATGTGTGTTTTGGGGGACTGCTTGGGAAGCATATGGGGAACATGGCTTGTTTGTGAGCATGCTGCGTAGGATATGTTTGTGTGGCATACAAAGTAAAGGGCGTCCGTTGTGAGTGGCATTTGTGTGGCGTGTATGTGTGAGTATGTGTGAGAGTCTGTGTGTGTCAGTCATCGGCATGGGGCAGATACTCGCTGAGTTTAAAGAGCAGCATGTAGAGGAGAGGCAGCCACTGTCTGTCAACCACCAATGAGCAGTGGGGCTCTGAATTCCCATTCATCCCCTTCATCTGGCCTCAGTACAAATAGACCACCAAATCAGAGCCGGAGATTTCTGTGGTTTCAGAGTGGTGGGACGTGTGAGTGTGTGTGTGTGTGTGTGCATTTTGTGTCAGAGGATGCACCACACTGAGTGAGCCTTCTAAAGCCCTGCAGCAAACACTATGAGGCTGGTATTTTTTCAGGGCGGAGAAATCGACCCTTGAAGATCTGACCCGCTCCTTGTTAACAGAGGGTTGTACGCACAAACACACAAACACAAACTATGCACACCTCATGAGTCACTAAGGAGGAGGTGTAGCCAAAACAAAACAACCTCATACGAAGAATGAAAAGTGTGAAAGAAAGGAATGAATATGAATATTAAATTGTGTGGAACTTGAATTGGTTCTCTTGGTTCTCGCAGGACATTTAATAATATTTCAAATATTCTCAAAACTTACTGAGTGGTGCTTTAAAAAAAAACTTTAAAAAAAAAGCTTTTTCAACCCATAGAAGATTTGAGGCCCCTGAAGTCAGATGATGACTTCATCTTAACTTTTTTTAAAATTAAAATTATACATACATACATTTTAGATTAAAAAGTATGGAACAAAACAATACGATTTGCCATATTAGTACTGTTGATACTACTAAATTTACAGCATCTACCAAGTAAAAATATTATGGTATTCAGAATATAAGAAATCAGGTGCAACAACAACAAACACTCACTTTAACCAGAACTGTGGCTCTGCTGGTCGGTACAGTTGAGGCACTATGCAGGTATAAATAGCATACACTGATAAATACCCTCTTTCTTTGTATGTCTGAAAAATTCTCAGAATGAAAATGATCATGACTATCATTCATACATATGCATACAACCAGCACTGTATGCAGTACTGTATATGGTGTTATTTGACTTTACACGGGTCCTCGGGTAGGAGCACTGGAAAACACATTGCTATTGTGATAATGAAGTTTTTGCCATGTTGCAAGGAATAAATTCAGTTCATTTACCATATGTGTTTGTGTTCTCAAGAGGAATCAGCATGCTTTCACAGGAAAGTATTAAAATTCAACCTAACACCCCAGCCCTTAGTTCTACATGTTCTACGGTTATTGTGTTCAGGTCCTGAATGTCACAGGAACAAAACAAGGCTCAAGTGATTCTAGTCTCTTTCTTTGGTGCCATGGTAACAGTGATGGAGAAAGTTCAGCTTGGCTTTGTGTGTCCACAGAAAAGTACAGAAAACAACACTGCAATCCTACAGTGAAACCAACTTTGGAAGATACAGTGCCACTCCCCTAACCATCGGAGGTTTTATGCTTTCAAAAACATTACCATGCATCCTAATTGAGGATTCATCAATAGTACAACCCAACTACTTGCTGGCTACATTAAACGTAAATGCTTCTGAGATTAACAGCGCAACAATTAAAGTCATTACACATATGACTGATTCTCATAAAAACGCTAACAAGAAATTTACAATAATCCTCTTACAAATGGCTGCTGCTCATGCCAGGGGAACAATAAGCTCTTCTCTGCTCAATTGAGCTGCATACTAATAGGGTGATTATGACTCCCAATTATCAGATGGCACTTGTCAAGAAGAAGCCGTGCAATTTGCCCCGAGGATGAAATGCAAAACAGAGGCAAACTGTTGTTTCTACTGAAAAGCCACTAAGGAGCGTCAAAAGGATACCTCTTTAAATGATGGAGGGAAGTTAGAGAACATAACATCAGGCATCAAACATGAGGTAAAAATGTAATGTACACACAGAACTTGACCCTAACAGAGTGAACTCTGCCAGCACCGGAGATATTGGTTATTATTTACGCACATCATGAATACATTAGACACATGTTGGGGAGGATATGAAATATGCATACTCCCTAAGGCCAGCATATGGCAGCAGGGATGGTTAAGAGGAATGGTTAAGAATGACAAACACTAATGGTCTTGACATGGCGACTTTAAACTCAGCGACTGAAAGCTTGAGAAATTGGATGAGTGTGTGTGTGAGAGAGAGCAAACCCAAAGTGGAGTTGTCTTTCAGTATCTAATCTTCCCACTTGCTCTAAATATACCATAAACTCATGTTACTTTAATTTTCCTTCTACTTTACAACCTCCCTGTTTTGGTGCCGTTTTAGGCCGTTTTTAGGACTGTTTTTGAAAACTCATGAGCATCAGAGGGGAGATTCGCCATATTTCCAATCTCACACACTGTTAATAATTCAGCATTTAATATAAAAACAGACAGGCTGTCCAGGAGGGAACAATAGCTGTGAATTATTAATATATCTCTCTCTCATCTTGTCTCTGTGTTAGAAGAATGTGATATAGTGTAAATAAGAGGAGAAATTATACCTGGACCAATATTCCCCTCTGAAAGAACTATCCTCTGACCTCAAATATATTAAACCTAAATTACAACTAGTTATTGCTGCCATCTTTGGGAAGCAGTTAAAATGTTCTTTGAATTCAAATTTGTTGAATAAGCAAATAAAAGAGCTTCAGCCAAGCTCTCGTCTCTTCTCTGCCTCCAGTTATTTTTATTTTCATCATCTTTCTTTCTTTTTCTTTTTTGAGTAATAGTAACATTTGGGAGAGCAGGCTCCCTGAGGCTTTAGCTTCCTTTTTTCTTTTCCTCCAATTACCGCCAATGTCACCTCTCTTTTTTCTTTCAAGCTTTCTCTCTCATTTTATCTGTCATTCTCAGCCCCTCACTGCCCCTGAATCTCCACCCCCGTGTCTTTGTCTTTCTCAGAGTGTATCCCTCTCATTTTGCCCACAGGTAAAGTGAGGATGAAATATAAGGAGACCACACCAAAAACTAATACATGCTATCTCTGTAACCTACCCTCAATACACACACACATGCAATCATGCACACTGGCACTGACACCCATGGGACCAGGCTCAATTTAAAGTCAGACTCTGCTGCTATAAAAATGCTTCCATCAGATATCAGATCTGAAACAGATCCCTGTGCTGCCAGGTGTAGAGCTGACTGAGATTTTGTGGACAAACAGCTGAGAGAGTCAATACAGCAATATAGAGATGATAAGACAGCCTTGTGTGTGCTTCATGTTACTGGTACATTTTCACAAGCATTTTGTGTCTCTGAGCCAATTTGAGCCAGGCTCTGGCCGTTTCTCCAGAGAGACGCTGCTTCACACAGGTACAGTGAAGGACACTGTGTCACCCAGTAACACAAACAGTACGAACCCACCCAAATACAGCCACCATGAATCATGAGACCATACAAATGCCCATCCAAAATGGCACACATCCATGGCAAATATGTCATAAAAATAACATAAGTCACAGCTTCCCTATCCCAGTGCAGGGAGTTAATTTAGATAACAGAGTTAAGAGGCTAAGATGAGAAAGTGACTCTAAAATAGCTCTTTGTTTGTAATCCAGTTAAGCTTGTGTATAGTAATAAAGGTTTTCTCATTTCCCCAGAACATCTATAATGTTTACAGTAGAGATTAGAGTGGACACTGTGCAGTGTTTCCTTGGTTGTACTCTAATTGCAGTACTACAAAAAAAAAATAATACAAAATAGAAATACATCAGCATATGGCCCCGCTGTCATCATCTATAGCTCATAATCACACCCACGCCCCCTGTAGCACATAGCTCCTTATGTGCCTCTGCAAGCGTGTGTGTGTGTTTTTGGGGGGGGGGGGCTCTCTGCAGCTAGCTGTATGTGAGTGCAGCAGAGAGCATCAGTGTGAGAAGATAAAAACATCACAACACACAGCACAGACAAGGTCATGTCTCTATTCTTCTCTGTATCCATTCCTCATCTCCTCCCAGCTTTACATTGTTCTTTTTTATCACTCAGACTGCTAATTTTTTTCCCCTCTTTTTTTAATTTCAGCCACGCAATGCAGTCGATAAAGAAAACTATTCAAATTAATCCATCAGGCCAGCCTCGTGTGAATCCACGCTTAGATAAATGCCATGCGGTCAGCTATGACTGACTGCCTACACTCAGCAGAGCCTGGCCGATCTGCTGGCACACATCCAAAGCTGTTGATTAGGCTTCTCATTGCCGATTAAAAACAATAACTTGCCTCATAACAGAGGTTAGATTATGGTCTGGAAGCCCCTGCTAATGCTAAACAAATATACCAAACCCCTGAGACCTGGACAGCTGATTTCTAATCAACAGAGCCAGATCTCATTACATTCACATGCCTCCCATGCTTGAAATTGTTGAGATCATTGCTGGTGCTCTATGTATATGATCTCCAGCTGCGCACCTGGCAAACAGCCAGATCATATGATCTGTTCGTTCTGTTTCTTTAACCTTTATAAGATTGCATTCTCATTTAATAGGAAAGCTCTGCATCTAAGAAACATATTAAGTGGCTTAGTATAAAGCTTCTGTCCATCTTTGAAGATGTAGAGATCACAGCCTGTTCCTGTCATCCTCATTCAAGTGACAGCATGTTCACAAGGCACGGAGTTCAGGAGATCATTGCCAAGATGTGCACACATACGTTAATGTTGACATACAGGGGTGGAGAGGCACAGTAATGAGCAAGTTGTTGACTACAGACCTCATAACCGTCATAACTACATTTAAGAGACTCTGAGCACCACTAACCTCTCCTTCACCCCCCTCTCTGATCTAAGCCCTCCTCAAAAAGACATGTCTTCTACTTGCACAACTGCATCTACTACTTCTGTTCTTTATTCGCCCACTTTTCTCCACACCTCAGTTCCCTTTACCCGTTTTTGCAAACACTACATTTGCACCAGTGGAAATCTTATCCTCCCAGACTCCAGTCAAATGCCCCAAATCTAAAAATACCTCCTCTACTGGAGCCACATCCTCATCTGAACTCCTCGCCCTTTCCCAACACCACAACAGTTGCTATCCAGATCCCTCCTTCTCTAAGCCAACCCATACCTTTCCCTCTCTCTTCTCTCCCCCTCTCCTCCTCCGTCTCTTTCCTCTTCTCCTCCACACTTCATTCAGGCGAGATCTAATTCACCGATGAATAATGGATGGATGGATAGAAGACTTTCATCTATCAAGGTTCTCTTTCTCTCTCCGTCTTTCTCTTGCGGGATGGCTGTAGTGCTATAATGCAGGGCACCATGCATTGGAGATGAGCCCAGGGACCTCCCACTCAGTCTGTTTGTCTGTCTACTGCCTGAAGGATCCTTCTCTCTGTTTCTATCTCTTTCTGTTTCAGACTGGTCGTTGACCAACCCTACTCAAACCATTTATCACCACTTTCCCAACCTCCTCTTTTCTGTTCTTCAGGCTGCCATAATCCTCACATTGAACATAAAAGCAAAGACTACTGGGCACCATACTCCCTCCCTCCCCTCATCCAATTACCTATCACCTTTTTCATCGTTCATTATCTCAGTTCGATTAGTCCCTGACCTTGGGATAGCTATACTAGGTTTATATTGACCCTGACCCCCCTGCTTCCCTCCCCTCTAATACCCTTAGAAGCCTCATCAAAAGACCAATCTCACAATCCACAGCCACCTCTCTCCGTCACTGCTTTGTAAGCTCGAGGTCAGTTTAAATCCACTCTGGAAGCTAAAACTGCTTGGGTGAAGAGAGAACTGTGTTCAAGTTCAAGAAATTTGCTGGTTTAGAAATATTAAAGAACTTGATGCCATGGACATCTATTGTGGACTAATAATCTCCACTGGATAAAGAGCCTTACGCACGTCTCCCTTCCTAGAAAGGCAGGCACTGACATACAGCCTCAAAGAATTTTTACAAATGGTAAAAAAAAAAAAAAAAAAAATTAGCTCAGTTTGGGCCGTGAGATCCTTCCTACTCCCTGGTAATTGTAAAGCACCATTTTCACTCCATTTGAGTTAGTTTAACTTGGATTTTCTCTATATCTACATTCTAGGTGGCACCAAGATTAAGAACAAAAAAAAAAAAAAAGGAACCAACCCCCACAAAAACCCAACAATTAGCGCTTGGAAGCGAGCAGCAGCAGCATCTTGTCAAAGAGCCCATCAATAATGCAGGCTGGTGGGAGACCCTGGCTGCCACACTACGGTCCTGCCTGTCTACCTGTCTGTCTGCCTGTCCATCTGTCTCCCTTCCTTCACCTTCTGAATGCCCGTGTGACCCCCTGCCATTGTGCCACCATCTGTGTGTCTTCCTAACCACACACAGAGCTGTATATGTGTCCCTGCCTGGTTCCCCTTGGTGACTGTTGTGCATGTATCATTGAGCTACACTGGCAAGGGAGACACTGTGTATATGTCTATGTATGTATTAATTTTTTAAATCTACTGTAGAGATGCATCTGAAGTTGTCCATACTTAATACAGTGTGGATATATTATTTGTTTTATTGTTTATCACTTACATTTGTTGGGCAATAACACATAGTTGACAAAGATACACTGATGGCACATGAAGGCAACAAAGGTGGCTCCAGTGGCCTGGTCCACATGCAGGACACAAGCAAATAAACTGATGCATCAATATTTCTGGAAACCTGCCTGAATACAAAACATCAACTATCAGTTTGCCAAAGAAAGAAAATCACGGAAATCAGAATGCTGTTCCACGCAAGGCGGGCGAGGACAGACTCCAAGGGGGACCAACAACAGTAATAACAGCTGCTGCTCCATCACATACACCAGCAGAATAATAATCAGCACTGTATTACACAGGCTAGCAGCTTTCAACTAACCTCTCATTGTGTTCGTCAACAACATCAGCAGACAAAATGGCGGGTGAGCAAGCTGCATGAACAATAGAAAATAGCAGAATAAGCGCTGGTTGAAAGGTGTACTTTGAAAATTTGTGGCTGTGATTCATGTTGCTTCTTTTATTAAGCAAATTGATTCACACACAGAAACAAAAATATTAATTAAGACGTAATCAAAGATAAAAGGGGCGCTGGCAGGGCAGAACAAGCTGCCACAGTGTCCAGGTTTACTGTTCTGTTTTCTCCCCTGTCATCAAATCTAGAATGTACCGGATGTAGGGGGACAGTATTGTACCAAGGGAAGCATGGGAACAAAAACCAGAGAGGCTGCACAGTGGCGAGCAGAAGTCTGGGATGGAACAATGAACATCTGGCTCTGTGCTCGCTTTGTTCTCACTCAATGAGAAACACAGAAAAACATTAATTTCATCCATCAGTAATCAGCAACTTTTTCGTTCTATTCAATTTTTTCCTGTTCTGCTGTACTCTTTTGTCTCGACTTTTGTCATGTAACTACTAAGTCAAGTTTGAGTGGTGGCTAAGCTCCACGCCGGACAAAGCGAGATGCACTTAATCACAGCAGTTTTCTGTGTAAATGTAAAGTTTACACGTCCAAGTGCCCCATAGCACAGACAAAAACTTACTCATAAGCACACAGATACAGATATGTAAACATATCCAAAAACTGTGCGCTAATACCTAAACATCCCTATCTCAGCAGTTTCACACTCAGCAAAGATAACTCAGATAACCTGAGATACATTTTCATTTCGGCCTCCTGTTTAATGAGATTGTCACTCTTTGGGTAGTGGGTTGAATGAGACGTGGCTGACACCCTCTTTCAACACAATAAAACACTTTACTGATGAAGGCTAGTGAAAAAAAATTAGGGGCCACTAAAAGTTTTTAGTAAATACCATCACATTTCTTTTTGATGGAAATGGTAAAGCAACTCATCACCACACACAAAAAAAAATACTCCAAGCATCGTATTTTCACACTGCAGCTTTCATACTGTTATTGATTTGACTGCATAAAACATGAAAGGCCCTAAAGGGATATGGCAATTGATGGCCAAGCCACAAGACAGTAGTGAAAATAAGGTGGGCTTTTACTTTACTATTTAATACAGACTCTAGTGTCACATGAGAAATCATCGATTCATTATAGTTGTTTTTTTTTTTTGCTGATTCATTCATCTCTGACATTCAGATCTTGTGAATCAGAGGAAGACCCATTCTCTGCTCCTCTGAGCCGCATGTCGTCCCATCCCCCTCCTCGGACAGTGTGCGAGCGCATGTGTGTTCATGGTGCCACACGGGAGCCCCACCCTTACTCCCTGCTCTGCGTGAATCTAACGGTGCCATCACTACCATCTTCCCACAGCCACCCCTTTCCCTAGCCCTACACAGATACCATCACAGTCATAGACAGACCATTTACAGAGCAAAAGAATGAAGGACACAATGAATGAATGAATGAATGAGAAAGGAAATGAATGACTTGCAGTATAAAATATCCCCCAAAGGATTAGAAAATTCCTTCATAATATGAATATATATGCACGAATGGCATGTACAGTATGTGAACCTCACTTGAGATACAATGAGATATACACAAACACACATACACACACAGAGGTTCCTGTTTGAGCTATGTGTTTACTATCCGGGGCCATTGTTCTCAGATCTCTGAAATAATCAACGGGCTAATTGAATTAGACTGTGGCATAACTCGTTCTAATGGTCGGAACAGGGGGAACCAGAGACCCAGCCAGCTGTTCTCTCTGTTGTCATCCACTGGCTCTCCACATTACAGGGACAGGGCGTGTTTTAATTACAATTACACAAGGACCAATGGGGGGGATGGCGGGAGCAGGAACAAAAGAGCTTAACGAGGGGTGAAGGGTCATATGCAGCAGCAGAGCCACCATAATGTGCATGTGCTGGTGTATGTCTGTTTGCGACAAGCTCTCTTAATTACTGTACATCCATCTTGTTGAAACTGAATGGCTAATCTCGCGGAAAATGGTGCTGAAAGAAGTGTATTTTCTGTGGTGTGTTTCCACAGAGGCTCTCTGCGGTGGAGGTGCTGATTGGGCAATGTCTGTTAAACAAAAGCCACACAAGTACTGCAACACATAACATAGCATGAGAGACAATTATGCATTTATGGAAAGATCAAACCATGAAAATTACACATTTTTTTCCCTGTTTGTGGCCGTGTGTAGTGACATTCTTACAACCTGACAATGATACATATGCAGAGGCCCTGACAGAGGCTTTGAAGTGCTGTCCGCTCAAGGTTTTGTCTATCTACTACACAGCTCTATCAGGTACAGCAGAGTGTCCAGTGAGAGAGCAGAGTGGTTGAGCAAGTAGTTATAACTCAGTAAACTGTCTCCCTCAGGCAAGGGAAACTTCTTCTGAACCAAAAACCTTGCTTTTTGTAAGAGGGAGGGAGGGAGAGGGAGAGGAGCGCACCATTGAATCAAATTCTTGCAATTAGTTGTTCACTGAAGATTAAATAAAATGATCAAGGTTTAAAATTTGGCTTAAAATATATTGTGTCGGCACTGACATCACAATGTATGCATGTGGAATGGCGACATAGTACTTTTTTGTGAGCGCAAAAAATGCAAAACAATGCCTCGTTCCAGCTCCTCTGTGGACAGGATCTGCTGGTTTCTGATTGTCTAATGTGACGGTAAACTGAGTATCTTTGTGTTCAGGGAATTGTTTAGTTTTTTTTTTAGACCAAGCAATTCATCAATCAATTGAGAAAAATAACTGCCAGATTAATTGGTAATCTTTATTTGTTTTTCAAAAAGATTACGTGAAACAGCAGGTCGTCTATTCATCACAGTGTTGTTGGTACAGTCCTCGGCTCTTGCTGTCCACATGTCGAACTGTCCTTAAGCAAGACACTAAACCCAAACTGCTCCTGATGCTCCAGCGCATTGCAGGACATTTCTGCCACCATCAGTGTGCAGCAGGTGTGTATAAATGGGTGAGTGAGAGGGAGGAAAATTGTTCACCAATGTAGAAAAACACAATATAAGTGCAGTATGTTTTTTCCAATATTGTTCTGGCCCAGTTTCAATTCAATCAGATTTGAAAGACAATTAGATCTGAAGAGAAAGCTTAAATTTTTATAACACCTGCTAATCTTGTTTCTCTTATGAAAAGTAAACAAACCTCAGCTACAGGACAATATTCTTGACTGGGCACAATAATGCTGTTTGTCTGCCTCTGCTGCTGTTTTCATTATGGTTTCCCTCTGTTCCCATAAAAACACCAAATGGGACAGACAACTGTCTGATCCATCAAAAGATTTCTTCTCTCAAACACAACAAATACCACCACTGATACTCCTTTCTTTACCTGCTTCAGTGTTTTGGTAACATCCTGCACTGTGTAAAAAAAAAAGTGTGAAAAGCACACAATTCAATGTGATTGAGTGGGGAATGTTCAAACGTCACAACGGTACCGGATGAATGGCACAGTATGATTTTCTACTGATTGATTGATCCTGTCTCTATTCATAAGACATGTTCACCTATCTTGCCACAAGCTGACAGAGACGGAGCAGTGACCCATGAGTACAGGTCAGACCTGAGAAGGGAAATCGTTTATCATCCACGTTGAGCTCGCCTGGTCTCTGGAGTCACCGCTCAAAGAAGAGACAGCTTATATGTTATCACTGAACAAGACATGTTTTCCATAGAAGTATTAAAAGAAATATTTAGGAACGGGCATTACCAATAGAAACGCAAATATATACACAAGGTCTTATACACACGAGGCCAATGAGCTTTCATATTTTACATAACAAATCCTACTGCAGTAGGTGTACTTTCACACCTACTGCAGTCAAAAATAGTCACCAAATGGCTGAAATTGATCTTTGTACCTGAAGCTTACTCATACATGCAGAGACAGAGTCTCTGTGACTGTGTGTTAAATCTTTGACACTCATGGATAGAGTCACATCTTACTCCCATCCACATCAAGCCTGCTCAGCTGGAACTGAGCACAGGGAGTCACAGCTCTGTGAGGGGCCTGTTGCACAACACTGAAAAATCCATCACCACCCACACACACACACACACACAGACACACACACACTTTTGGGCCCACATCATAACACAGACGTGCAAGCATGGCACAGGTCACTTTCAAGCAGCCACATTTCAGGACAGGCCCTGTTTTTTGTTCTCCATCAGACTCTCCAGACACACTCTCAGACAGAGCTGCACATCACTAAATCATAAAGTACGCCTCAAGGCTGCAACTAAAGAAAGTTGTTTACATCTACAAAGTGGTATCTAAAATAAAAACAAATGGTTCACATTCTTTCCCTCATCACACATCACTTGCAGTCTCATGCCAAAGATTAATTATAGCCAGTTGCTTTCCTTATCTTAGCTATGTTGAGTAGCACTACTAAAGACTGAACTCCAGCTCTGGTCTGTTATGCCGATGACCAGAACAGTGCTGCAAATTTTTAGGATATTGTTTCAACCCACATAGGTTACTGCATCCAGACAGTTTCCATGGTGCAAAACTGGTCTGAGACTGGCTAGGCCCCACACCAGACACACCGAGATGAACTTCAGCCACAATCGAAATACAACAAACCTGAAAAGTTTCACTTTTTCTCAGCACTTTTCTCCTCCCTCGTGCTGTCTATTACTTCATGCAGGTTGGCTAAGATAGTGAGGCAGAAGGTAACGATTTGGTAATTGGCTGTGGTCTGGTTAAGTCAGAGACTGTGAAGTGAGTGACAGCATATTAGCAGTGAATCACTATTTTTAGCACATGAAGGGCTGTTATTCTGGGGATGCCCAAACAGGCCTGGAGCAGGGGGCAGTGGGTAGAGTGGTGTGTATCTGTGTGCGTGTGTGCATGTGTGTGTCTGGGTTTGTTTATACAGACAGGGAGTCTCCTTACCTTCTATGGACGGAGCTTGGTCCTGCGCAGCATACAGCATTTCCTTGAACGCCTGATGAGGGAATGAGAAAAACAACACAGATGTTCAGAACTGTCTAAAAACACTGACCCCAGAAACAGCAGGTTTATACAAAATACATTAATGTACTTTTGCCGGGGTATCAGAATTCACACCGAGTTAGCAAAGTCCATAAAAATTATAAAGGTAGAGAATCAGCACCAACACATGCATGAAGTAAAAGCGGGGTGAGTTTAAAATGGCCTACAAGACAACAAAGTGTAAAAACCACCTGAGTCAGTTCCCCAAATGTTGCAGAGAGAAGAAGGAGTTTATGAAGTATATACAGTAGACTACATAAAAAGTGATTACAGAGGGCCATGGGGCATTTCACAACTGTCAGCACCATCTGCTTTAACAGTGGCACTTAAACCGTCTAAAGCCATTTGAGAGCCATTAACTAAACACTTTCTCAG
This sequence comes from Toxotes lorentzi, assembly GCA_037833715.1. NCBI lineage: Eukaryota > Metazoa > Chordata > Actinopteri > Toxotidae > Toxotes > Toxotes lorentzi. The sequence goes on along the minus strand of JBBMJY010000022.1, from coordinate 9,533,476 downwards.
AATGGGAGGATTGGAGCAACAGCCACACAGCTGTTAATATCATGAACAATACACAAACTCTGGAATTTTAATCTTCTCGTATATTTCAAGTTATAACAGAACTAGTTGGACAGCGAACTGGTGAAAAACAATAGCTCAATCTGAGCAAGAGCAAGACAGCTGAACTGTCACTCATCAAAGAAAAAGATTATACACTACAAGGGGTAACACACACAGTTATTACAAACAGCTTCTAAAAAAATTATGATGACAAAAAGAGAACAATGACTGTTGTTTGGACTTTTGAAATGAGCACTGAAAGCTTGATTCAAAAATCCTTTGACATGGGCAGAGTTTAATAGATAACGTTTTTTTCTAATTTAAATGGCATATTCGGGAAAGAGAAAGAGAGAGAGAGAGAGAGAGAGAGAGAGAGATGGGAAGACAGACAAACTGACAGATACAAGAGACAGAAAGAGAGAGAGAAAGATAGCTGCAGTGGTTAAATGAGGTTGTTTCTCTGCACTAAGATTGATCTTGAAGATAATGGAAAGTGACAGATAATTGCACACTGGCTCATCTGAACATATCAGTGGTAATCAGAGAAAAGACTGGAGCTGAACCCTGTTTCTCAATTAAGAATCTTTGGAACTAAATTGCCCCAGCAAAATGTCTCTCTATTAAACTTTATCAAGTTTTAGTAAGGACTGAATTATTAAGTCAGTGCATTTAAAAGGCTCAGAGTGCACAACACTAAAATGTGCACCACAGGCCAAACTTACCTGTCATTTTCCATACAGCATTCAACTTATACTTTCTGTAAACAAAATGTGCAAATATGATGTACAGTTACAGGAGGAAATTGTTCTGCCATCCAAATCTGACAGCCTGCATGTTTTCCCACATCTTATCGTCTGCACATATTAAACTGTTCTCTGTGCAGGTTCCTATAGAGCCTTCTGATTTTGTAACATGACAGAGAGCCAGGGAGCAGTATGAGTAATTCTATGTGTGGGTGGAAACCACTCAGAAACTGCTGTGCATTAGTAGCAGCCTGGATTGTTGATACTTAGGTTCCTCTGTGAATTACACACACAATGAGACTGGAGCTGGAGACACTGGAGCCTAATCCAAGAGGTAAACATGTCATGTGTATGTAGCACTGTCTCTACCTTGTCTGATAAAGATCACAGGAGACCAACTGTGCATACCCAGCACTGGAGCAGGGCCCAGTCCTGGCTAATCTCTGGTGAGCTGAAAGCACCCCCCACCACCACCACCCCTTGTCTAATAGTTGGGAAATAGACATTCAGATTCAGACAGGCAGGCGTTCATTAAGATGGAGGCATTGCCATGGTGATGGGAGTGATGGGAAAGCAGGGCTGGGTGGGTCTTTGGGGAATTGGGATAAACCTTCAGGCTTGGCAGTAACCAGTGGTGAAACCTGTAGACGATAACTATGCCAAGCCTAATGGGGCCATCAGTTTGGATGACCGTGCGTTAACGTGATGGTGAGGCAAATTCTATAAACCAAACAAGCACGTAACACAAGTACCAGACTTATGCCATTATATGTCAGACTGAGGCTTACACTGAAGAGTGTCCAGTTGATTGAATGCTGTCAACGGAATTCAATCCTTAAATAGCTGTGACATGTTGAGTGGACACTAAGCAGAATATCTGCGTGCTAGATGGTCAAATCCTTCCTCTAAGTTGCTTGAGGCTGCTGTGCCTGTGCTTGAGGAGATCACACAGTGTGCATTATTAGACTGAAGAGATCTCTGGCTCAAATGGCAAGTCAATAATGGATCACTTGAATCCCTTGCTCTGTATTTAAGTGGATCCCTGCATCAAGGAAGAGGAGTAGAGAGGATGGGAGGGGAGGCTGAAGGGAGAGGAGGAGGGGAGCAGAGGGCAGGTCTGGTCGGGGACCAGATGTCCTCCCAGTGGGGGAGGAACGATGAGGTGAGGATGGAAGGAAGGAGGGAGGTATAGAAAAGGGGGGGGGGGTTCTCAGCAGTTGCCATGCCTGTTGTATACATCATGTTCATATTGTAAAACATGCTGATAAATCACACTTACATTACACCAACTACAAATGATGTGCAATGTCGTATATTTAATGCACCATTTCAATTATGTCTGTCCCAATACAAAGCTCACTGTGCTCGTTTAAACTAGATCACTTAACCTAATTAGAGCAAGACGAGGCTTCGACTTTGAACAAACACTTACTCACTGAAATCACACAGACACCTGCTTTTCGTCTACATACAGTAATTTCACTTTGCTAGTTTGAATTGTAAATGCGAGTCTCCGCATGCACTCTCCTCCTCCTCGTTTAAGCTTACATGAGTGATTAGGCTGCAGATGTAAATGTGCCTTGTTCTCTCGCCCACACACACACCTGCAGCTCTACCTCTCATGACTCTTTATACTTGCACTGTCCAATACAGTTATATAATACACATTTAAATTCCACTGTCACAACATATAATTACTTTGCATTTTATATGCTGTAATATATGCAAGTTTTCTTTTGTATGGAAAACCCTCAGGCATGTAGAGAAATTAAACTGAGAAGCATGAAGAGAGTTTATGAAACAGCTTTTTGTATGTGTTTGCATTTAATAACTATCACTTTAAAAGACAAATCCTCGCTGTACCAGTCAACCTACATCCCCTGCCCTTCGGCATAAGCCTCTGGAAACTGCAGGACATCACCACTTACATACCAAACAGCTGTTTAGCATATAGGTTCATAACTACAATCCCACAGGATAAAGCACAGACCTAATTACTCGATCACTCAATCGCCTTGTCAATGCCTCCACGTTCAGCTGAAGTGCCTTACTAACTAAAGCCTGCATTTGCAGTAACAGCCGCTTTGCCGCATCCTTCTCATCTGCATAGAGACCGGCTGACCAATCTGAATAGGCACCGCACAGATTTCCACACAATAGTGTGCTCCAAAAATAGGCGGAGAGTGAAAACTGGGCAGCAGGTTAATTAATCCAACTAGCACACAAAGATGAAAATATCACTTAACCACAGTCCATTTAAACGTGGGCAGCTGTAATGTTGCATGCGCCACAGATACAGCCACTGTGGAAGTGCCACATTTTACTGCACTGGCTACAAGTAAAAATGACCTGTGCTGCAAGAATAATGTGTTACTGTGTCATTTAATAGATAGACAAATTAATTACAATACAGCAGTTGTGTTGGCTGCAGTGGCCACTGCAATACCTGATGCATAATAAATACATGACAGGCTGTTTGAATGTTTGCTGAATGCACTGCTGAAGGTATCTGTACTGGTCCCTGAACTGCTTGTGTTGTACCGCAGCGGTACATTCAGCCTTTGCATTTTTCAGAGTAACATTAAAATTGATTTCTTATAAAGTCACTGTTATCTCAGTGACCCACTTCACTAAAGTTAACTGACTTTACCCCCTGAATTTAACTTTATGTTTGTCTTCGGGGCATAAAAGCCTCGAACAAGATGTCCATCATCTGTAGGTGTGAGCTCTCTCCCTGATCTCTCCCTGCCCTATCCACTCAGGAGGTAATGGTGTTTACAGAGGTCAGACAAAGACTGAAAGCAGCAAAATAACACAAATACACATAAACCCATCCTTGTTGCAAACCCTATTTATAATTCAAATTTGGAGAGTAATCCCTGGTTCTGCATAATTCAACAACAGCTACACATGTGACAACAATGTATTTGTATAGGCTGGATTTTTGGGATGGTTTAAAAACAGAGGCATCAGCTCCATATGAATTATGTATCAATGACAATGACGGATTACAGTTGTGTTCACACCAGACTTACTGTTTAGCTTTAAATTTCATAGAAGTTAGTAAGTAAAGCTAGTAATTAAGTAAGAAAGCATCTAAACAGATTAAGTAGGATTCTAATATAAAACATGAAATCATCTGCAGTTGGGAGTATTTTTAAGAATTACAGTGCATTTATTGAAAGTCACTGGTGTAGATATATTACTAAAATACTGTAATATTAAAACTTTAATATCACTTCAAGATTATTATATCTAAAAAATCTGAATAACACTGATTTGCGCATGTGAGAGAGAAAATCTATCATCATCCATCTCAGGTCAGTGAGTGCCGAGGCGAAGACTAGAGGTGTAAAATGGCTGGTATGGCCATGCATCTGTCCCTGGGCTCTCTGTGCAGCAGTCTGTAGATACAAAGACCCCAAAAAGGCTGCGCATGTATGTTAATAACCAATTAAAATAATATTATACTGTAGAGTTGTCCTCCTCCCATTGTGTTCCCTACACATTTGACATCTCTTTAATTCTCTTCCACTTGAATTATGTTGCCTGAGGATGTCTTTATTAGACACTGATGACAACATATCATTCATGTCAGGCTGAACAGATCCAGCAAATGTCTGGTGTAGCAATTATCCACCTTCACTGTAATATTCAGGACATGTTTCTAAAATAAAACCAGTGCAGTGAGCTTCTGCTGAGTCTGGGACGTAGGTTGCTGGGGTTGAAGAGAGCAGGGTCTTTGTCTATAATTCATAGAGCTAAATGGAATGGAGCAGCCTGTCCTGTCACTGCATGTCTGCACTAAAGCTCTAAATGTAGAGCCGGTAAGAAGTGAGGTGTGAAAATAAAATACTCCTCAAGTATTGTACACCACCCAACAAAGAATGTGGGTGCACACAAAGATCCTTCTAAAACCACAGATATCAGAAACCAGATAGAATATCCTGTTAGATGAAGTCTTGCAGGTTGATTCAATATTTTCTTTTCGAAAAAATATGAATGACAACTATATTTTGATAGAAATAATATTCTATGTCTTCATTATTTTTCAAAAACAATGAATAATTAGACTTGCTAATCTGAAATTTTGATTTGTAAGAGATTCCCTTTGTGTTGAGTTAGACTTTTGCAAATAATGAAAATTAAAGCATAATCCAAAGAGGATGATTTTTTTCTTTTGGTTGGACTTACAGTAATGGACAATAAACACCTTTTTCTTTTTTTCTTTTTTATGTATGCACCCTCAGTTATATGATTATCAAAATCAGAAAAAAAAATTCAAGACATGGAACAAAATGGAAAAAAATGAATGTCATTGAACTCAAAGGTAGCGAATATGTGTTATTGCAAAGAGAATATGAAAAATTAACACACATTAAAGCTAAAGAATTGATTTACAAAATAAATGTTTCCATGTATACTATGAATTGTTAAACCAAATTAGTTTGGGGTTTTTTTCCCCAAAAAGAAAGGCATTAAATTCTTCACTTAACAGTTTATTCTGCTCATATTTAGGTGTTGTAAACTCAAACTAAACTAAACAAACAATAATAATAAACATGCTGAATGAATGCTCCCCATGGCTCTTAACAACCGCAGTCAATTTCCCCTCCATAAACAAAAGGGCATCCCTTATCTTTCCCGTCGTTCATTGCTCTAAGGAGCAGGCTATACTGAAACTAAAAAATATGTATATATATATATATATATATATATATATATATATATATATATATTTAAAAAGTGTTTATATATGCTTTGCCGTAGATCATATTTACTCTTATCTTCCAGTTTCCTGGAACACTTCCTAGGTAAATAGGACGCATTTGTAGGAGTTTCGTCCAATTCCATATCCACAAAGCTTTCATGTCAAATTCATGATAAATTTCACTTTACCTCATACTGAAGATACTGTTTCCTCCATTCAGGAGTGATGTGGGACGAAAGATGCTCCGCGAATTTCATTTTGCCGGAACAACTGTCCCCCTCAAACCTCCGTTAAATCCGAGAACGGCTGTCCCCTTCCCCGTCGACGCTACTTTTGTTATACCAGTCAAGTTGCTGGCTCAACATGCGGCGCGTCAGCCCTGGCGCACTCCGCTCCAGTCTTCACTCCACTTCTGGCTCGTCCCGGTCAGTGCACTCCGAGCGGATCCCGTCCCACATACTATTTCACGGGAGGGACGGCAACGACAGCAGTCCCTCTTTAACAGGTGGTCGGATGGCAGTTTAACGGAGCCGATGAGAGTGGCTCAGTGACTTTGCTCCGTCCCTCCCTGGGCAGGTCTGGGGACACTGCGGTCCGCCATCGCATTGAGCCACAGCGACGTGGTTGCGTCAGCAGAGCGCGCAGTGGCACCGGGCGTTGTTGGGACCTCCTGTGAAAAATGTTGGCAGTGCGGCCCGGGATCCCCTCACCGTCTACACCCAGACCACAGACACCCCACTTTATTCAGTAGTTTTTGTCTGAGGAGCCGTCGCCTGAGAAGCTTCTTGTTGCTTTTGCTGTGTGTCTGTAATAAAAGAGGGGCTAAAGTTAAACACTACAGCCTAACAGGAATACGTTTAATTTACATTCCGTGTGCAGCTAATAGTTGGAACTCAAATTTCAAATATCACATAGCCTCTAATGACTGCAAACATGCTTTTTAAAATCACTACTGACTGTTCTCATTCCTTTGTCAGTCATCTGCTAGCAATTCTGATTTTCGAGTTATGGATAATCATACTTTTTCGAAGAGTCCTGCTTATTTCTACGAGTTATCTTGGATGCTTTAATGAGGGAAACTTTGTGTATGCTCTGGAAAGGGAGAGAGAACTTTAAAAGAACTGGATAATAGGCAACCATTACTCACTGGATATATCAAAAGGATGTCATTATGCTGTCCATACTCTCCTAATTTATGGCAAAGGCGAGGACAGCGAAGTTACAAATCCTCGATGTGTTTGCGTGTCAGAAAAATGTATAGCTTTCAGTTGTCTGATTTAAAATTTTGCCCTGTCAGCTCTTACTGCAGTCCAGTTTCGTTTTGTTAGGATGAATCTCATGAGCGATAGGAGGGGGAGCCACTCAATCTGTTGCAGAGTCAGAACAGGTGATAATTCATCGTTGTGCCAATAGCAGCATCTGCTGGACAAACTGCGCGAATGCATTTTGCCATTAAGTGGCGCCGTTGATTCACTTCGTGACAGGTGACAACAAAAAACTTACATATTCAGACATGATATAGATATCGTTTTAATTGCAGTAGAAGATCAAATAAATTGGTCGCAGGATTAAAACTGAAACTGGACAAACTGGAAAACTCATATTGGACAGAAAAGTAATTAAACGTGTACTTGGTGGTAAAACCGAGGAAATTAAAGCGCAAACTAAATTCACTTCTGTTACAAGGGTGCAGACCAGGCGAAACGTTTAGCTAACCTCAGTAAGCTAACAAACAAAACAAAAACAAAATGTGGCCGTACACCACTAACTACAAACCAAAAAAGTTGGTAGCTGAAACGCTATGACCGAGGGTACGAATTATATTTGAAGAGAGTTTAGTAACCCACTTTTAATAAAACCACTTTTTAAGTTCAAAGTATCAGTGGGCTAGCCACTAACGATGGGTTTAACATTACATGTTGTGAGTTAACTGAGTGGTCACCATGCATACCACAAACAACAAAAACGCAGCAAAAAAATCTATATATTTTCATGTAGAATTTGTTACCTTAATTAAAAACATAGTCATATTAAAGTAAAACAATTTCAGAGTCTTAATTGTCTTTGTTTTGTTGCTTAACGTGTTTTATTCTTACCTAAGGCGCACCAAGAAGCCGAGGCAGAAATGCAACCGGAACACTTCTTGCTGGCAGGAAGTTTAGCCGGAGCTTTTAGTTGACAGTACCAGAGAGGGACCAACGGGAGAAACAAATCCGACTGTCACAGATTCTCAACGATAAGGGATTAAAAACGACGCCCTCGCTGAAATACTTTACAAATATTTATCCAGCAGCTTCTCTCCGTTCGCATTTAACATCTTTCACACGGATCTACGGCGCTCGTCGTATCTGGCGTTACGCCATAGACAACAATAACAATGGCTTCTGGGTCGCCGTCGTCCTCCCCGGACACTGCGACGGGCTCAGGTACAGACCCAGCCCGGCCCGACACAGGGGAGCCCCTCGGCGGAGCAGGCTCAGACTCCGATTCGGACCTGGGCTTGGGAAAATTTGACTGCAGCGCCATGGAAGTGGGGGACCGGCTGGAGGGAGAGGAGCTGGAGAGGGAGTTTGATTCGGCAGCCGACCGCGTACGCGATCTGATTCAGACGGCCGGCAGGGACCAGCTGCTGTACCTGTACGCTCGCTACAAACAGGTGAGTGTCGGATTGAATGGCCCTATGGTCGCGTAGGCCGATTTTAAGGCTTCAAGTGGTTGTTCCATGTTATTAGGCCTAGGTAGTCAGTTAATTAATGTACAATTGTTGTGTTCACAGGTCAAAGTAGGAAAGTGCAATACTCCAAAGCCTGGATTCTTTGACTTTGAAGGGCAGAGGAAATGGTATGTATAGTTTAAACTTGGTTTCCATGTTACGGTAAATGGTTTGCACGTAATTGCAGACATACATAGGCTAGTTTGTTATTGTGTCTGTGTCTGTGTGCGTGTGTTTTCGTGCGTGCGTGTGTGTGTGAGAGACACAGAGAGAGAATTTGCTTGTCTACTCTTTACACGTTGCTCTTGTTATGTGCCTGTGAGCTTAAAAAACAATTTTTCTACTGTTAAAAAAACAGTTGTCATTCTCGTGGATTAACTACACCTTGGAGTGTCTGAAGCAAAACTAATTCATCTTGAAAATAGTGATGACAATTATGAAAATATCATTACAGGCAGGCCTGGAAGCAGCTTGGAGACATGGATGCGGAGCAGGCAATGCAGGAGTACATTTCCTGTGTCAACGTGTTAGACCCTGAAGGCAGCACAAAGGTAATAAGAACCATTTCTGAGTTAAAGCTGATTTCCACAACTGCATATACTGTACTATACAATCCAGCTTTCTATTATGCACTTTCTTGTAATATAGTGGGCTCCAAAGTAGTGAATAAAGCAAAGTGATTAGAAAAACTCTGACACACTTCTATATGAGTAGGAACAGGGAGGTTTAATAAAAACTCTCTTAAATTAAACATGTAAACATCACAGAAGTGACTTGCAGACTTGGTGAAATTTATTTAGTTCTCTGTAATCTTCATGTCCTTCGATGCTGGTGGAGTTTATCACATGATGAAGCTGAGCAAAAGGTCAAATTCATCCAGTCAGAGATTATTGTCTGTAAGCTCTAGACTTCAATTCTCTGTAAACCTGTACATTGCCTACCTGATAACAAAGATTTAGCTAAAACCCCACCCATCAGGTGCTTCATATTTACTAAAACAAGCTTTAAGATGTATTTCAAATAAACATAACTATTCATTTCAGCTCTGCTCCATGATGTTGAAAAAATTACAAATATAAAAACATCCAATGTCATATTTCTGCCCTTTTAGAATGCAGTGCAGTGTTTTGTCAGTAGAGGTCAGTGTAATAGTGTAATTTTGTCTCAGGCCTTTTAGTGTCTCCTCACTCTTTACATGCAGCATGAAAAATACATGAGGAGATTATGTTGTCCTCCTCAATAGCTGACATTTTGGGATATGAATAATACAAGAAACTGTCACAGTATGACCGTTGAGGTGTGCCGGTGTACATGGTGACATAAGAAAGTTTGTTTACATCTCTACACACTCCTGCGTCACGTCATTGGACTGTCAGGAGAGTTGTGTTGCCATGGAAAGGGTGTCCTTTGGGGCACTGGCATTCAGTTACAACAACAACTTTGTACCAACCTTCTGCGTTGTTGGGGAGAATATAATTAATGGAACACAAACTTGCCATGAATGATGTTAATGTTTAAATGTGTGCTAAATAAATATGCCTGCATTGAACAAGGCCAACTGATTGCTGTGCATGACTATTAAGCTGATGTTGTTCATTCTTTAAAAAGTGTCAGGATTTAAGGAGACATTCTCAAAGGATGATCTAAAGTACACTGAGCCAAATAAAACTCAGTGTGAAGTTTATAGCAGCTGGCAGCAATAGGTGTCTAGCATTTCTTCAAAATTTGTTGTCAGAGCTATGTCTGAAACTATTAACTTACACATTTAGGGTTTTCCATAAAAAAAAAAAAAGTTCTAAAATTGAGATGGTTGCTATTAGGCCAACATTAAGGAAATTGTTTTCTAAATTTAGGGTGCATCTTTTATGAAAATACTTGACCATTCTGCTAAGTTTGCTGAATTACTTAATAAATCCAGATAAAGTTTGATAGCCTGAAACATATATTTATTTAATGTTTGAGATCAAAGTTGAGGGGGTTGATTTAAAACTCTGTGATAACATGATTGTTTTATTTATGTATATTTTTTTTGTATACCTACCTAGTATTGAAGTATTGACATATTTCAGATAACTAGGAAAAAAAATGTTATCCCTGATGATGGCCTGTGGGTTGCCATACAGTAGTCAGTAATTAGGTAAAAAGGTATCCCTAAAATGGAAAGCATCACACCTGAACGTTCCTGCCACGTCCATGACAAACATCTGACCAGACTGTGTGGATTTCCTCTACGAGTATAGTATACTCTCCAAATGGAGGGCAATGGATTCACAGACAAGGAATTAGACTGTGTTTTTTCTTTCCATCGTCTGCTTCCCTCTGGTTTCCCTCACCTCTTCATTACTGCTCCTTTTCCACCCTCCTTGTTTTTCTCCACCTCTGTGCTACCTGCTTTTCCTCTATTAATCTTGCCCCCACCCTCTTTTCTTCTTTAAACCCTTCATTCTACTATTACCGCTATCCACCCTCTTTCTTTGCTCCCCGTCCATATTTATGTCACTTTAAGAGTGTCAGTGTCAACCACATTTCCAATCCTGACACATGCTTTTGTCCTTGACCATGCTGTGGAGCAATGCTCGCTGACTCTGCCCCACAGCTGCACAATGCCAGGAGAGAGCCCGGCACAAATGCCTCCCCCCCTGAAAAGAAGCTGATTGTATTAGTGTTAACAAAGCACCTTAGCATGGCGGTGGCTATTCTTCTGGAAGCACAGTTAAAATGGTGTAAGTAGGAGTGCATAGACAGAGAAGCAGAGGAGAGAATAATAGCCAGAATTTGACCTCTGTTCCTGTCTCAATTGTTGAGCAGACACTGGCTTTATATTACATTACACTGCAGAGGAACAGGGCCAGTGCATCAGCGAATATTCTGAGTTTCTGAAGTGAATTAGGTTGTCCCAAAAGTGCACGCACAGTTGTTTTGCGTCGCTTGTCATGTTCCTCCCCACTCTCCCCATTTTCTGAAATCAGATTTGTGCGGGTTCTTTTGTGAGTCAAGGTTGGTCAGCGAAGAATAGGCTGGGTAATAAAGTCTTGGCTGAATTGAATGTAATATGGAATTCCATGAAAACACAAAACAACAGTCCCAAATGAAGACGCACTATATTTTATGTTGTTCTGCTGCATGTTATTGGTTATTTATTACCGGTGAGGTCACGTCTAAAGCCTCAGAGACTTGTGTCTGAGAGTTAGACAATTTGAACTAAATTTGAACTTCTCTTATTGTGCATTAGGTTTGCAAAGGCTATAGGGGAAAGGCTATAGGTAAAGCCATTCATGGTGAATAGATTAACCCAGCTCTATTGTATTGCATTGAGCACACACACACAACAGGAAGGTCAGTGCCTCTGTCCATATAAAATGGCAACACAGGCTGCAGTAGTAAGCCAGAATAAACTAGGTTGGTGACACTGTCATTGAACGACAAGTACGTTTGTTAAGTGACAGATATCTGTATTGTATATATCACGTTTAAGTTTTATCTGTGTATGAGGTGGATGTTGCTCTTTAATGTCTGGCTGTTTTGATTTGACAGGAAAGACAAGGAGCAGAAAGGAGAACAGGCTTTGGAGGAGCAGCAGTCAGCTCTCTATACCAGGAGGAGATGATCAGGTATTTACCTCAGAAGTAACACAAACACACACACACGCAGACACAGAGAAGCATACGTCCAAAACTTTCAGTTATATTGATTATGTAGGGACTGACAGTAGCGTCTTAAAGAGTTTCACAAATGCACATTGTGCGTTGTTGACACTGTACACATCTCACACGCAGTTTATTCAACTCTGTGTTCTTAAGTTGTGTTTTCAGATTCCAGAGCACCTAAAAGCCTTTCCCAGATCTCGAGGGTGTTTGAACAGACTCAGCTTTTTCCTCCAATTGTGAATCACCACTTATTTAATGCTTAGGTAAACTCAGTCTGAGTCTGGCATTGTTAACCAATGGTCTTGATGCTGTATTTGATTATATTCAACAGACCGTAAATGCAGTTAGGGTCTGGAGACGTCATACAGTTCTGATTTATGTTAATGAAATATATTCTCCATTTACTTCTGCCTGGCAGACTTACTCAAGCTTAAAAACCTCATCTTCATTTCAATGAAAAAAGAGCTCTTTTGGAGATGAAAATGAGATGTGTGAATCCTGCAGGTTTTCCTCCTAAATGGCTGTATGTGATTAGTATGCACAGTCTTGGGTAGAGGCGACCAGAATCTCCCCTTTTTAATTACGTTACGATTCGGGGGATAGTCCAGGGGGCAGGTGGGGGGGTGATGATGAGGACAGGCCGGGTACAGCAGATGAAGGCGGGTACAGCAGGTTTCCCAGAACAGTGCTCCCTTTGGTGGTATCCAGTTGCAGCGATGCCTCGAGGGAAACCGGGAAGGAGGAAGTCATTAACATGGCACAAACACACACCTATGCACTCGTGTGCACACATAAACATACACTTGCCACTATAGGTTGACGCGATTGCATCCAAACCCATGCATAACCTGCCGGAACTGTCACACTCACTGCTCTGCTGCATTTCAATTTCCTCTTTCATACACACAAAAACACACACACACAGACTCACTCCATATTAAACAGCTAAGCACCTGTTAACCAGACAGAGACTTAATTGCATTGCTCAGTGCTCATCTCAGGCTCAGAGTGTGTGTATATGTGTGTGGTGTGTGTATCGACAAAAGCAGGATTGATTAGCAATATCCCTGGGCTACTGAGCTGATCAGTGTGTGATTGAAGAGGCTTTGAATGCAACATTTGTAATTTTCCCGGCCACCTTGAAAAGGGATTCTGATAAACACAGGAGGTTTTGTTGTCCGGACACTTTGCTGGAAACCAGTGCTGAGTTTTTTGAGTTCTCATTGTTTCTCGAATTTCCATGGAGCTCAGCCATGTTGAGAGTGTAGTCCAGGGTCCTATAGGGGATGTGATGACAGATTGTGTAGGCTCTTGAGTGTGTGTGTGTGTGTGTGTGTGTGTGTGTGTGCGCGTGTTGTTTGTGTGTGATGGATGGTGTGGCCGTGGCGTTGATCAGTGAAGCTCAGGCCAGGTAATGAGTGTTCTCCACTACTGTGGCCAGTTTAGCCTGATGGATGAAGGACATATCTGCCAGTACACAAGACTGGACACACACACATGTGAGCACCAAACACTCTCACACACACACATATATACGTATAT
>JBBMJY010000022.1:9481121-9505882 GCA_037833715.1 Toxotes lorentzi | reverse complement strand
TCCCAGCACACACTCTGGAGACGGGTACACACACACATCCTCTCTCTCTCTCTCTCTCTCTCTCTCTCTCTCTCTCTCTCTCTCTCTCTCTCTCTCTCTGCCTCTCTCCCTCCCTCCCCCGACCACTGTCATTATAAAAGTCAGCAGCTGCTGCATGCATTGATCATAAATCATAATTGCTTGTCCATTTTTCCCCACTTGTTTAATGTTGTTGTCAGGGACAGTAGGGGGGAGAAAAGGGGAAGGCGGGGAAAGGAAGAGGGCGAAGAAAAACCCAAAGAAAGTTTAGTGAGACACAGAAAGATGAGAAATAAAAAGAGAGCTGACTGAGAAATAAAGAAGGAAAGGAATGAGGCAGTAGAAAGTGAGATACGGAGAAACCGAGGATGTGATGGTGGTAAAGAGATAGATATAGTTAAAGGTAAAACAAAAGTGTTTTGCCTTTTTAAGAATGCACATCTTGGACCACACTGCCCCTTCAGAGAAACACCCTTCAGAGACTTTTTCTTCTGGAAGCCATATCTCTGCTCACACTGGGAGAATGGCTGCCAGTCATCCTGGCTAAGGTGTTGTTTGTATACAGTAATTATACTAATTTCTCAAAATGATTGTCTTCATGATTTATTGATGGTGGATTCCTGCACCTTGCACCTTTTTAAGCAGTATTTTTTACTCCCTGACACTGATGAAGTCAGTGTGTGCCAGTAGTATTTTGTCCACCTTAAAATGAATACCACTTGAATTATTACAATTGAGAATGACACCATTCATATTAATGGATATGAGAAGATTGCACGAAGAAAAAACACAAACATTTTTTTATTCCTTTGTTAAAGAAAAGGTTTGGTTTTAGCAGCAGTAAAGAACATGGTGTTAAAGAAATTACATCCCCACAGTGGCCTCCAGATCAGCCACCATCTACTGTTGGCATGGTATGAAAACATTCAAGCTTTTATGGTCCACGGGGACAGTACTCTCATAGAAATACTGACACACACATACACTGCGCTCTCTGCTGCACGCTCCCCAGCTGGTGGTGGATTTGGCGGACTTTTAACCTCTGCCCACAATCTCTTCTCTGGCTCGGACACAGACAAACGGAATGAAACGCAGACAGAATGAAACCTAGTTTCGAGCAGGCACAGACTCAAGGGACTTCCGTGTCCTATTTGTATCCCTGCCCGAGTTGAGTTTCTGCCCCTGATATGCCCTTGATGCATCCTCTTAATCCTGGTATAAATAGATCGGGTTGAACATTTGGAGTATCCTTGTCCCATTGTCTGAGATCTGTGAAGGCAGACTGATGGAGAAAACAAGTTGAACCACTTCCCAGAAATGAACACAACATCTGTGACAAGCCCTTTGCGCAGATTAACAGAGCTACAGACAAGGTTTTGATCCGTTCCTGGTTGGCCTCAGCCCGACTTTAAGTCACAATCCTGAACTCTCATTTTTGAACAACCTGAGTGGAAAAAGCCTCTGGGGGTCTAACATTTGATAGACTGGAATGTATCTTTGCACACAAATATATACACGCCATCATTTTGTTTCTCGTTACAGTATTATTTTGATCTGTTAAGGCACAAAGCTAAAGAAATAAGGCTGTTTGTCATAACTCTCTATATACCCTTGATTCACTCCCATTCTCTTTCATCCATCTTGCTTCACATCATTTATGTCGTCGAAATGATAGATCGGTGTAACTTAAATTCTGAAAAAACAGCAATAGTACTAATAGATCAATCCCTATCCATGCTGCTCCTAAGCATATTGCTCCACCCATTAGGGTGATACGCTACACTGTGCTGGATCTCTGCTGCTGGTATTGTGCAAGCAGCTGCTTTATTGAGCACTCTGCTGACATCCAGCCCAGCATTTCTGCACCGCAAGGGGAAACTTTGGATGACATGTAAAAGCAGGGGTTTCAGTGCGACATGCCTCAGTAATGGGATGGAAACAGGGGTGCACCGGCGGGGGTGGGGGGTGGGGGGGGGCGTGCTACGGTAGCTAACTGCAGGTATTGTACGGGGGGGGGGTAGGGTTGGGGAGAGAGGAGTGTCTCTTCCAGGCTGCTTCCAAAGCAAATGGAAGACAATCCAATTTCCTGTGATTCCATCAGGCCTCCGTCCTGGATCCAGGGGCATTAGGGACTGGCCGCTGACCCCTCACATGAACATGCAAGAAGCATGTAGGCTGCACACATACACTGGCATGCTCAACATACTTCCTCACAAACATGCACGTGCACAGGCAGCAACACTGAATTCTCTTTTTGCTTTCAGTCTCTCTTAGGGCTGCAGCTAATGATTATTTTCATTGTCGATCCTTCAGGAGTGGTATCTAAATTTGGCAGTTTTAGCATAGTTCTACACACTCTTCTCTAGACTCAACATCATTGTGAGAGACAGACACAGATGTCCGCAGTACATCACAGGTTGCGATTCCACTCGCAGACAGACAGCATTGTTGTCTTGGGTTAACTACGGCACGCTTTCCACGCTGGTGGCGATTTGCATCTGTGCTCTGTGATCCACCCAGAGGGAATAGAAAGCTCTAATCCAATCAGCAGGTCCCTGAAGTGCTGCCCCTGAGAGAGAGAAAGAGAGAGAGAGAGAGAAATACAACAATAGGATCACTCTGCACTGGGCCCAGCCAGAAACGGAAGACAGGGCATAGGCGAAGGAGAAGGAGAGATTGAAAAGGAAAGGGATCGAGAGGAGACTGAACGGAAAAGAGCGAGAAAGGCGGATGTGGTAATTAAAGGAGAGAGAGAAGAGGAAAGACAGGAGTGAACGGAAAAAGAGAGAGAGATGACTTTGGGTGAGGCAATGAAAGGAAAGAGATGAGGGAGGTGTGGTTTGGAGGTCAGGAGAAACAGAGGAAGAGGAATGATTGGTAGAAAGTAGAGGAAGGACATGGAAGTAACCAAAACAGGAAGGTGCACGAGAGGATCTGCTGTTTGGAGGGCAAAGGTGGAAAGACTAATGATTAATTTCACATAACAGTTTTAGTAATTTAGAAGTATTTCCACCGCTGTGACATTTTCCAACATAGAAGCAAATGTCAGTGTGCCTGCTGGTTTTTAATCTGCCTCTGAACGTCTGGAACCGTTGTACTTGGCTGAACGGCTGCTCTGGTTCTTAGAGTGGAGGTTTGACCATTTATCATCATTATGAGGTGCAAAGGCAGGCTTGAGCAGTGATTAACAAGTGAATCTCCTGTTGATGATGCCTGTCATATATTGTACCTTATTACACCTTCACGCACGCACACACACACACACACACACACATACTTCCCTGTCCCCAATCCGATACTTGTTAATTATATCTTTACCACTGACCCTTTGACCCAAGTATCATTTTTACAGTTCAAAGGACACACACCCATATACACTAATGCATATGTGGGTGTCACACACAGACACGCACATGCACGCAAGAGACCACCAAATATTCTATATTATTCTCATTTTCAACAAATCATGAAAAGACCAAAACCAGCAATGAACTGATTCTGCTAACAAGTATTGCCTGTGTATCCAAAGTCAAACATAGCCTAACCCTATGTGCCTCCAGAAACGGATTAGATAACATGGGTTGAGTTACAGGCTGGTGCTAATGTTGGTCGGGTGTTGGGTGTTCAGGTATAATAGGTGGAGTTTTAGTGGCTTGTTTCAAGTTGATCAGAGCTGGAAGTCACCTGCAAGTTGAAAGGTTTGATTTCCAGGTCACATGTTTCTTAAATCAATATCTCATCTTCTCATGATCCCCCTTTGGTGCTGTGCAAACATGCTGACACGTTGGAGGTAATTGGTATTCTAGCAGCTGAAGGTTTTCCTGTTGACTCTTAGAAGTTTGAACAAAGTAATTTACAATTTCTCTCACAGCAAACGCTGGCAATATATATGTTTTATTCCTGATATTATTCTTAGAATTTGCACTCTCCAGAGTATTTTATTCCTCCCCAGTCGCAGGCCTGTTGAATTAAAGACTTGTTTTTGTCTTTTACAGGATAATGAAGGACAGACAGCGCTACATTATGGTAAGGAGGCCTCTCTCATTCATTTCAGCATTTCCAAAATGTTATACACTTTCAAAACAGCAGAATTTATTTTCTTTTTCTTCTATAAAGTGTTGTTTTTGTGACCACTTGTGTATTTTTCAAATGGCGAATATCTCATTTTGGAACACAACTCTTCACATTTATCGTGTACTGACATCATTATGTTGTTGGCTTCCGCGTCCTCTTTATAAATGCCGACTTGTTTTCTGTACACACTCACTCATTGCCCACATTTGTCTCAAATTTTGACTTCCCTCCACTCTCTCTTCCATTCCTCATCTTTACTTTCTACAGTTGGTTTTAACCCAGTTTCTCTCATTCCTCTCTGTTGTATACTTTGGGTGCATGTGTGTGTCTTTTGGTATGTATGTGCGAATGTGTGGATGCCTGTCTGGTTTTGTTCTGCGGGTGTGCGCGTGTGTGTGTGTGTGTGTAATAATCACCCGGCCTCCCAGAGGAAATCAGCGGTGGTCCTTAGACTCCCCTGACCCTCTCATGCCCCAACACACATGTCCCTGAGGGGCGGTTCCCCCTGTCCTCTGAGTGTGTGTATGTCGGTGTGTTTTCATGTATGTGAATGCATCTGTGTAGCTGCACCATCTGTCCCCCAGCTTGGTGGCATTGGCGTGGGTATGTTGCATCACCCACCAGAGATCCACTCACACACACACAAACACACACACTCAGCAGAGGAAGCTCTGAGAATGGGGCATAAAAAGATGAGTAATAAACATAAGCGATGAACTCCAAGAGACAAATAGCAGAGAATGAAAATTCATTCCCACCTCTCTTTGCACAGGGCCACAGTAGCTGGCAAGTGATTAATTGAGGGTTTACTGCTCACCATAAATTGTTCTCCTCCTCTACGGCTCCCCTGAGGGCCAGCCACTTTTTACAGCTCAAGGCCCAGGCGAGACACCCGCCACCATGTGCACACACACCGCTATCTAAATAAAACACTGTTTCGATCAACAAGAAGAGGACTGCAGGCTTGGCTGGGAAAATAAGCCAAGCTTTGTTAGCCTGATTAGGCTGAAAGATAAGTGATTCTTGTAGCCCTTGACTCTTACGTACCTTGTGCAATTAGTACACACAACCCGCACATGCACACGCACTCCCTTACATGCTCACATGCATTCCGATGTATCATCGTATCTCATGCACACACACTCCTGCCACCGAGCCCGCCAGCCACCCCTGGGCTGGAGGTTAAAAGGCCTGATTGTCAATCACTGCGGCTGCTGACATCAGCGATCATGGCGCAGCACAGCGTCTGCTCTTTAAAAGGAGAGAGAGCGAGTGACACCGACAGAAAAGAGCACTCAGAACGAGAGAGAAAAAGAGAGGAGAGGGGGGAAGAGGTGCCAGAGGGGCGAGAGGTGCATCAGGAACGCAGGGACCCGCTAACTGGGTTAAGAAAGAGCAAGCCTCCCCCCGTCTTCCCCTTACACAGAGAGAGAGCAGACCCTTTTAGCAGGGCACAAATTGCCAATGGGGCAGAAATGAAGTGTTTGAGGGAACCACAGGTCCAGGCCAGTGTCAGTACTGGGCCTGCAAATGGGCTTTTCATTAACTGCAGCACTGTACGTACTGTATTAGACTACAGTACATAGAAGAAAGGAAGGAGGCAAATTTACACAAACCTGGTTAACACCGTCATAACAGCCTGAAAAGAGCTGCAGTGAGCCTTCAAATCTACAGCCACACTAACAACTCTGTGAGGCTATTAGACACATCAGTGCTTTAAGTCAAATGTTAACAGTAACATGGAAACGTGTTCACAGTACCAATGTTAGCATGTTGTTGTTTAGCAGGCATAGTGCTGACCACAGTCACCATCTTCATTCAGCATGATAACACTTGCATATTAGAACTACAAAGTACAGAGGGGAACATGAATGTGAAAAGTCAAGGGATGACCAAAGTCATTAGGATTCATCTTCTGGGGACCATGACTGTCTGTACAAAATTTAATGGCAATCAATCATATAGTAGATGAGATAATGCATTTCTGTCTGTACCAACATGGTGCATCAACAGACTGACTTTTTAAGCATGGCTAAAAAATCTAAATGTTTGCTGTATGTCCTGTAACTATTTTATTTCTCTCCTCTTTCGTGCTGTTCCTCTTCTCCTAACTTTTATTTTCCCCTCTACTTTTCATAGCATCTGCGTGTGAGTTTGCCGACATCGTGGAGCTTCTGCTGAACTCTGGAGCTGACCCGTTCATCAAAGACATGGAGGGCTCTCTCCCTGAGGAGGTCACTGAATCCAGCGCCATCTCCACTCTCCTACGCCAGTACACTGCTCCGAAAGGCTAGATCACCTTTACCTACCCACCGCCCCTGTCCTAGTCTCATACCCGCTCCACTCATTCGCCCAGCCTCCCCTCCATCCTTCCTTCATCCCTGAAGAGACTCTGTGCAACCCCAGCAGGTAGTAAACCAGGATTGCAGAAGTTGTATTTGATTTTATTTCCAAATACTTGTGATGAGTTTGATTTCATTGACTTAGCTTCATGGAAGTAAGGGTGTAAACACTAGCCCTCCCATTTGTTAAGACAAGAAATGAAACACATTGCATGTCTTTTCAGCCATCAAAATACTGTATATTGACTGTATCTGCACAGTAGGGTTGGGTGATATTAAGATTACTGTGAAACGATAGAGGTCTGTCAGCTGGTAGAGATTTTGCTATACTGACATAGCTGTACCTTTAATTATCTCTTGTTGTGTAAGACCTTTTTTAGGCAATATTGCAAATCAGTGAGCAGGACTGCTTATTGGCAATATTAGGTTGATAGGATTTGTGCATCGGTGTGATGAAGTATCTGATTTTGTCAGGTATTTAAGTCACTGGAGGAACCAAAAACAGACATTCCCATCCACTTATTTTATCCATAATCAGTATAAAATTCCAAGAAATTCATGATATCACAATACTTATCGCGATATAAAATTATGTATACTGTAAAAGAAGATACATATCACCCACTCCTGCTGACCGGGCCTGATAACCAGCTGGGTCTTTTAGTCTTGGTCAACCCTCTCTGACGGTTTACATTAGTGCGGGTTTGTTCATGATTCAGTTGCGTTACATTCTAAGGAATGCTTTAATCATTTGACATATATCATCATTAAAGTCATCTACAAATCTGTTTCCTCTGACTTTATGTTCTCTGCTCAAATATGTAGCCATCAGATGACAGTGGTAATATTACCTCACACTGTTTGTGTGTATGCACTGCTGCAGTGATAGCTCACTGATTATCATTTCTACCAGTGATCCCACAAATGGTCAAGAATCGGAGCTGGAACTCAAAGATGAATATGAAGTATTGAATAATTGACTTTACAGTAAATACAGTTTCAAAAACCCTAAACAAAATAAACTAGTATTTGTGTTGGTGTACTAGGATCCCAAAAGGGGGTCTCTACCAAGGGTGGTGGCATGATCAACAGCACATCAGGGACATACAACATACCAGCAGAAAAAGACTGATTTCACAGGCCAAATATGTGGTAAACTAACATACAAATTCACACTGATAATGGGATTCACTGAGGCCACATTTATTCCACCGACAGTATCAGAGTGATGGATGGAAGTCCTACCACCAACTAATTATGTTGCACATAAAAAAAATATGAACGGGTGCTCCTAAGAAAATAAATAAAATGTACATACAGTACTCACATGTTCTTGTATCTATGCATAGATGTACAGTACTGTAGACATGTAACTTACAGGACCTTTAAAGGAATATTACAGTAATTCAATTTAGTGTGTGGGAGTCATCCTCATTGTCCATACAACGCACTGTATATACAACACTGCTCTCTAAAGCCTCTGTACTATTATGTCATATAGGAAAGAGCTGGATGTTCTCCAAAAAACAACCAACTCGTGGTCTGAGTCCAAATCTGCTTTGCTCGCCCTGAAGCCCCCCGATCAGCACACTCTCTGTGCCTCAGCTCACACACACACACACACACACACACACACACTCCACCAGATGAGAATACACAAAATCTGGATCCTGGTTCTTAACTACAGCTTCATGAAGATGCAAATGCACATTTTGTACACAACCATGGGGACAAAGCTTAATCCTTTACTCTCTAACACACTGCCTTGCTCCACGCCTGCCCTCATCCCCCAACATGTTACTTAAAACGCTGAAAATCTGCTTTGACACAAGGCGTTAGATAACGGTCTCAACATGTCTGGTTGCAGCCTGTCAGTCACTCACAGATCTATGACAGCAGTAGATGTTTTAGCCGGCATTGGTAGTCATCACCAGGGGCTCCGCTTCAAATTCAATTTTTGTCTTGACAGCCATTGTACAGTAGTTGTGGTGAATTGAGATGCAAGTGAGCTTTGCAATACATGAGGTGAATTAAAATCCCTACACATGATGCCCATATCTCTATCCACGTCCTGTTCTTCCCTCCTTCACAAATCACATGAGAAGAAAGGGCCGGGATTTTTATTTTTTTTATTTTTTATTTTTTCAAAAGTATCATCATTCACTTTTGCAAACTCCAGCTATGGAGCCTTTCTCAATGAAATGTTTTTGCATCTCCCCTCATGAATTTCAAGTCAGAACCCTATATGAGTTGAGAGGAAACCTTTTGAGTATTCAACCTAAGTCTGAGACATGATGCGCTACAATCCCACAAAGAGACAACCAGTGACCATCACATTGTTATGAATTCCATCCACATCCAGCCATTAGGCTGTTGGTGTATCTCTAAAGCCTGTTTGGGGCCCGGTGTTGTCTCCTCGTTGCTTCCTAAACCCCGTTATACTGGCTTGAGGTAAGAGAGGGTGACGGCAGTCGTGCTTCCCCCTCCCTTCTCGTCTGCAAGACTCTGACACTAAGCCCATTATGCTTCCATTATGAGGCTTCAATTTTCCTCTGAGCTTTTTGCTTTTGACACTGCAGCTCCCTCCATCTCCAAACCGCAGACACACACCCCTCAGGCCCAATATTGTTCAGCCTTTCTGAATATTAATGCATTTTTCAGAGGTGAAAAGTAATAAACTATGTTTACTCAAGCAGTAAACTTAAGTACTGTTTGGAGGTATCAGTACTTTGCTTGAGTGCTTCCATTTTCTGCAACTTTATACTTCTACTGCACTATATTCTGGAAGGAAATTCAGTGTGGCTCTTTCCTTAAGAACAGTTCTTTACAGTTGTCCTAAGCACTGCTACATTTCAAATAGAAACACATCAGCAAGAGTTTATACACCACATTTCATTAAACTAAATAAACAAAACATAAAATACAATATGAGTTCACAAAGTGAACTCATATTGTAAGAGTGATTTTTTTTTGGCGATGTTCCTTTTTTATTTTTTGTGAGGGGTCAGTGTCTGTCTCATGGACAAGAGGAGTCAATGATAGGCCTTTTTCAGAGCAGACATTTTGACTTTCATAGCAGGAAAATAAATACAGTGAAAACGTCCATTAATAGCTGACCTATACCACCACCTGAGCTTCAGCCATTCAAATTACAGCCCCTGAGACTCCAGAGTGAATATTTTTGTATTGTTTTTAATGTGTGTTGGTTTCCCAGCACCTTGTGTGTTCCTCTTAAACAATTTGTCCAGAAATTTCTCCTCCATCTCTCCCCTTCACCCCTCTCACCACTCCTCATTTCATCTTTCTCTCATCATCATCCTGCACAGTGGATTGCTCTTCTCTTACCTCTCCTCGCCTTTCTCTCTCCTGTAAAAGCAATATCTTGTTGTTGCTTTGGCCAGCTGTTACTCGGACCCTTTACCCCCCACACTCCTTCTCCTCCATCTTCTCTTTACACTGCAGCAGCAAAATTTGTTATGGTTCCTTCAGGGTCATGAACTCCTCCTCCTGGTTACCTGTCATGTATCTGATATCTGCAGCAGAATGATTATTGAGTATTGAGCGGAAAAGGCCCAGTTTCACATTAAAACAGCTTTGAGCTCACAACCTTGAGGGTGTCATTGAGAGGCCTCTGTTTGACTCCAGCCCCTCTTTAAGACTCACTCTGTCATCCTGTGGATCATTGTTCACTGCAGGCAGCATAGAGTCGTTTGGGGAGAAAAATGCCCTGTCTTGATGCTGCAGGATTGACTTTCAGGCCAAAACAAATCCAAATCTATTTTCCATGTTAATTTATTCACTTTTGTTTGAGACGAAAAAAAAAACTGTTTCCTTCAGGAAGTTTGTAATAAAAGCCCTGCGATCGATGATAATGGCATTTGTGCTTGTGTTTGTCATCTTCGCAAAAGCAGCGGTGGTGGAGTTTCCACAGATTTATTTGTATACTAGTGCTGTAAGTGGCGTGTAAATTATCCTAACTGTCTGTGTGGCTCTTTATCTTTGTAAGGCAGTACTATTAGAGCCTATCCATTAATGCCCATAGCCAAGCCAATCAATGCTTAAATAAAAATCAGCTCAATTTGTGGCGTTTTATGCAAACGTGCAAACTCTAACCAGGCTGACTCTTTGCTTTTTGTTTTTATAATGCAACAGGAATAGCTAAAACACAAAGGAATCGATAACACTTAAGTTTGGGTTAGGTTGGCCTGCTCTCAGACAAATGCTGCACGTTGCTGCATACAAATGAGGCTCATACAGATGTACACTGTGGTGTAATTTCATTATAATTCTATACATTGTTAGCCAACACCATAGTTAAAGGGAACAAATCCACTGTAACCTGTGCGGTTTTAAGCAATGCACTAACTATGAACAGTACTGAAGGTTGAGCAGACATTCACACACACATGCACACACACACACACACACACACACACACACACACACACACACACACACACACACACAGAGTCCCATATCTACAAATGAAGATGTTGAGGTCATGTCTACAGTATTGCTTTAGTATGAGCAGAAATTTACATTCTACAAAAGACACAGTGGGGTTTTTAAATCATGTTTGGGGTCAGGTTTTTAAGGCTGATTCAGATAGCTTTAGCCATGTTGGTGGTGTGACTTGAGAGATGGAAATGACACTTGGTTGGCTGGTCACTCCGCCACTTAAATATTTGCATGCATTGCCATGAAATTTGGTAAAGATGTTCATGTTAACTTCAAAATAAATTGCAATCATTGTGGTGATTTGTCTATCAACCTACTAACTGAGATGTGAGATCTAGCGCCATCTTCAAGGCAAAAAAATATGTTCGATAATTTATTTTATGAACCAAACCACCTGCAAAATTAATGACATTCCCATTAACATCATTTGTCATTTTTGTTTGGTGCTAATTTGCAAATGTTAGTATGATAACACGCTAAACTAAGAAGGTGAACATGATGAACTTTATACCAGCTAAACATCAGCATGTTAGTGTTGTCATTGTGAATATTGTTAGCATTTAGCTCAAAGCACTGGTGTGCTTCACAAAGCCGCTAGCGTAGTTGTAGTCTTTTTTTATATTCAGCATAATGTTAGTTTGGTACTTTTAATATTAAAACAAATAATAAAAGAAAAAATGATTTAAAAAAAAATAAAAATAAAAAATTTACAAAGATGTGACAAGCAGAGAGGGGCTCTGAAACAGCCTTTAGATCATCATTAACACAGAATGTTTTTGGTTGCTAGTCCAAATAATTTTCACGTGTGGGGATTGTTCTTTACGTTCTCAGTGGTTAAAAATTGAAGCTACAGCCTTACAGTACCAGCTTGAAATATTGACATACAAGCTAACTGCCTGCATATGGGCTATATTCCCTCTTTGCCTGACCACAAAGCATATTTGCCCGTATTTCACAAAGCACTCCACAATTAGTTAACAGCACAAGGATTAAGGATAGATTTGACAGTGCAGCACTGCAATCTGCTGCTGTATCACTTTAGCACTGAGAGGATCAGAGAGACAGGCAGCGAGGCATCTGTTTCTCCACTTTTTATTATTTCTTTCTCCCTTTTCTTTCTCTCTTTCTTCTCTCTCTCTTCATGTATCTTTCTTGTCACCCCCACCCCAGAGCGAGAGAGGAAAGCAGCATCAATCACCGTTAACTGACTGACCACTGTCTGTTGGTGGTACTAAATGGATCTCCACAATTGAATAGAGGCCTAAGTGTGTGGTAAATGCTCTCAATGGGTAAATGAATTTGCGGGTTAACTCGCTCTAAGAGCGTTTAGATAAGGCAAAATAATAAAAACACCTAAAGCAGATATTTTTCTTTTGATATATTGAAAACAAAGTTCAGCTGAAAATCTTAACTCTCACATTCATCACTGCAGGCCTGGTGTATTAAAGAGAAAAGCACCCGAGGGTAACCCAAAGACAATTCGGCTTTATTTTCCTCATATAGATTTGACTGTACACAGTTCATACCATTACACAGAAGGCATAAATGAATAAATTCAGTGCTCTCTTTTTCATCTTTTTCAAAGACACATGGCAATAATAAATAGCGCTCATGAAACAAGACGATCAACACGTTTTTCAAACTGTACAAAATTTACAACAATTAAGATGCAAACTTCTGAGGCAACACAGACTTAACAAAACTGTAGTGGTAATGTGTTTGTACAGGATTTTCACGCAACACTATAAATTACGGCCTACAATTTACAGTATAAGCAATTTGTACATACAAGGTACAGATGAAAGACTTACTGGGTATCTACTGCTATGTATAAGGGAAGAATACAGGGAATAATGGGGTAACAAACTTGCATTTTGTTGGGACGTAGACGTAAATTATTCTATAAATATTTTTTAAATTATCTGGTACACAGAGTACATACAGGAGACATTTCACAAAAGCTAAGTCATGAAAAACTAATAATAAAGTTTTGATCTCCAGCAACAACAATAATGTATGCTTCACCTTTTGTTGTTGTTGTTGTTTTAAGTATATTTCTAATATAAATGATACCACAATCCATGTCAAATATGTGAAATATCAACCGTTTTCCAATTTGTCGTGCCTTGTTATCTAGTAATAAAATTACTGTACTCCGCAATTATTAAAACAGATACTCAGTAATTCAAAAAAGTATGATTTAAGTAGGCAATATAAGTAACATAAGTCCGTCTTAAACACAAAGTTGTTACCACTTTATTCCCTATCCTATCTTCTTCCCCTGTACGTACACATAAATCCCTGTGTAGTTACACACTAAGTGTAAATATTTCACTGATACCATGTATTGTGTAAATTCTTATACTTGTGGGCTGCAATCCACACTTATCAGCATTGTCTAACCGGTGTCAATTTCTGTTTGTTGATTTGCTTTCTGGTTCTTAAATAAGATGCTCTGGTAGAAAAAGGACTTGGTAATTTTTGAGGGGGAAACAGTGACCAAATAGATAAGATTTCGATTTATTTTCTTCAATAGTGAGACAGAAACAGTAGTGAACATACTCTGACAGTGTGTTTTTAAGCAAACCTTCCCTCAGATCAAAATCGCCACAGCAGAGCAGATCAAACTGTTTCCTCTCACAGCATAAAGAAAATTTGCATTTCCAGAGAATCAGAAACAGGGGATCTTCTTTCTGCAAAGTTGTATCCTATGTCTTATGTTATCGCGGGACTTAAAAGATGCAGCTGTGGATGTGGCCTGAACTGTAAGAAACTGTGGTAATCCCTCTGACATGGAGGCCAGGCAGTGGGTCACATCTGGGGTCAGTAAGTAGGTTGATAGCAGGCAAAGCTAAAGCTCTGCTGGGCTGAGTAGATTACCAAGAGAAGCCTGGATCAGATTGACAAAACAGAAGAGCTAACACAGAGAGAATTTTTTATCAGTGTTCCTGCTAATACTTCTTGGTGTTTTCAGTGTCAAGCAGATGTTCTGTGTTTGTGTAACCATTTAATTTGCTCAATAATATCTGCAAAGGATTCTGCATGTCTCATAAATGCGTATCTCCTTGTCATACGTCTGTGCATTCAAAAGAATAAATTAATAATCTAGATGTGTGATATATTACTAGAATTTCTCCAAACCCTAAACCTCTTGACCGTGCTCCAACACGTAAGCTTTGATTCCTGGTAAGTCTGGAAACAGATAATTTAATACTGACAGATGTCCGCTCTCAGACAGCTTTTACACAGACAAGAACAAGTCAAGCACCTATAAATATAGAAGAGAGACCTGCTGTGTAGCAAACAGTGTTCACCCTCAGTCACACAGAGGAGACATCGGCTTCTACGGACAGACGGACGAACAGACGGGCAGACCATCTACTTCCTAATAACTTGTAAGCTTCAGCAATACATTAAAAAAACATCAGCATGGTTCAAAATTCACACTTGTGCCACTGTTCTTGTAAATTTCTCTCCCAATGAAACACTGTGTTTTTGCCTTGTGCATATGTCTCCCCCTTTTTCTCTCTTTTTCCCCTGCGTTCCTGTCCGTATGTGTAGAAAAAGAAGAGGAGAGTAAAGTGCATCGCCAATGTAAAGGCTTCGATATCCCCAGACAGCAGTCCTACTCATTACTACTCATGAATCAGAAGCATGCAGGTGCCTCCCGGGTCTCATAAGGACTTTGATCTAGATTGTAGCCCTAATGTTGTAGCTGTTAGACAGGGATGGTTTATTTTGGGGGACAAGACAATAGTGCTTTCCCCTGTGAGCGTAATCCACCGACATATTGGAAATCCAGTCTCATTTTCAGAGAGTAAAAGAACAAAATAAAGTCAGGTGATAACAAAAGTTGTATGATACAGTGTTGAGACTGAACATTCAGTGGTGTGGAGGTGTTCTTCACTGCTTTTCTCCGGACTACACATCTCGACCCGGCCGTCTACTGAGGGACTGAGAGCCACATTTCTTCTCTTCCTTCTGCTCTTCACCCAACATCACAAAACATACCAGTCTTGGCGGGTGATAGAAAGAAATGTAAAAAGCTTTGTGAGTCTGTTTTGTCGTATCCCCACAGCGATCTTCTACTGTGTTCGAGACTCAAAATTGGGAATGGTCCATCTCGTCCAGCCATGAGGCAGGGCTGGTGGGGAAGTCAGGGTATCCCGTACTGCTGCCTGTAGAGAGATCTGAGGTGGGGCCCCCTGCCATGGCCCTCAGAGCTTGTCCCACCCCACCTGGCCCTCCCTGTGCCACCAGACTGTCCATGTTGAAGCCCAGGTTGTTGAGGAGAGGGGTGTGGCCTGGCAGAGAGGTGATGGAGGAGGGCGACTGAGGGAGACCGTAGGGACTTCCCGCTCGGATGTCGTGGTAGGGCTGGCCTGCTGCATCGACGGAGAAGCCGCCGTTCAGCACCGCGCTGTTGGTCACGTCACCGACGCTTCCATAAAGCCCGTTGGTGTGGCCGAGATCTGACAGGACCTGGTCGTCTGGGGAGGAGACACCATCACTTAACATGAGGGGTGTAAAAACTTTGACACATCAACAGTGCTGTCAACTGCGTGAACATTACATAGTTGTTATATTTCAATACAGTTACGTGCTTTTATGAGTGATATTTATTGTGGCAACATTATGTGGATTTGATGGAGGTACAGTAAGTAGATCATGCAATGCAAGAGGTCTTTGATAAGTGTTTCACTTTTCGTTGGTGAGAAAGGATGTGCTTCATGTTCTTCGCTAACAAAGGAGGTCTGTATGTGTGCAATTACTGCAGCACAAAATATTTGTTTCCATCTCAGTCCCTCCCGTGGGTAGCTTCAATAACAACAAAGCCCCAGAGTGCTTTCTCTCTAATTGACTAAAAGCCTCACATGCTTTATAGAGTTTCTGTCACCATGTTTTCATTTCTCATAAAAATGGCCTTCTTTTTAAAAGTGGCTTGAAGACTTTTATGACTACCCAAAACGGGGTTTGCGAACATTAAATAACATGGGGATGTCTAAAATGTCGTTTGCATCCCACTAAGGACCCTCTCTCTTTTCCAATAAGCTCCATCATGGCGACAAACGGTGGCAGGAGGATGCGTCAGCGGGCCATGGGGAGGTGTGAGGGGAATGTGAAATGAGAATGCCATTTTGGATTTGCCTGAGAACGACATCATGCACTTAGCAACGCAAGGAAACAAATGAAATGCCACAAAGACGCATTCAATTGCTGCTGCATTCTTGTCATTTAGCAGCTTGTAGGCTTCCTTAATCCCATTAGAATGACAGCATGACTGTCCCATTCAGGAATTTCTCTCTTAAACAATAACAGATATGTACTGGGTTGCAGTTATCCACACAGTAGTTACCTCTGAAGCTTAGTTCACTGTCACTGAGACCTGCGTCGTCAGCTGAGCTTTCCTTCTCCACTTTAGTTCCTCCTCGGCTGCGTTTTACACTTTTGTAAAACTGAGTCCAGCGGTGTCGACCTGCATCCTTCTTCAAGCGCTTTTCCTTTGCTCGTCGGTTCTGGAACCAAACCTGACAAAGATAATAACTATTATTATTACCTGATAATAATAACAAACACAATAATTCAAAACAAATACCAGTCCAAATATTAACAATCATTATCTGAAACTTTTCTTCAGTTTAATCTGACTTTACTCAGTGCTTTCATAATATTTCTAAACTTTTAAAATCAAAAATATGCTTTTCTTTTTACTCAGTGGTTGCAAAATTAGAAACCTCTGGAGTGCAAGATATATGTAGATCATGTCTCAGTCTAAATGAGCTGATTTTCAACAGAAAAAGCAAAGAAACTGTGGTAAGTTGATGAGACAGTATTAAGAGGTGTTTAAATCATGTATTTATTTCATCTTTTAAATATATATTTAAAAAAAAATCTTTTTAACTCTCTGTTGTTTCAAAGGCCCATGCGCTAGTTTTAAATAATCTGTATTTATCCTACTGACATGGCATTTTATTTTTCTTGATTCCTTCGATGTTTGGTGAATCACTAAACAAGACTTTTGAGATTTTGGTGGCAATTTAGAAGTCTGGATGCTGACTCATTTTTAAAACAAACAGTAAAAACTACCAAAGGTTGTGATCAATGGATCATATGAGGCTAAAATGTTTGTTATAAAGTAAAATGATTAAAAATGGTGGCTGGTTTAAAGATGCCCTTATCAGGGGGGATATGATGTTGCATATTTCCTGTGGTGAATAACTGCACTCCTACTGCACTGCTAAGATAATTTAGATATTTTTTGCAGGAATATTGATGCCTGTATAAGAACAAAACCCTCTACCTGCACTACTCTCATGTCTAGTCCCGTCTCCGAGGAAAGCTGCTCTCTGACGTGGCGTGCCGGCTTCGGCGAGTTTTTGTAGGCACTTTTGAGGGTCTCCAGCTGCTTGGCGGTGATGGTGGTCCGTGGTCGCTTGGTCCCAGCCTCCGAATCATCTAAAAAACACCATTACAAGTGTGAGTGACTTCTTCTTACATCTATCACGTCGCCTTAACAGGCAGTGCCCCTCAGCCTTTGCATGGAGTGGAGTGTTAAATGAAGTGAATGGTCATGTATGGAAGTGTATTATTGTCCTTGTGCATCTGTCCCACTCCCACAGCAGAGGACATAAATCTACTCAGTGCCAGAGGAACAGAGTTATTGGGGCTGCACCGTAGAAGAGCACTGCTTAACTTTACATAATCAATCAGAGATGCATGGAAATCTCAGAGGAGCGGGAGGGGGAGAGACAGCACACACACACACACACACACACACACACACACACACACACACACACACACACAGACAATAAACAACATAGATCCACAGTCAGTAGTGATTTCACTGTAGTGTATAAACTGTGGCTTTATCTGCTATGTCCTCTACTGTGATTCTGCAGCTATCTGAAGTACCCAAATCAAGAGTCTCTCTGACCATGATAGACTAAACAGTGAGTGATTGCTCAAACAAATATTTTTTCCTGCTTTTTATTTGTATCGTTTTTCATCTCTCTGAATTCTTTCCAACTGTCAGGACTTTTGCTGAATATTAAACTTCTTTTGTTAGGTTTGTTTACTCTTGGAATCCCTGCTGACCTACCGTTTTGTTTTGCAGTCTCATAATCCACCTTGCACACCAGCCTCCCGTCCTCCATGAGGTAAAACTCGTCCCCGGTGGCCAGCTGTCGGCTGCACATGATGCAGGCGAAGCAGTGCAGGTGATACACAAAGTCCTGCGCCTTCCGCACAACCTGCGTCGGAGGGATCCCCTGTTGGCATGATGCACATTTTGTTCCAAAACGCCTGCAGGAAGACATGAAGAAGGGAGCCGCCATTAGAAGATTTGATGCGAAATGCCAGCAGGGCAGACTGACATCCATCTCCTATTTATATCTAATTTACAAGCTGATGGAGATAGCGAGACCAACCCAGATTAAAATTTCACATACTAGACAGGTATTTCTTCAATAGCAGCCAAGAATGATGGCAAAGTGTCTGTATTAATAGAAGCTCCAGCTGTTGTGGAGGGAAAACTCAGCACTGGAATGCATTTCTGTTAACGACAGACCTGTCTGCAGGTTGATGGATGGAGAGAATCAATGCACTGTGTGGCGTGTGTGTGTGTGTAAGAGAGAGAGAGTGTGTGTGTTTGCATGTTTATGTGTTTGCAGATGAAGTACTGAGAGCTAAAGAGAAGGAGGAGGAGGAGGAGGAAGAAGAGAAGAGGAAGAGGTAGGAGGAGGAGTGCTCACAGTAAACACACCCTGAGTAGGACCAATAAAACACTGACTCAGGAGAGGCTTTAAATCACACAGCCAGCCCACAGAAATAAAAAGAGCAAGGTGAAGCCTCCAAATCACTACTGGGAAGCATGCACCAGTGAATCTGTGTGTCTTTATGTGTGTGTGTGTTCTCCCGCTCCCACGTGTCCCTCACCACAGTTTGAACATGCAAACGCCCCCACACTACACCACCCCTGCTGTCCCCTGGGTTGGCTAACACGGTTAACTCTCGGTGACTCTCCAGAGCTCTTTGGGTCTCACTCAAGCTTTGAGCATTAAAACCTTTCAAACATGATTTAGTAAAAAGCCAGGATCTGCTGATCCTGTTTTGGATAAAAGTCAAACTCAATTTTCTTCTGTAATGCCTCAGAAATCCAATCGCTAAAAGAAAGAAAGAAAAAGAAAGAAAGAAAACATAAAACGGGTTTTTGAGCAGTTCCTCTGAAATTTTGCTCTCTCTCATATTGTCAGCAGGAGAAAACAGCCAATAAAATGTGAACTCTGGGAACTGAGAGGATAAATTATGTACTTTATAAATACAGTCAGCACAAAAAAAATGTGATAATAATTTTGAAATAAATTAGCATGAGATAAATAAACTGAGCTAAATAATGGCGTCCAGCTGTAACTAAGCAGCAGACACAAAATTATAACTATTAGTCAAAAATGATTAATTGATTTAACCCAGGTAATAAATTCTAAACATTATCTTCCACAGGACCAACATTTTACTGGGTCAAACTATGAGTTTTAAACAAATAATATGGTCTCAACCCATTATCTTCTGCTTATTTTCTTTATAACACGACATGACTTTCAAAAACACACATAGCTGCTGCTAGTTGTAGTTTCTTTTTTTTTCACCAAATAGACTATAAACCAGTGACGTTTAATATAGTAAAATTATTTATATGCTTTGCCATATTCTCTTACAAGCCCAGTTAACGGTGAAAGAGACAAAAACCGCAGCAAAAACAGCTGAAAAATAAAATGTACATAGCTCATCACCGACACTAAAGCGACAGGAGAGCAAAGCAGAGCAGGGTACTGACTTGAAGAAATCCTCCTTGCAGTAGACGCCTCCTGCCCGGGAGAAACATTTGTCCGCCAGCGGAGTCTGACAGTCGGCGCACTTGAGGCACTTGGAGTGCCAGTGTCTGTCCAGCACCTTCAGGATGAACTTGTCCAGGATGTGCTGGCTACAGCCGGCACACTGAGGGATCTCTGCGAGGGAGAGACACGGAGGCACAAGGTCACACTCGACGAGCAGAGACGCAGAAAGGTAGAGCTCTGACCAGAAGCTTGTTTGTTAACCAGCAAAAAGAAAAACCAGTTTGAGACATGCTTATTTTATTTTTTTTTTTTTTACAGTGGTGAAGATGGTGAATTGAACACACTGAAAATGTTTTTGAACTGTGTTCCGCAAATAGAAACAGATCAGATACGGTGAAGGTTTTTCTCTACATCGCACCTTTACTGAACGAGTCATACGAGTTATTATATTTATAATAACTTAAAAAAAATGCAAAAAAAACAACTATAAATACATATTAAAAAACCAAACAAACGTGAATCTACTTTTGTATTAAAGGCGCTTTTTGAACTTGTCCGTGGTGCTGATATGTTTCCACACAGCGCTCAGATACTTTTCTGCTTGATCCTAATTCCTCTCTGGGATGATTTCATAGGAGATATGGTGGCATTGTGAACTGCTGCTGGATGTAAGATGTCAGGTTAAATTTCATTTTTGTTGTTGTTTAAAAAAAACAAACAAACAAACAAAAAGCACAGCAACAGGTCACATGTGCACATACCATACAGTTTTACCTTCCGATTCACTCATATTAAAGTCTGGTGCTCCAGTTAAAGTTTAGATTTCAAAAAGTGACATTAATTTCATGAATTGAACTGAATAACAAAAATGCAGATTTGCTCTCAAAGCGACCAAATTCTCGCATTTAGTCTTTTTATATAATGACGAGATGTGTTACCCCTGTACAGCAACCGGTTTATTTTATCTACACTGACGTTTGTTCGTTTTTTG
The DNA here is from genome assembly GCA_037833715.1 of Toxotes lorentzi. Lineage (NCBI taxonomy): Eukaryota > Metazoa > Chordata > Actinopteri > Toxotidae > Toxotes > Toxotes lorentzi. Next base: position 9,485,162 of record JBBMJY010000022.1, on the reverse strand, counting down.
TCATAATGAAATGTGTCCTTTCATTATATTTACCACGGAACTAATGCGTGATTGATGTTGTGAAAAAGGCCTCGTCCTATCATCTAACAACCAACAATCTTTTGCCTTTAATCTTCCATTTTTAGACTATTTTTCTTTCGCGACTTCTCCTAGTCAAACATCCACATGATATCCGATAATGAAAAATCAATATGGAGGAAAAGTGGCTAGAGCACACGTCAGAAAACACCAGTATAAACACACACACACACACAGACACACACACACACACACACACACACACACACACACACACACACACACACAGACAGACAGATTGTGAGCTGCGTCTGCGGAGCTGTTTACTGTCGAGAGAAAACATCTCGGCCGTGAAATCATCTTACAACAAGGCTCAAGAAGCCTTACGCTTAATCTCATCAGAGCATGTCTACAGTCTGCAAGACAAAGCTCTCAGGTTTATGCAACGTGGAGGTCCAAGCAGCATGCGCACATCATGTGGACACGAACGTTCTGCAGATTTTTAAAATGCATGTTCAACTCTTAAAAATATGTCTTATATTTTGTGTGTGTGTGTATATATATATATATATATATAATTTTGCATTACTTTGATTTTCAATTGGTTCAGCGGTGACTAAAAGCACAATGAGCTCAGTGAAAACAGATTCATATTTTGATTGATTTGAACTTATGTTTTCCCGAATAAGAAAATTAAAAACCACAAGAATAGGAAGTAACCTGCAGAAAGTATTCAGCCTGTGTGACTTCAGCTCGCAGGATGAAACTATCAGATTAAAGCAATGCATACACGAAATACAACGCTCCCGCACAGACAGAGGCTGGACTGGCTCTGTTTCACCTCATTACGGAGTGAATTCGTACGGAGATGATAGAAGAGAGTGGAGAAATTATATAGAGGGTCTGAATCTATCAGTGACTGGGCTTTTTTTTTAATTGGGTATTTTAAGTGTCTGGACATAAAGTGGTGGATGGAGCTGAACGGGGAATCGTTTTGCAGAGACAAGTGGTGCTGAAAGGAAAGCAGCACGATTCTTGGCAACGACAGAGCGTCCACCGTCCAGCTCCAGAGAGTGTGTGTGTGTGTGAGAGAGAGAGAGAGAGAGAGAGAGAGAGAGAGAGAGAGAGAGAGAGAAAGAGAGAGAGGGGGAGAGAGAGAGAGAGAGAGAAAGAGTAAACCCTGAGTCTTCTTCATATCTTGGTATCTGTTGCCACTACTCTCCACTCAGTCTCATCACCTCTGTCATTTCACACAGGAAGTGAAACACATTTTCAAAGATATCCAAATGTCAAACAGTTTTAATTTTATTATAATTATTATTATTATTATTTTATTATTTTTTTAGAACAGAAAGTAGAATTTGGCAGCCTCTCCTGCTTTCAGTTGTCAAATGATTTGTGTTGATTAAACGTGAAGTAAACACTTTACATCCCAGACTAATAGGTATCAGGTTAAAGTTTGGGTGTAATTGCCCTGAGTCAGCAGATCACACTGTCACACGATATGAAAAATGTTTAGATAAATTCTGCGTGACTTTTTATTCCTGGAATAATCCAGGTTTAAGTCCAGGATGAATGCTGGCACTGCAGGGAGCTGAGTGGCAGGATCTTTATCCAATCTTTTAATCTGCCTCGATTTAAAAAATTAAAGAGCATAAGCCGAACACATATAGGCTCTTTTCCTTTAGTCAGGTTTAAACACTTTGCTGAATAGGCTGGGACTCTAAAAGGAAACATATCACATCATGTGGTTTTCCTGTTTCACCTGCATTTTTGTTTTTAGTCGGGTTATAATAAACAAGTAATATGGATTAAAGAAAATACTAATATTATATTATTTAATATTATTTAGAGGCCAAATAAGTCAAAATATTTAGAGCTACAGGAAAGAACAATTTCACTATCAGTGTTTATGAAACCAAGAAGCAGTCTAGTAATTATCTCATAGCATTATCCCATTTTGTTGTGGATTTTTTTTTTTTTTTTTTGGGGTGGAGGGGGGGGGGCAGCCCATTAGACTCGATCCATCTGTACATTTTTCTAACTCGCCAATAAATAATTAGGTCAGAGCAGAAATGTGTCCCATCGCACTATCTATCTTGGTTGCACGATCAGATTATAAAGGGGCCCGGCACAGATTAACACGCCGTGACGAACAGATGTAAGGTAATTCTCGCCTTTGATGCTGGAAGGTAAAAAAAAAAAAAAAAAAGATGGTGATAAATAAATTGCCATTTGAAATTTGCTCTCATCCTCAATAAATAATGGCATAAAGCAACATTCTGCTTGTAATTGTGAAACATAAATAAACACAAACTAATGCCTAGGCCTGGCCTTAGAGACAAAAAACGAAAAATAAAAGTGTATGAGACATTTATTTGACTCAGTCATGAGTGTCAGTCAAAGTCAGCGTGTATTCTTCTGATGGGTGATGACAACTGCATCTGATCTCTTGACCATACAGGCTCGTTTACACATTAACAGCTGCCTGGGAAGCTCACTGGAAGCCCAACAACCTGACGGAGGATGCAGCAAAGTTTGAGGCCGAGCTAGATAATTAAATAATTTTGCTTTAAATGACAGAAATAATCGTATTTATTTATTTTTCTAAGGATGGGATAAAGAGCCATCCTTTGCACTAGTCAAATGTTGCAGCCTTTTTGCAGAGTACAGTCCCGCGAGGCTGCCAAGATTAACTGGACATGCGGACTTCGTGGTTTTGAAGTATCGTCGTTTTCTTTTTTCCTTGCACACTGAGATATAACAGCATGACACATCATTGGTCTATACGTGACAATCTAAGACTGAGAGCTTCAGTGTCCTCATCCTCATCCTCGGCCGAGTTAACGAAACCCCTCTCCTGCAGCAGCACAGGCTGCTCTCGCCAACCGCTTTCCAGATTAATAATCGACAGAAACAGGATGGTTTAAAAAATATATAAATATAAAAAAATTAATGTCTTACGTTGCAGTGGCACCCCGAGAATCTCCGGTAAACTCTTTACAGGACTCTCTGTCGGTAGGACCGCCGCACTTTGCATCATCGTGATCCAAACCGGGAGACAAATGCACGCACATACACCCGCAACACGGTGGGCGCACTCCCCCGTCCTGTCTTGTGTAGAAAAAAAAGTATGATGATGGTGGTGGTTGTGTGTTGAGGCCTTTCTCCGCTCTGCAGAGTGATCTCCCTCGTCGTCCTCTCAAGCCGCTATCCCTGTTATTTTCTCTATTCCCGGGATGGTGTCCGTGCCGCGCCGTGCCGAGCTGTTTTGGAGTGGATCAGACAGGCTGCTCGGTCCATTCAGCGCTGCAGGGGCGGCGGGGCCTGACGTCACCGCGGCAGAGGCTCACCGGGGGGCCAATAGGAGCGCAGGAAGAGGAGGCCCCCGGGGCGGAAAGCATCCTCCATACGTGTACAAGCGAGGAAGAGAAAGCAGAGGAGGAGAGGCGTCGAACATGGTATATGAAAATGTCTCCGGAGAGGCGGGACCTTGTTCCTGTGGAGACCATAAATAGCTCACTGCAGTGGCTCCCCGGAGGGGCCCCGGGCCAGCAGGGGTCCCTCTGGGGAGGAAAAGGGGGTTCCACGCAGTCAGGAAAATAAGGAACAGTTTCTCTTCACTTTTATTTGTCTTCTTTAGAAATTAACAACGAGGCATTAAAAAAGGGATGAGCAAATTTCTCTGATACTAAGTTTACATCCTTAAATTTCTCTTCAACACACACACACACACACACACACACACACACACACACACACACACACACTAAATGGAAGTTTAATGGATGATCTGCAGGTGGGATGGTGATAGTTAACCATTTCACTGAATTGAATGCATTTTATCTTGGTTTTATTATCGAGTTATGAGGCTATCCAGGCTACTATAGACTATGTGGTTGTACATTTAAAAGGTGCATGTATGATGTCAACAGACTGAGTGGAAAAGTACACACACACACACACACACACACACACACACACACACACACACACACACACACACACACACACACACACACA
>JBBMJY010000022.1:9420384-9480273 GCA_037833715.1 Toxotes lorentzi | reverse complement strand
ACACACACACACACACACACACACACACACACACACACACACACACACACACACACACACACACACACACCAACAAACAAACACACTATATCTGCTCACACACATCTGGATACACGGTTAACAGCAGGAAAACCACTGATTTCAGTTCAAGCAAAAATGTGATTTATTTTTTAACACATTTCATTCCAATGAATCATAATATAATTCAATTTTATGTTTTTTTTAAATCAGTGTATACATTCAATGCTAGAATAATAGTAATAATAATAATGATAAAAATAATAAATAATAATAATACAAACAGAGACTTTGGATTTTCTGGCAATGTCAAAAAAAAATACTAACAAAAAGAAAAACAAACGTGTCATTTCATTTGCAGTGTAAATATACAGCAATAAGACAGCTCGGCTGAAGATTACGAAAAAGAACGTGGCTGGAAACTTCCCCGTGTTGTCTATTTGAAACTACGGACCGTTTGTTCTATTGTCGCAGACCGTTTACATACGGTATGAACGCACAATCCCATAAGACACTCGCGTGTGTAGTTAATGTTTCAAATGTAATTTAGTAAAATGAAAACGCGCATCAAGCTGATTAAAAAAATGAGGCTGGGATATTACAGGAATTTTATCCAACCCATTCAGAGCTGCAGTTTGCAGGGCAGGTGTCCCCTCCATCCATCCATCCATCCATCCATCCATCCATCCGTCCATCTATCTATGCCGTGCATGTGTGGCAAGGGAATCATCTGGTCTTACTTTATTTTCATTATACACTTTTCCCCTCAGGATCATTGAATTTATTCAGCTATTCAATTACTCTGATTGTTGGTATCGAGACCTTTTAGCTGCCCTGGAAAACAGTGCAGATAAAAATGCTCTTAACTTGTCAGCAAAGGGCAAGACAATTAGAATAATTGACGGATGCAAAATGCAGAAAGAGAAATGAAGTGAGCGCGCACATCTGGTTCAGTGGGACAATAGATGATGTGGTTTCATCGTTAGACGAGATGGCAAAGAAATGCTGCAATGAGAAAATGAACGGCAAAATAATCCGCATCTGGGTCTACTGAGATGTTTTCAAGAAATATTTATGCTGCACACAATGAAGGATGAAATGATATATTTTTAAAAAATGCATAAATATGTTAAATATTAATATATTTTAATCCAGTTGTTTACTGTCAGGCCAGCAGTTCTCGGCGTAAAAATAAAATTTGCACTAATAATGGCACATTATTTTTTATAATTAAACGATACACTTGAATGCAAAGAAGAAAAGAAAGAGAAGGAAAAAAATATTTACAGGATAAAAAATATGTATCAAATAATTATAATACGCAGTCTGAGAGAGGCGAGATGACTGATCTTTGAGATGCCACTGCAAGAAAAGCAGCTCGGGCAATAACTCAAGCAGAGGGCGACTCCTTTGCCACCGCCGTTGACCCAGCCACCTCTAATTAGATCTAATATTTCAGTGGACGAGTTCATTGACATCTGCGATTCACAGATCCATCTTACAGAGCAGGGAGTCAGAAATACGGAATCACATCCATCCACACAAGGTGAGCAAGGCTGGTGTGAAGTATAATCCAGGTGTGTGTCGCCCTGCACCAGTCATACCGTTACACCGCAGCTCACGCAGCAGGCCTGGATTATAACGAGCCGAAACATCAAACACTGCACTGACTGGATTTATTATTATTTTTTATGTGTGTAAATACAAATGGATTAATGCATCAGCCTATTGCACGCGTTTCCATGGATGAGTCACCAGCACACAAGCAAAATTAAATATCAAATGTGCACGAAAGAAAATGCAGCTCACACAAACACTGCAAGACTGATGTTAATCCCACATTCATTTTGTGTGCAAATGGCTGGAAAACAGCGTTTAGAATTCACCACAAATGCTGCAAAATAAATAAAAAGAAAATGTATTATATCCCAGAGACATCACTTTAGGGAAGGTGCATGTTTCAGAAAACTGTAAATCTCCTCTATCCTCTGAAAGATGAATATAGAGCATCACCGAGCAGACCTACCTAATCACGGCAGCCCGCCGGTGATTTTGAGGGAGTCTGTCTCCTCTCGCCTCTTCCTCCTCCTCCTCCTCCTCCTCCTCCTCCTCCTCCTCCTCTTCTTCTCCTCCATGCCGCTGAGGTTTGTCTCAGCAAAATGAGTCGGTGCTTGCAGAGAAGCAGCGGCAAGTCAGTCCACACTTTCTCCGGCATCCACTGACAAAAACAACATTAGGCAGCAGTGGCACCGTGTCCCTAACCATTTGGTCCGAAAGCAGGAGAGGAACAGAGAGAGGGAGAGAGGAGGAAAGCGAGGGGGAAACCTTAGGAGAGAGCACGGAGGAGAAAATTAAATTGCACTTGGGGGGCAAATTCTATTAGGGAATAGTTATTGTCTCCTGACAGCTCCTGTCCATTTGGGTAATTAGTAGAAGAGATTGGTTGAACAAACGAAAGCTATTCCCGTCAGAAATGATATTTTCCAATTCCCTGATTGAACCTGACCCTGTCGAGCTAAGACAAGGCGGTAATAGGCTCATTTGACTCAAATAACTAGTACCACAGTTCAGCCAAGAGTCCCTGGTAAAAGACTTAGATTTAGATTTACAAATAAACCGATGGACGTGTGTTATTACACAGGAAATGTTTATAAAGGCTGCACTCATTTATTATTATTATTATTATTATTATTATTATTATTATTATTATTATTATTATTATTATTATCAGAGCTGCAAGAAAAATAAAATGATGTCTAGACAAAGACATAAGTCAAGTAAATTATCCAATTCAATTCTTAAATTCTTTGATTCACTGGCACATGCTCAAGGTGTTGCCCTGGGCAACACTCGACCTTGATACGCCTGGAAAGCAGATTAATGAATGACTGAATAAAAGTAGTGATGATGGGTCATTGGTCTCTGTGGTAGCCACCAGTTCAAATGTTAGTGGTGTTTATTTCTGTGGAACCCTCTGACAATGATGTAAAAAAAACAAAAAACAAAACAGATTTGGCTCTGAAAACAATTAATTTAATTTTAACTATTAAGCAAAATTAGTAGAGGGGCTGACAATCTCCCAAAGGAAACCTTGATTCTGAAAGTGTAGCCCAGCTAATTCAGTTTAATTTACAATCCTCAGAGTCGAATTTGGGTTCATTTAAAAGTTGCCTGACATCAAATTTTTTTTACCATAAAAAGAAACAAAAGTAAACGTTAGTGTACAAACGCAAAGCGTTTGTTTATGCACTGTATTTTCCTATTTACATTTAAGAGAAGGATTAAAATCAAATGACCCAAAGCCCTTTTTTTTATTATAAACAAATGACACCAAATAAAAAACTTATCAGAGAATCTTTCACTGCCTGAGGATTTCTGTGTAAAGTGAGGAGTGAATCTTCCCAGTTCAGTGACAGGAGCAGTGTCAGCTGAGTGAATTAAAACAACGTGACTGACAAGTGTTGGATCTTCTCCAGCTTCATTACTCAAACACTTCCTGTAAGCTATATACACTAACTCTGGAGGAGGGGGTGAGACCAGACCAGACCAGACCAGAACAGAACAGAACAGAACAGAACAGAACAGAACAGAACAGAACAGAACAGACCAGAACAGAACAGAACAGAACAGAAGAAAGAAAGGTCAGCGTTGTGCTGAAATTAAAAGAATATTATCAAGGCCTAAATGTGGCTGATAGTAGGAGGTTATTGATTGTGTGGGTTTCCCCTCCTGTTCACGCTTCTGCACCACTCTCCACTGGGCACAGATGAACTGCACGGACTTCCAGTTGGCTAAAATCCCCTCCTGCTCCCTTTGGTACAAACAGTAGCCCAACACACAGACGGTGAGATGAGATGTTTGGGAGATCAGCAGATGAGCGACCGCATGAAGGGGGGAGGGACCACAGCAGTAAAATGAGATGGATCTGACCCTACTTGACTCCTGCCTCTAAAAGGCTAAATGTTTAAAAACGAAAGGGGACCTGGCTTAGTTTGGATATGATATATTCCAGTACCATATATTAAGTTTTTTTTTCCTAATTTATTCACCTCCCCACCCCCCACACCCCCCTTCTCCCTCTATCCACAGCAGGAAGCTTTATAGTATTATTAAAGTCAGAAAGAGAGATGACAGAAAAATGCATCAAGCCCCTCCTGCATTTTAATATCAATACCGGAGGGGTAATAAACATCGAGGCAGAGAGCACGCAGGAGAGGAGTGACTATAAAACCCTACAATGTCTTATTTATGGAAGACAACAACAGGGCAGCAAGGTGAGGTTTTTACCCTTCAGTCTATGCTTTCATAACACAACAGTGCGCAACATTTATTTTCAACAATCAGCACAGACACACAAAAAAAAAAGTTTAGAAGAAAGTAATCAGGCTTTGAAGCATTTGAGCAGCAGAAATGGTGCACGTTGTACCAGAGGAATGATGGTAAAGTGATGACAGGCAGTGTCTCTTGCTGAAGGGAATTTAAAGGGAAGCACAAGCTTAGCAGCGGAGACAAAATAATCCCTCAAGGTCCTTTTATTAGCTGTTCTGGAGCTCTCAGTCATTTCACTTGATCTTCATCAGCAAATGGAGTTTGCACAATCATCATGAATTGTACATGTTCAAATTTGTATTAATTTCACAGCATTTAAGGACTTCTTGTCCGTATTGGGTTAAAGGTTTGGCTTCAAAGTTCATTCCTAACCTTGGAGACAGGAACTGACAAGAGCATGAGTTATGATGGAAACACTAACTGTAAGACAGCAGTCTGCAACTCCCACAATGTAGACAACTGGGCGCCTAAAGTTTCTTCACAGTGTAGATGTGCAGCTGAGTTGAGATCAGTTGCCGTTTTTGTTTCAGTTACAATCATTGTATTTGATGCTTGTATGTTGTGTTTTTGTGTATGAGAAATATCCCCGTTTGCTTCCTTGTTAACAGTTAGATAAGAGGATAAACACCACCTTCATGTCTGTCTGTTAAATGTGAAGCTGCAGCCGGGAGGCAATTAGCTTAGCTTAGCACGAGTTGTGGTGACTTCTTGGAGGCAAGCAAATACTGACAAAGGTCTTTTATCTACTCCACAGGTGTTTTACCACCTTTAAGTTATCTTATTATGCATATTTTCACTTGATTAATTACTGTGGTATTCTTTTTTATAAGTAGTTAAGTAGTTTTATAGTTCCACAAAATCCTTTTTTTTGGTTAATGCATTCATTTACTTTTATGTTACTATTAATCTAACTCTTGCTTGTAGTATTTTTTCTTTTTATTATTTGTAATTACTATCAATATCCAATAAAAACGTAACCTTTACTGGCAGTGTGTTTAGCTTGCTGTCCACTGACATGAATCCTGGGGACAGGATTTAATTTATCATATTTATCACAGATAACTTCTTGCCTAGTTTTCTGGTGTCCTACATCTCATCTGATCAACAAATCTGAACAACCCTCAAATTAAATTCCTTGTGTGTAAACTTATTGAAAACAAAACTGATTTAGCTCTGAATGTGTCTTGGTTTAGATTTGAAGCCTGTGTCCTCAGTGTGAACCACTCACCTAGGCCCTGGCAAAGCTGTAGACAGATATTACATTTGCTGCCAACTTCCTCATAAACCATCATTAGTCTGAACCAGCAAAACACTTGCAGCTCTCTGAGGCTCAAGGCACCTGATAAAGGGTTTCTGTAGAGTGAGGAGCGCGAAGCATTGCAGACGCCAATCCAATAACACACACAGGTAAACATTTAAACAGATTAACAGATCAGATGTGTGGTAGAAAAGTACTTAAACCAAAGGGCAGGTATGGATTTAAGGAAAAATACGAATGCATTTCACTTTATCTCTGTAATCCCTGTCTCGAATTTCAGTGGAGGTAAACAAAAAACAGCAGTGAGTAAGATGCCTGATATGACAAAACAAATAGTTAACAAACACACAGAGAAGTTTGAGAAGGGCACATAATTCGTCCTTTAGTGTGACACTTTCCCAACAACAACAACAACAAAAAAACAGGCCACTCTGATTTTAAAATTTGTTTTATGATATATTGGATAATATCTGAAAAAGGAATAAATAACATGAAGCTTCCCCGTGACAAGCTGTGCTTTTCTCAATCCATTCTGGCAATCATAATGTGTCATTGAGGGTCTAATTCAAAGTATCTGAGAGTTTGATTAAGTCACACAACCACAGCTGCTCAGGCTTGATGCTCCTCTGCTTTAATGTAGGGCTATTAATCAACCTATTGTGTGTGTGTGTGTCTGTGTGTGCATGCATGTGAGTGTGTATGTTGTTAGAGGGAATCGACTGCCTTAACTCAACTTTTCCAGCATCAAAGCCTGTCATACTGCTGATGCTGAAAACGTGGTTTGGATAAAGATATGGAATGGGGTTAGGAATATCAGGTTTATATCTATGTCTATATCTATATACATATATATGTATATGTATGTATGTGTGTGTGTATATGTGCATTAACTTTCATGGCTTCATTTACCTTCACTGGTGCAGGAAAGCTATAAATTCACCAGTTTCTTAATCCCTGAAAAGGCCTGTATTATATGACTTTTAAATGATTTTTTTTTTTTTTTTTACCTTGGGGAGTACTGCTTACCTTTGTACCACAGGTTATTCACTGGACTTGAGCTGCTTAAATTTCAATAAAAACTGGACAAATGGGGGTGTTCTGGCAGTGTGTGTGTGTGTTTGTGTGTGTGTGTGTGTGTGTGTGTGTGTGTGTGAGACAGGATGGGGGTGGAGGTAAAGGGGCAGGAGTCAAGGGAATTCAAGCCAATGTTCCAGGAAACACAAAGCTCAAGATCAAGCATCGGTCGTCTTTCAGATGGGCCTGTTGTAATCCGGACGACATCAAACCCTCGTCCTCCATCCATCCATCCATCCATTTATCCCTCACACACACTGCTCCCTCTTTCATCCATCCACCTCACCCGACCCCCTCGCATATATTACTGCCCCTGAGGGTCCACTGTTGCCCCCCCCCCCAACCCCACCCCAGCCTCCAGTGGAACCCACCTCCAAGTGTGAGGAGGGAAGAAGCCCCACAAAAGCTGATTGCGTTTTAATAAAGTTTATTATCTGCTGGGAGCTAATCCTCAAGGGTAATCTCTCCCCTCTAGTCCTAAAGGAAAGCTGGATTACTCACTTGCTATAATCCCAATGAAATTGTTAGGATTTAGCTTGCGCTGCACAGCAGATGGCAACAGGCTTTTTCCTTCAACCTTGGATGCTTTAACCCCACATTATACATGCAACACCCCGCTCCTCGTGGCCTGATGTCCTGGTAGTCTTGGTAAAAACAAAAACAAACTGGAACTTGTTATTCCCAACTCTGCAGGGTTTTGTAAAACCATTTTGACTTCTTGAGACAATACAGATGCTACAGAGGTTTAACCCTTCTCTATAAATTCCACTGCTCTAAAAATTCCCATTAATGCGACATACCTTACAAAAAGTTTTCAATGACTGATTGAAATACTGAAAAGGCAATAAATCCTTATCAAAAATAATTTTATTGATTCAGACAGAAGCAAAGAAGCAAACAGAAAAACACAGTGTTTTTGAGATGACCAGAAGAAGCTTTACATCATGGACACCAGCCAAAAAAACAAATCCTGCTTATTCTAAAACCTTGTCCAGTGTGAACATATGCGCCGCTCCACAACACTTCATAAACAATCAGAGTAGCTGTTATGTGGGCTCAGCAGTGTGATGTAATATTCAAAGATGTGATATAATGCTCAGTGTAACGCAGACCATCTTGAAGGAGCTGAAGAACAAAAGGCTGATCTGCTCTTCTCTGGAGAAAGTTACTGTGGACCTGCTGGTCCAGTCACAGTATACAACAATAAACTGCAGCCCCACAACAGTTTGCAAAGAACTCACAAAGGGAGTGGGGAGTATTGTTTAGTGTTTTTTTTTTTTTTTTTTTTGCCATTTATTATTTAAGGAAACTCACAAAGAAGTCACAAGTCCTGGTAACAGATTGGAGGGAAGAAAACTGTTCATTTCTAATTTGATCTCATTATTTACTGAAATCACAGAATAATCACCTATTTGAGATTTTAGTTCAATTAATTCAAATATTATTTACATGTAAATATATACAAATAGCTATTTTTGGTTGCAATGCACAGGAAAGTAGTGTAAGAGGGCAACAAAACCTAGTAAAGTAACCAAAAAAAAAAAAAAAAAAAATTACTGCATTCATTTCATTCAAATGCTCAAAACCCAATTCATCTCATATTGGGTTTAATTTTATCTTTCGTAAGTGGTCAAACAGAATCAAAAACATAATTGTTGACTCATTAAATCAAGCACAAACCCCAAATAGAAACCCTCCTGTTGAATTAAACATCTACATGAACAGATTTTCCACAGTTGAGTTGCTGCCTGAACAGCTCTGGAGGCTGGATTAAGTGCATGGTTACAAAACTGCCCTGATTTTTAAAGATTTTGAAAGTAATCTGCTAATTTTCCCTTCTCGTCCTCTCCAGTTAGGCATAAGGCATCCACAAAATTTGGAATAAACTAGATATTTTAGCCTGTAGGTGACAGTTAAGTGGACCACCCAAGGATGGCGTTAATCTTGACACATCCCCTTACACTAACCCCAAACTTAGCCTGCGTAAACCTAATGAATGTTAATCGTTGCTCTGACTCAGGTGACTCAGGTCAAACTTGGATACTCTTTGGTTCAGGGCAGGGACGTTTTAACCCGCCGCAGCCTGAGGCGGTGTTTGAAGAAAATGTACATGGCGAGAAGGCACATAGAAGACAGGAAATAAAGAATGACACATAGGCTGATGTCCACTTTGGAGAATCCGATGCTCAGTGCAGACATCCAGCGTCCCCTGTGGTTCAACTCCTCACCAAAGTGCTGGCCTGTCAGTTCTCGCTTTTGCAGCTGCTTCCTCTGCTGCCCCACATTCAGCTCAAAGTCTGTTTCCATAGGCTGCAGGCCCACCATCCCGAGCCCGGCGTCCAGCTCCATGCCGAGCCTGAATAGAGGCCTAGGCTCCTGCTCTTCTTTCCTCTGCAGGGTGCGTTGTTTAACCCGGCTTGAGGCAGACAACCGCAGCGCCTTGGCCTTGTAGTGCTGGTTGACGAATGAGTCGAGATCCACTATGTCCTCCTGCACGTCTCGCATCCTCATCCCCACGATGCTCGGCTTTCTGTGGGCCTGCCGCCGGCTTTGGCCGACATCCATTTCAGATTTGGCCCAGGGATTCGGCTCAGATGTCTTACTGCCCATCTCATCTGCTGCTGCTGCTCCCTCCCCACCTTCCTCTTCTTCATCTGCCACTGCTTCATCCTGTGGCTCCTCTCCCTCCTCCTGTTCTTCCTCCTCTTCTTGCACAGTGGGTTGTGATGTTAGAGGATGCATCATGAGGTCCAAGGCCTCCCTGGCTTTCCTTTCTAAACGTTTCTCGGTTTCTAAAGCTAGCTGCTGGCTGGCGTGTTTTTCCCTCTGTCTTGCCAGGATCTGGCTTTCATCTTCAAGGTAGTCTGACATGGAAAGGAAAAGAAACACACAGGTATATTATTTCTAAAGTCAACACTTCTAATCTAGAATCAGATGCTTTATAAATCATCCTTACACCATCTGAATCAAGAGTCTTACTTTTTCTCACAAACACTTTTTCTCTGCAATTCACTCATCTCAGCAAAGAATCTAATAATCACATATTGGGAGAAAACTACTGTCCACACCATTAAACTGAGAATATGCTATATCTTATAGATCATAAGCTCTGAATTTTACAGAATTTGGCAGCCCCAAATTAAACACATGGGAGCATGAAATCTAATTCATGCATTCGTAGTTTGGCAAAGTCCTTGAATTTATGAGATCTGAGCTTTTCAGGAAAGAAACAGTCGCATGAAGCCACACCTTTGAGGATTCTGTCGGAGGAGAAGTAGAACGGGAGGAATGAGAGAACCTGCTCCAAGTTCCACCTGTGATCCCCGTTTTCCTTCACCATATGGCAGGCTGGACACATTTCTGGTGAAGGCCACTGGATCTTTGGAAAGTTGGGGTCTTCACTCAAAGCACCTGGAGAGAAAAGGTGCACAGGGACAGGGCTACTGAACTGTTCAGCATAGTTGTGACTACTTCAGGAAAAGATCAAGCACACAGCAAGATAAAAGAAAAAAAATGGACGAAGCAGTTACTGAGTTACCTCTGTTTTGTGACACTTAAATATTGCCATTTGTATTCTGTTACTTTACAGATACATATGTTAAACATATGCTACATTCATGTGTATGATGTATCGCTATAAATTAAGCTTCCTAAATGTACAATAAACTGTTGATAGTACTCCAGGTACTGTTAGAGTAAACAAACTAATGTGTACTTCACTAACTTATATCAGATGATATACAATGTCAGAAAATGTTGGACAGATCCAAATTCAGTCCAGGTACAGTAACCAACAAACAGCTCTAGGGTTCCAATCAGCTGCTTCATCTATTGTTGTTTCTTTTATTCTCCGTGCTGGTGCGATGACTTGAGGGTGTAAGTGCTTTTGAGGACTGGATGCAATCTGTGCTGAACCCATTTGATCTTGTCACAGTGCTCGTAAAAACTAAGTGCCTATATGCATATGTGTATGTACGTGTTTAAGTGTGTATATGTAAATCATCTGTCTGTGTTTGTGTGGATGTAATTTAGGGATTGATATTTTTGTGTGTGCATGTGTGAGTTTGTGTGTCAGTGTATGACAGGGTCTAATAATGATCAATGGGCTTCTGGGATGTCCCACCGGGAGGGGTGGTGAGATAATAGATGTGGCCAAAGTGGACAGCTTTCCTACATGTGTACACACACACACGCACGCACGCACACACGTACGCACACACGCACACACACACACTTTTCAGTCAGCAGACCTCAGTGATCTGGACCACCTGTCTTGTCCTTTCACACCCCTTTGAAAGCAAAGTCCAATCTTCAAATTGAACATGAGAGCAACAGAAACCTCAGAGGGTGTCTGCCCTTCTAATGAATTAGAAACTTTCTCCTTTAACATGTTTTCTTTTATGTAGCCACTGCCCACCAACACACCTCATCACTCACACACACACACACCCTGCAACCCATTCAAACAGACTGGCAGAGGACTATACACACACACACACACACAAAAAAAAAAACCCAAAAAATATTCACAGGCTCATACACAAGCTTGGATGGACACACACTGCAGCAATGCCCACAGGGACACACACAGGGCAGCATCTAGTAATAAATTGCCTGTTGTCACCAACAGGCCATTGTCTGTGTGTGTGTGTGTGTGTGAAAAGAAAGGAAGAAAAAGCAGAGCAGCAGCAGGTCTGTCACTTTACAGCACTGTCAATTTACATCCTCCACCACCTCCATCCCTGCTCCCTCCTCCTTCTCTCCGCTGCTCAAGATTAATCTCAGTCATATGCATGTGCGTATGTACTCTGCATACAGTACTTTACATAAAGGATACATCAATTTTACTGTGTCCTGGATGGGCTGCTGCCTGTGGGTGTGTGTATGGGGGCTTTTATACATTTCAGCAGGTGAGAGCACCCCCCCCCCCACCCCCCACACACACATCCCCACACCGCCCAGATGCCTCACATCTCTTTCCTTATTCTAATCAGCTTGCCATGTTTGCGTCCAGGGTGACTTTAGCCATACACGCCATATTGAGATTGCCACAATGGCCTGTCACTGAGATGTCATCACCGCTGCGCATACATATTCATCAGGTATAAATATGTATTGTTCAGCACGTCAAACTAGCTTCCTCAGCACTAATTCTATAAGTAAGGATCACCTACACCGTACGGCACACAGAGCCGTCATGGCGTCTGGGCAGTGCAGCTGATGTCAGACATTTTATGCTCATTTAAATATCGAAGACAAAACCGTTCCATAAGATCTAAAACCGTCAAGTCTTGAAAACTGGCATTAAATTTCTGGTTTTAAAATATTGTTTACTTTTAAAAATACTATGAATTATCTTTGGAGACAACATTAGATCACACACACAATTACAAGAATTTCATCAGTCAAACTCACACAAGTCAAATATACAATTGTGTTGGTTACCTTTACTCTAATGTGCAAAAGAAAAGAAAGTGGACAGTGTGCACATCCAAACCCATTTGTACAGATGCAGGAGAGAAACAGCTAACAAAGAAAAGGAGAGAAATTTACAGGCTACCAAGAAATATTTTTAATGATACAATACTTGCCTGTCCGACCTTTCCAAGCACAACAGAACATAAAGGAACAGATACCCATGCTGATTCTACACATGAAAATCTTATTTATCATACTGTTGTATGCTCTATGCTTTAAGAGTAAACGTCCAAGCTGTTGGAATTGCCAGCTGTTATTTGACAACATGCAACATAGGTTCAAGCCCAACACATTCCTAGTGTTGTGATGTGTAGTGTCTTAATTCTTTGATCAATTAGCTTCTGATTTAAATGTTAAAAATTGCCGGTTTTAGCTAATGTTACTTTATTTTGTGTACTTTTGATACTTGAAGAACTTTTGATACTTGTGTCTATTCTCTATAAAAAAATAAAATAAATAAAAATCCACATTGTAAAAAAATCTGCACACAGAGCTGTGCCACACATGAATACAGTCCTGAGGCAGCCAGGCCTGCAGCAGAGGTACTGCTTTGTCTGCAGAAATGTGAATCAGTCTCAGCCTGTTGACAAGCAGCAACAGGACTGAGCTGCCACCAGTCTTAATACTGCCGCTGCAAGGAGGCTGAGGGCCCTGGGGCCTCTTTGTTGCCAGCTAAATTAATTGTTCGGCTGCTTTACAAATAGCTGCTCTTTCATGCATGGCTGCTCCTAAAAGGAGGGGCGGGGAGGCCTGCTAAAGAGCCCCACTTTAGTAAAAAGGGAGAGGAGGGGTTTGAGTGGATGGAGTGTGCTCTCCTAAGGGAGACGCTGCCACTCATTGCTAAAAACACAGCCAAACCCTCAGCTCCTCCCTCTCTCTCTCCTCTTCTGATTCACCCGACTTATCCCCTGTGGACCCCAGCTCGCCCTCCACCATGGCAAACCACCCCCTGCCACACGCCACAACTTGACCCATGCTTGGAAAGGCTGTGTGTGTGTGTTTGGGGAGGGGTAGGAAAAGAGGGGGAGCGCGTGTGGCTTGTGTCATGGTGTTTGCCACCTGCTGTCACACAATACCTTGGGAATTGTGCATGTATCACTGTGTGTGTGTGTGTGTGTGTGTGTGTGTGGGCAAAGAAGAGAGGCTCCTGGGGGACCCATCCTGCGAGGATGCTGCAGTATTACTTGTCAAGCGGCGGATATGAGTCCCAGGGGATACTGAGTGGAAAGAGAGAGAGAGACGGATACAGGAACAGAGGAAGAGAGGTGAAGACGAATGGATGAAGGGGGGGAAGGCTGAATAGTGTTTAAGTGTCTGGGGAGCAGACACATGCAGGGACGGGTGTCCTTCTGGTCCCTGCTGTCCAGGATGCAAGCTGTCCCTGAGATAGGAGAGGGGGCAGTCAACACAAACAAAAGACAGTGATTTAACAAAGTGGGCTGTTAATGACAGCCCTGTGCCTAATAAAATCATATGAACACAGACAAGGGAGGAGGGACGCTCAGGGGCTGTTTAGCACTCTCGAGACTGATGTGTGATATGCTGACACAGCACGGTCAGAGACGAGAGAAAACTTTGTAAACTTATATACAGAGCGAGAAAAGACAGAAGTCTGGACTGTGGATTAGAGTAAAAACTAGAAATGCAGTGAAAGTAATCTAATGCAGAATGAAAGGTCTGAAGATTCCCATTTTTGTGTATGACCTACTAAAAGTTACTAATTGGGTGAGTATGCTAAGTGCAAAACATATGAAGATGAGGATTAAGATCAGGACTCACAGGAGTGGACGGTTGGAGTTGGGGGCTACAGGGCTACAAGGAAGATCCAATTTGGGGAAAGAAGTCAGGACAGATGAATATGGAATGATTAGCGACCGGTGAGGCGACAGTGGAGGGACAGCGGGGTGTGGGAGAGAATCAAAGTAAGGGTGTTAGAAGGATGGACGATGGCCGAGGGGGGTCAGAAGCAAATGGGTGAGGCAGAAACAGATGATACTTGAAGGGCTAAGACACGGTGACAGCTGGTGTCTGATCTGAGGATCCATCCTCCCTCCTCCCCTCAACCTCTTAGTCGTATTATGAGCACTAACTGGCAATGAGGGGAAACCAGAAGTTAAAATCTTCCACAAAATTGAGTAAGGTAATACTTATGATCCCATGGTGTGGATGGGTAGACACAGAAGAAAGGAGAGTGAGAAAAAAGGAAGGGAATGTGATGGAATGGGAGGGGCAGGGAGAAGCAAACTGCTCTGGTTCTGTCAGGTTTCATGGGTGTTTCAGCTCTTTCCACAGATGTTCAATAGGATGAAGATCAGGACTCACAGAAGGCCACATCAGAATTGTTCAGTGTTTTCTGTTCATCCATTCTTGGTTGCTTGGCTGATTTTAGGTGTCTTTAAAGATGTACCAAAGCTTCCAATAATTTAAACAATAAAAATAAGAATAACCTCTATTTTGCACCAAAGAGATTGTAACCGCGACTGTGCTGAGCCCTACCTGCTAGTCTGTTGTTGACACGGTTGTGTCTGGACCACAGCCACATGACAGCTGACTGCAACGTGTCCACCTCCGCGACACTTTCACTCGCCATGTTCTCAAAGTGCTCGGCACACTCCCTGCAACCGAAGAAGCTGTGGACGTAGTTTCTCATCGCACTCAGTACCTCCTGAGGATCTGAAGGGGAATAATAAAACATCAGAACAGTTATTGGTAAGCACCAGCCAATCAGGTTAAAATGAGAAATATACAGCGGTTGTGTCACAATTAACAATAATCACGAGCGCCTTCCTAAAACTACTTCAAGGACAAAATTTTGTCCCTTGTCTTGATTTTGTTTGTAATTTAGACCATTGAATATACTCTGAAAATACACAAGATCCCTGTTTTATTACCACATGGGGTAATATGCAACATAAAAATGCTGTGATTATCGCTACAGTTATTTTTTCTATTCCAAGCAAACAGCTGTTGTAAGCTGATGTACAGAAACACAGAAGAGTGAATGTAAACAGTCATTATCTTTGAATCACAATCACCTGCCCTTATAAAGCGTGTTGTTGCTAGACAATATACTGTAAACCTGTACTACAGCCTGAACGCTTGCTAATGGCAGTGTGGGTCCACAGTCTCCTGGATTCCCACGGTTATGAAGTCATAGAGAGCTGGGTTAACCCCATACTGAAATGAATAATCTATGCCAATGGGATAACCCAATCTGGAGATTAAACACAGTTAACCCTCTGTGTGAATGGTGGCCAGACTGTTGTCTCAGGACCTGAACAGTCCACAAACATATTTTCCTAGAGCTGTTTGCTTTTGTTCTTGGCTTAGCGGGACCTTCTGATGAACCTTTAGATGAACAGTGGAAGTGTGTCAGGGAGTGTGTGTGTTTGTTTGTGTTGTTCAAGAAAATAAGGATGAGCTTGTATTGGGCATGTTCAAACCTATACTAATGTATTTACTCCTCTAATAACCTAGGCAGCATGTGTACATGAATGAACTGAGTTTTATGTTATGATCAGTACTGTACTGTATGTCTGTGTAACCAGTCATTAAGATGGTGGTCTGTGGGGGACCAGATGGACACCCCTCTTGGCCAGTCCATCTGCAGGTCACATGACGGTGCGTAAACCTCAGGATTAATCTGTGTGTGTGTGTGTCCGTTGGAGGGAGATTAACATCCCTACCAGGAGTGGAGCCTCTGGTCATCTGCCTGTTTTATTAACCACTCACATTCCACTAATCTAACATAATCCCTTTTCACACAGTCACAATTAGGCTCAACTTTAGCTATGACCACATGACAAAACATGTCACCAGAATTCTGGTCAAAACATGATGCAGATACATGTATTTCTGTGTGTGTGTGTGTGTGTGTGCGTGTGTGTGTTTGTGTCTTTTCTGTGTGTGACGTTAAATCAGATCAGTGTGAAAAAAAACAGCCCACCAAACATTCTGGGGCTAATTTGTTGACAAAGCCTCACAAAGCCCTCATCCTCAGTTCACCCCGTCTTCGTGAACTACCAATGGCTCTTTTCATTCACAGCATCACAAACAGTGTGTGTCTGTGCAAGCGTGTGTGTGTGTGCGTGCGTGCGTGCGTGCATGCGTGCGTGCACCTGAACCTCCAACATTCTTGGCTTGGACAGTGAGAACATGGAAGAGAGTCCACACCCCACAAGGGTAACGTCTGAGGTGGGGTTGTGAACCCTGACAGCCCACCCACCTCACTCCTTCAGGCAAAGCAGTGTCTGGAGACTGAGAGAGAGTAAAAAAAACAGACAAACACAAATAACAGATGAATGAAAGAACAAACAAAGAAAAAAAAGATTAAAGGATTAAGGCTGGTGATATTCTATATTTTTCTTATTGTCAACAAGTCCCATGAAAAGACCAAAACCAACAATGAACTGCTCCTGTGTAACCAAATCCTGATATGGCTCACTTGATTGTGTTATAGACCTGCATTGTTGTCCAAAAACTATAAAAACACACGGCATGTTCTTTTCTTGTAATGTGCAGTAGTTTCAAACTTTTTGTTGTATTCCCACAGCCCTGTCAGGTGAAATGTACCCCTTCATCAACACCACCTGTCAAGTTCCAGATCTGTTCATTTGAATGGTGTTTAAACTGGATGTTATTTAACTCTATCAACTACATAAAAGCCGTTGGTTTGTCGTAACCTTCAGCTAACTTTTTCAACTGTTAATCCCTTACTTTGGTCTCACTATTTCAACTACACTAGAAGTTGTAAAGTACTGCGATACAGACCAATACACTGTTGATTTTGGTCTTCTCATGGGATTTATCCACAATATGAAAATCAAAGAAAAACAACAACCTCTTCCTTTGAATGAGACAAAATTCCAAAGAAGTTCTCTAAAAAGTAGAGCCTCCCTACTGTCTCCCAATCTGCTCAACTTAATGAAAGCTGCTCCACGTAGTTTTCTTGATCAATGAGAAGTCAATCTCAGGTTAATGGCTCAGTCCTCTGCTAATGAACAGAAGCTATCCAGATCTTTAACCGTGAGCCTCAGTTGAATCCAACTACATATTTTCTCTGACATAAAGTCGTTTCTCTCGCTGCATTGCGTTGCCATTGCTGCCGTGATTGACAGGGTTACTCAAATGCCAATAGTAAAGATTTGGTGTGTGTGTGTGCCTGTGTGTATCCATTTCCTCTGAGGCAGTCTATTCATACCTTCCCATTGATTCATTGATCCATTGATTTGCCTGCTAAAAGCTAATGATGTAAGTAAGTGACTCTTTCAATTTGCAAGGGGCCATACACTGGAGGCATGCAGGCTTCATTCCAAAGACAACAGCACATAGATTTTCAGCTGTATGTCCTGGCACCGAGACAAGGACAAAGTACATACTGAAATACCTATATTTTTAACTTTTGAAAAAATACGTTTTAATGAACTTGTACTGTGCGTTTTTGACATTTCTTTGACAGAATGAGCCTCACTCTGATGCCTGTGAAGTGATTTTGAGCTGATGAAGTGGCCAGACTGACAAGTCACCTTGTAGCTCACTGGAACAACGAGGCAACTCCCAGACAGACGTCCTCACATCAGTCTGGGTGCATTTTGTGATGACCTGCCTTCTGTTCTCCCCGCAGCTGCTTATCTGTCTGGTACTCTCTTGTCTCCTTTCGTTTCCTTTAAGATGCCTGCCTGCTTGGGCTTACAAAAGTCACTTCTCTTGTTCACTTTCTCGATTTGCATTCACATACTTCCTCAGTGCAGCACCTAATGGACAGACCACTTCTGAAACCAATGCATACCAAGGAGGGAGGACAGACAAAAAAGTTTAACATGAATAACTTGGACAAGAACAAACAAGATGCCCCAGATTCGTTGCAACAAAACCAACAATGAACTGATTTTTTGGACCATATTTTTATATGGTCCAAAAAAAAAACATTTAACGGTTGTCTGTATGGCTTTGTCCTGACTTACCTGTGCCGAATTATCCAGTATCTCTTTGAATGCCTCATAGGAAATCTCATCTCCAACCTGGCTCTCTAGCCAAGAGTTTGTAGACTTCAACAAGTTCATCACCATAGGACGGCCCGGAAAGTACTGCAGACATAAAACAGCAGAGCACAATGGAAACAAACGTTAACTGGATCATGGAGCAAACAAGGTGAAAGGAGAAACTGCAACTCAGAATTATTATCAATTCAGCCTTCCAAGTATCAGATTAGTCCTTCGGTCTACAAAATGTTTGAAAACAGTAGTTCTTCTTCATACACACACACAATGCCTGATTGAGAGTTGCCAGTTCAGTCTCAGAAGTGTTGTGCACAGTGTCTATGTGCTACACAAAAGCTGCGGTTTGAGTGTTTTTCCTCCTCATCACCTTTAATGAATCTCTCACGTGACAACAGTCGAGTTTAAGCCTCTTCCTTCATTAAGATCCATTTCCTAAGCCACTAACAACCACTTAGCCACTGTCTGCTCAGGCTTTGTCCCGTTGAGTATTTACCTCTTTTCAAACTAGCATCACCATGGTAACAACCACAGCTGGCAGGAAACATGACACTGTAACTTGCAGTGGAAGTCCAGCTGATGTGCGTTTGAGACCAGTGATGACAGAGTAAACAAAGACAAACGTGTCTTTACACATATAATACTGACAAAAAACAGAGCTGATGTCTCGAGCGTGCTGACAGCAGGAGAGAGAAGGGCACTTGAATACATTTCAGCTAAATGTGCCTCCTATTCTTACAGTAAGCCTCTCTGTGGAACAGTTTATGATAATGGTCTGTTTCCAAGAAATAGACACATAAAAGGGATCAAACTGTTTCCAAAACTTTAAGAACAGGACTACCTCCATGGTAACTTTAGTTTTCCTTCTCCTTATCTTCAGTTCCCTCTTAGGACAGAATGAGGAAAACGATAACTTTGAACTTCAACATAGTTGTGATGAATCTGAGAGAAAGACAAAACAAGAAAAAGCAGAAGAGAGGAAGACCTTCATCATCTAACGTGGACCTCTTTTGACCTGCATTGCTCAGCCTTTTTAATTTGGCCTCCACCATCTGTTCAACTAAACACACCTGCACACACTGACACTCACACACACACACGTCTTTCAGTCCATGGCTCAGCCGTCTATTCATCACCCTCTAACAGGATCTGTGTGTTACACCCTGACCACTTCGCCAGACCAACAGGGATTTGCTTAAACCTCGTCCATGGCTAACACAGTAATGCTCTGTCCTGTGTCCTTACCAGAGCACCACAGCCTTCTCGACCTTTCACAACATTTTTTAACCTTTCGTCCACTCAGCCTGCAGAAAACTGTCTTTGGTGTTTTTCTCTTCAGTGACAGTCAGGTGTATGACTGTGCGGAATCAGTTAAATCTCACAATTCAAAAGACACCTTTAAAGAGTCAAATATGTTTTGTGTATTAAGACATTACTGATCAAATGAACATGACACATAACATGACTGCCCAGTTAACACCATGCACCTCTCTGGATTTAGAACAGTCCCCTACTTTCCAAGATAAATAAATCATTTAAAAACTGATTGGTGTGTCTGAAAACAAAAAATGTACTCACTTTTCTGAATAAGAAGCTTTTTTCCTCATGCTTTCATCCTCATCTCATGAAAAGATAAGCAGCTGCCTTGCATAACTAAGAATCAGCCACAACCAAACTGATCATTAGAAATAAATAAAGAGATGGAAAACTATTTTGCCACACACACACGCACACGCACACGCACACACACACACACACACACAATATTAGGACAAGCTAATAGTTGACAAAACTGAGAACTCCTACTGATTATTGATTATCTAGTAGAATTAATTATTATTATACTAATGCTAAATCTCCCTCTACAACTTATACACACACACATACACACATATACATACATACAGTGGGGGCCATGGGACAGTGGGGCCAATGGGACTTTTGGGCCCCACTGTTTAAATACACACACACACACACATATATAGATAGATACGCACACACAATACTAAAGGAGGTGGGATGTAAAGAGGAGACAAAGGCTTGTGATGTCTGCTGCTCACTGCTGGGAGAATGATATAATAGGTTTAGGTTTGGATCTGTGGTCTAAATGCCAACCAGTCAGAAAAGCTCATTAAAGAGCCATATGAATTTAACCAGCGGAGAAAACGCAGGTGTTTCCCACTAATGTACTTAACTCAGCATCACAGAAGCAACACTATTCATGAGCTCTGTGGGTCTGGTGATCACCTAAAAACTCAAAACAGGTTCAACCTTTAAAATGTATTATCATGGACACAGACATTAGCTGGTGAAATTATACTCACCTTTAACACCATCTGTTTTCTTTTTCACAAAATCCTTTTTTTTTTTTTTTTTTACTTCCCTCTTTGCCTGACCATCTGTGGTACACAATACATAGGTTACCTTATTTATATAAAGGCTTAGTTGCTTAAAAAATGTTACATGTGCCATGACTGATTTCAAAACTATGCACTATGTACTGCACTAATGCTGCATGTTGTGCCAAAAAAAATGTGACAGTACTGAATCTTTTCAAGTAACAGTAGAACAATCAGAATTTAATTTTGCTGACTAATAGAGAAAGTAATGCCAAAAATAAAAGCCTAATGTCATTTACATTTAAGATGTAATTTTTTAGACATCTCCATCTGCAACAAACATCACTGTTACATTAAGTGAAACACTTTTGGAAACTTAAAATGTGGTGGTGTTCAAATAAAAAAAACAAAAAACAAAACATATCTGTACCAGCTAACGTGGCCAAGAAAAATACTAATTACTGGCAAAAGAATAAATAAATATTGAACCAAACTGATGAGCAATCAACTATAAATTATTTCTTTTGCCCCTCTACACCTCCTCCTACTATGTATCCATTTCATGTCTGTTTTTTCTATCTTGAGAAATACACACACATACATCCCCTCATCTAACCCTGTACCCCTCCTGTCCCCACCCCAGTTGGACCATGACAATCCCCTTCACCCCGGCAATATGTCATCCCTGATCCGATTAGTATCAGCAGCACTTGAGAAACCACAAGCTCCCTGTGGTCAGGGTCCCAAGAGGGAGGCATCTGTTGGCCGCAACACGGCAGACCAGGCCAGGCCCGGGGTAGAAGACAGGGGTGAAGGCCCTTGGTAATAATCTAACTTCAATCCACCCAGGGGGGCAGGGCAGTAAACATGTGCCACAGAGTGGAAACCGAGGAAAACCTCATCTTTACCAGCACATATTTACTTACTTTCAACTGTCGCTGTGAGGAAGCTACAACTGAAAAAAGCCAAAAAAGCATCTTTGTTATGAAAGGTGTTTCTGTACAACATGTCCTGAGCCCTGGCGTGAGAAGAGCGAAGCCTGTGTCCCTTTAGACCAACCCCCCCTTAATTCTTTGTTTTATTCCCCTACCCCTCTGTCCCCTCAGGGCTGAAGGGCTTCTTTCAAGAAAAGCAGGATAGAGGTGTAATCCTTAAAAACCTCGCTCTAATGCTCTCATGCTTCCCAAGATCCACTATTTTAATCCTCATATACATGTAGAGGATTCATAAATCCAGCTTCAGCCTGACAAGACAGTAAATCTAGTAATATTATGACCGGGTGCAAAAAAATGAAAAAGTGAAAAAAAAAAAAGAAAAAAGAAAAAAACTCACCCTCATGTTTGCATGTTTGGATGGAGGCGCATAAAGAAATGTGATGATGGGATGATTGTAGACAGCAAAGAAACAAGTAAATCATGGAAAAACAATTCTTGGACAGAACCTCATCAACAATTCTTGGACAGAGCCTCATCTTTCAGGGAAGATGAGGCCAAGATGAATATACAAAGGGATATACAAAGGCACATTATTTAATTAAATATACTTTGCATGTCCTCAAGACGCACTAAACACACGTGTAGAGTTGAAACAATTAGTTTTTAATTTGAGTATTGGTGTTTTTTTCTCGTCTTTCATCATAGTAAATTGCATATCTTTGTGTTTCAGACGCAAGAAATTGTTTTGGGCGTCTTTCAGAATGTTCTGACTTCTTACTGACGAAATGATCACGGGCATATTAATTGCTAGTGAAAGTAATCATAAACTGCAGCCCTGCACACTTGCATCACCAAAGCAAATACATACCCTAATGCATACAAATACACTTTCCACTAATTGTTCCATTTGGTAAATATTAAAAAGTGCGTCATGGTCAGGTTAATGTGTCACCAGTGTGAAGTGTTGACACACACACTGTGGTCAGGACATTGTGAGTCACTTTCACTCTAATCTAATCACATGACTCATGCGGGGAGTTCAGGTGTCAGATTTTTACATATTGTGTTAGTGATCAAGAAGACTGAGGTCATTTCGGCAAACCAGTCAACACTTATTTGAAAGTAGATGAGAAAAGAGGTAAAGAAGTTAAGGACTCTAACCGAGAGATACATTTAATTTCCTAATATCTAGCTCATAAACTGCATCATATTAAAACCAAATGTAAACATGTGTCCTAAAACGTAATTAATATTATGCTAAACTCAAAGTATATGAAACTGGACTCAAGCAAGTATCAGCCACTCTCATCCCGAATCTCCTTAAACTTTTTTCCACCCTGTTTCCCAAACTACTTTCTTTTAACTGCTCCTAACAAGTTGACTGACTGAAACGATTCAGCCTCTTTGTAGCAAGTGTGCTCAGTCAAACGTCAAGTCACAAGTCGCTGTCAGCTGCAACAAAACAACGGCGCCCTCAGCTACACAAAGCCCTGCTGAGCGGCTGGTAGGGGGGGACAGGCTAAAAATACCACTGGGACCTGCCGCTATTGACTAAACAAACTGAAGCTAATGGGAGGCCACAGCGCTGTGTTGCACACACACCCCTCATGCACACACATACATGGACACACACTAGGTTGCTACAACGCCTCCCTAGAGAATGAGATATAATCAGAGAGATTGGTGGCAGACTAGGGCGGTGAGACAGCCTGGTGTGTAGCCAATAGGGACAGGGCTCGCGGGTCAGGTCTCATCATCACAACATGTTTGACTGGGTGGCACACTTCAGTGAGGAAGGAGGAAAAAAGGAACGGTGTTATCAGTGATAAGAAGAAGATGGAAGAAAGTGGGAAAAAGAGGGAAAGACTATATTAGATGTTGAAAAAAGATGCAGAATCAAACATGTGGAATAATAGAACAATGTAAAACACAACTACATCTAGAGGGGGTGGAGAAAGAAAATAAGAAATAAAGTAAGGGAGGATGATTCTGAAAAGAGGCTGGAAAAGGCAGGAGTGATGGAGCAAGGAAGATGAGGGGGGGTGAACCACAGAGGATTGGCAAGGTTACAAGTATTTAAAGAGAAATGCTTGGGTGAAACCAAAAGCAGGGATACAGCATGAGGAGGAGGAGTGGTTGGGGTATCCCAGCGAGGTTTGCGAGTAATCTGAACGCATCTGTGTAAAGCCTGTAGGTGGCGAGTGGGTGGCAGCCACGCTTCAACCCCCCTGGGAGCCAACATCAAGAGGGTCAACAATACCCAGGAGAGTCTTTGTGCTGCTGCTCTGGTCAATGGCATCCGCTTCTGCTTTCAGTGAAGTGTCTAAATGTGACTGTGTATGGTTAAAAACAAGGGTGCACTTGGCAAAATAATTAATGGGGTAAGTTTCAGAATAATCTTATTGATACTAACGGAGTAAAACCTGTTACAAAGAGGGATGCCTAATCTAAATACTGGCTGAACATCAACTCAAATCTACAGTGTGAGCAATTATTCTGCTGTCTCACTCTCCATCTAGTGGTGACCTGTTGTAACTACACATTCCTGTTGGCTGTTAATGTTCTCTATTAATGACATGTGATACTCTGGAAGTTTTTTTTTTTTGTTTGTTTTTTTTTGATGCGCAGATTAAATTTTTAATGTATTTTCATTTAAAGTTCCTTTGCATCCAAAAGCTGATGTCTTTCTTGATCACCAGCTCAGACAATGTTTCTAATTACAGACCGAGAAGAGTAAAATGAGGAAGAAATGTAAATGAGCTGCTTACTATGCACCGGAGAGCCTCTGAAAAAGAAAACGACAAATTGTTTGTTTGATGTTTGCACTGCAGATCTGATTTCCCACACACTCTCTTTCCCACAATCTGTTCATTTATTTCCACCTGTTTTTACAAGCCTTATGATCACTTGGCGTACACATTTTGTGTGTCCTGTGTCTGTGTACTGTAACCTTACCTTAGCCAGGACAGCGATGTACTTCTTGAGAGAAATCAGAGCTTCTCCTTTGATGACAGTGTGAGCAGCCACCTCCACATGTAGGGAGTAGTACAGTGTTGACTCCAGGTCGGCCATATACACCCTGGACCTGGACACACAATCACATGCAATTACACATAAATACAACCAGGAAACAGTGAGCAGACAGAGACAGTTGTGTGTAGTGCATCTTTTTCATACCTGTTGAAGGGTCTCCAAGGGTCCCCTGTGTTGTTGGTGAGGACATCTGTGGTGACCGGTGGAGGCTTTCCTGACCGCACCACACCTGGTAGCCTCTGGAGGGCGTAAGAGTAGAAAGCACGAGCCTCAACGTTGCTGTGGGAGAGGGGCACAGGTGAGACTGACCTTTAGGTCACTCGACACGTAGTCTATTTTTTTTATGCTCTTCCTTGAGGCAGAGCCCCTTGGTTTCAGCTGAGGAAAGTCTGAATGCTACAGCATAAACAAATATTTCAGATAATAGTGCGCTTGAAACTTTTTAAATTAAATCCCTGTTTCAATGTGAAAATGCCCTCATGCAAAAAAGGTTCCAAAATCTAGTGGAAAACCTTCCCAGAACAGTAGAGACTGTTAGGGCAGCACAGTCATGCTCATGGGTTTGGAACGAGATATTCAACAATCACATGGAGGTGTAATGTTCAGGTTTCCATACACTCCTGGCAATATGATGTGTCTGTAAGTTTGTACAACTTTGTGCTAAGAACATGGCTCCAATCCTGAAAGGAGCTTCAAACAAAATGGACTTTTTTTTTTAACCTTTTGTTTCAGAAGTCAATTGCCATAAAAATGTTTTATGACCGGTATTTTCTGTGGCCATATATTTTACACACTTATGGGAATGCATTTTAAATACTGAGCAGGTGGTACCAGAGTAGTGTGGAAGTGACAGAGAGAGAGAGAGAGAGAAAAATCACTGATCATTTAGCCATGTGATAACCCTGCAACTGGAACCAAAACCATTAATGTGCTCTCTCTCTCTCTTTCTCCCTCCCTACATCCTCCCCTCATTTGCTTCCTCCCCTTGTCACGGACAGAGAGAGAGAGAGAAAGAGAAAAGGAGAGAGAGCATCGTAAAACTGCAACAGGATGGTAATAAGGAGGATGGATACTCTGGGCCCACGCTCACTCACACCAGCCTGGGACTCAATTACACCTGCGTGTCTGGTGGGAGTGTACAGATGTGAAGGGAGAGCCATTCATCCAGCAATCCCCAGGGCCGGCGGGCAGGCAGGCAGGCATCACGGTGGGCTGGGAGGGAATGCATTCACCTGGGACCAGCACACATTACATGCATGACAGATGTGAGACGCCCCTGCATGCTCGCTCTCTCTCTCACACACACGCACGCACCGCACACCCTGCTCTCCCAGGATCAATCAGACATTCAGTGATGATGGGAGGCCATCTGTCGCTGTGTGTGGCTGGGGCTTGTTTGGCAGGTGAAGCCAGAAAAGCAATGGCATTGTTTTCATGCAAGAAATTAAAAAACCTCCCCTCTGTACAGTGATGGAGATGAGGGGGGTTGGAAGGGGAGAGATGGAGGGTGAATAAATAAATCAGCAATAAATCATTTCCTTTTTGCATTTGTCAACTAAAAAGAGTCCTCTTTGCATGCCAAGTTATTGAAACAGCCAAACAAAGAGGCAGAAACAGCAGATGAATTTGCAGGGTGAGGAATGATCAGCGCTGCTTTATGATAGTGAATAATGGGAGCGATTTTGAAGCTCTGATCCCATTAAGAGGCCAGATGTTTAAAAGTATTCTCATGAATAGGGTTCAGATAATGAGCACACGATGAAGCTTTTGAGGAGAAAGCAAAGTTGTTGCATGTGGAACAATAGGAAGCGAAGGGCAGCAAACTTGGTGTTTGTCTCACATCAAGGTAAACAGAATTTACTGTAAAAAAAAAACAAACTTCAAGATGCTATCAAGATATAAACAAAAATGCCAATATGTTCCTGGTACAGAACATAAAAAATATACAGAAAAGCAGCCCATGTTCTGCTCATACCTCCTAATCACATCCTCCCACTTGCTTTTAAAAATGTTAGTTCCTCAATGTTAATTAAAACATCACCACTTCTCTTTGGCTCCCTGGCTCAGCCCACACAACCATCTCTATTTGAAATGTTTTTAATTAGGATGGAGAAACATTATTTGTTAAACTTGCATCGGGTGTTATGCTTTCTTAATGTTAATAACAACATTGAAAATACAGTAGTTAAA
This sequence comes from Toxotes lorentzi, assembly GCA_037833715.1. Classification (NCBI taxonomy): domain Eukaryota; kingdom Metazoa; phylum Chordata; class Actinopteri; family Toxotidae; genus Toxotes; species Toxotes lorentzi. Next base: position 9,453,623 of record JBBMJY010000022.1, on the reverse strand, counting down.
GCTTTGTGCGGAATTTGCAAACGCAGAACATTGCACTTGGACGACTGTGCATCAGCTCGTGCTTGCAGACCACATCAGATTGAAAAACACATGCAGAACAATAACAACATTGTCTTTCTTCCCAATCTGTCCCAAACCAGCTAGTGATGAAGGAAGTTGACAATAAAACCTTCAGGTGGTGAGTCTGCAATGGGGCTGAATTCATTCTCCCATAGACCTCACCATTAGTGCAACGCAAAAGAACAAGGGGTGTAAGTTCAAATTCTGTCTTGCCATTCGCAAATATTATTTTGCATAGCATAACCTCAAACTTCGTTTTCCTTGGTTGTGTTTTAAAGACCCGCACAGCCACACAGGTGTTTTCACCTTTTGGCTGATTTGGCCTCTGCTCTGAATAATGTTATAGAGAGCTAGTAGTAGCAATAATAAAGATAGAATCTCTCCAAACCTGATAGATGCAACTAAACTAACTAGGAGGATCAGACAGATGTCAAGCACAGTCTGTACACACCCACACAATCCTCTGATGAGGTCTAATCAGTCAAAGTGGCAGAAGTGAAAACACCTGTGCATGTGGACCATGAGTGTGGAGGTCCTTAAAAATAAAAGGAACCATTATTTATCCCAAACTAATTTCAATCAGTAAAGAAAAAAACAACATACCATACCACCTGTTTTGTACCACATGCTGATTGTTTTGGGGATGTTATACATTTACAGGAAAAAGGATACAATATAAAAAAAGGGTGAATAAGAAAGACACATCCAGGGTGTGTGCTTCCCACATTTAACCCATTATTTTAAACCCTCCCCCTTAATGCAGTCTGCTCTCCACGCCTTTGTGACTTTATATTCTGTAGTGGAGGGTTGGGTGAGAAGGGATCAGTTTGAGAAATGGCTGAGTATCTAGTTATTGTATGTTGTCTGAATAAACAACTGTTATTACAACTGCTATCTGCAATGTAAACACACAACACCCACAACATATAAAGCATGTGTTTTTTCAGCTGAGGTTGAAAACACAGATGCACTCACACTTTGAGTCTGGTGAAGTTCCCTCTGGGATAATAAAGGTAGCAGGATGGGAACTCATTTACTCCCAGTTTGGTCACCAGACTTTCCTCAGTGTTCAGGACCCTCCGAACTGCAATGTTGTCAAACTGTAACAGGTCCAGGGTCAACTGAAGAACGGAGTTCACACACAGGTTTGACATGTTATATTTCAACATGCTGACGCTGTAAATGTTATGTATGTTAGTAATGTCTAGTTATTTCCCATCAAAGACTGCAGATATGAAGGTTTTCTTTCCAACCAAACACATGGTGGTACACAGTTGACCCGTAACTGTATTCAGGTTTTTGGAAAGCACATATCTTCTGCTGCCCAAAAAGAAATACCATTCTAGAGAAGTCTGAAAAATGCAGCTCAGGCTAATGGAAGCACAAGCTGTTACCTCTCGGCCGATATAAGATTTAGCTTCTTCAAAGACCAGAGCCAGGTGTTGGACATCGTTTGTCTCAAAGAAGCTGTCAATCTCTGCTTGGCTGGAGAGAAAGAGAGAAAACACAAAACACATACAGTAACACATAACTGGGATCTTTAAGGTTAAGCCTTTAGGACCTCAAACATCACCAATGAAGCTTAAGGGGATCAGCTACAAAGCTTCTAATTCTAGTGAATTAGTGGAGATCCAAAGGAAGAATTAAGTGGATGTAATTCTTAAATTAAATTGAAATTGACTTCTTTTCTTTGGATGAGCTTCTTTTTTAACTGATTTTTGAGTAACTCTGGCTCTCTCCTCTATCCCTTCACTTAAAAAAAACATTAAAACTAAGATGCTCTTTAGCCAAACATCTGCTTTCATGCATGTTTTCTACTACTAAAATTGTTCTTTTGTTGAGAAGAGAAAAGAAGAGTTGTAGTTAGGAGTCTGTTGTGAAACAAGGGCTCAGGTCAACTTATTTTCATGCAAGAAAGAAAAGAAGCAATGGTGCTTTTCCCTTTAAAACTAAAAAGAGAAATGAACTTGACTTCCTGTTTCTTTGTCCTGCACCACCATCATAATAAACTGAATCTATGAAGTGCATGCGTCTGGTCATGTCTGTGGGCAAAGCAGGGCGGTCTAGCAATGGTGACCTTGTGAACACTCTTCCTAGTGGAAACATTTTCACACTTTCACAATAATAGGCTTGTATTGACTGAGTAAACTGAGCAATCATTGCTTAATTCTTTTTGTTATTGAGATGGGTTTGTCACTAACAGATAAAAGCCAGAGAAGAGGTCAGATGAAATGATGTAACATGATGGGACATTTACTTCAAAAAGCTATGACTGAACTGGCTAACTGGTAAACTGACACTGTGAAAATACTACTAACATAATATTAGGTATACTTTGTGATTAAACAAACAGAGAGATACACAGACTAAACAAAACATAAACCTTCAATATTTTTCACTTTAAAGAATCTAGCTGTCTGTGAGATTACCTGGCGGGCTCCAGTGGGGGGCAGGCAGGAGGCCAGGGCTCCTCATGGGTTTCTAGTTTGTCTATGATCTTGTGACGTAGACCTCGAACATCGCGGGGAAAATCTGGAATTCAAGGGGCATTACATTTTATTGCTTTATTCTCCTTTGTATTATCACTCAGTTAAAAAGAACAATACATCCATGACTGCCTGAGCATGTACATAAACTACTCTCAGGGTAACTGCAATATCATAAATGAAACAAATGAAATCTTAAGTGAAATGAATGGTGCACAGTTACATTCCAGAGCTGACCTAAGCCAAAAATAAAATCAGCTTGAATGACAAAGCTACATGTCTGATAAGAAAATGATACGTGTGCATAAAACATGGTGCCTGTTGAAACTGCACGTTCTCTATGAAACACAATTTAAGGTGGAACCTGTCAGTAAACAAACTGAAGGCTCCTTAAATAGCTTCAGTGTACCTCTAAAAGCCTGTCCTGTAGAATCAGCCTTGGAGTAGGCATGGAAGAACTGTGGAGTCAAAGAAGACAGAGAGTTTGGGTTAGGAAGGAAGCAGAGACAGAGAGAGAAGTGAGATCAGCTCAGACAGGCCTCACACGACCACGAGAGAAGCAAAGCGATGTTGTGTAATGTTTGGTGGGGGACACAGCTTTCCCCTGTGCCCGCCTTGACCTCTAAATCCTTCCTGGTTAAAATGAGTCACAGATGTTAAAGCTCCATTGTGGGTTCAAACAGAAGGAGCTCTTTGTTTCGATGGCTTTCACTGGATGACAGAGAGGAGAGACACAAACTGAGAGCAGAGGCCGTAACACACACATTGCTGCTGACTAATCAGATGAGCTACTAACACATATGTTTGAAGCTGGAGAGTTTCTGCAGTGCGGCTGCTGATCACATAAAATTTAAATTCTACTGGGAACACGCTACTGCATCTGCAGTATCCGTCACATTCTCATCCAGAGCTTCAAAAATGATAAGTAAACCAACACAAGGGCAACACAAACTTACTACAAGGATACAAGGAAAGTAATCCATGGTTGACTCAATAATAAACATTTTACTAACACTGAATGACAAATGCCAGGAGAAGGTTAATTTTTGCACAATTTATAAATACTGTTTTTAAAAAAATTGAGAAATTTCTGTATTTAATTACAATAACTTAAGAAAGATCTATGACTGAAACCAATGATTATATTTATTATTTTCATAGATTTATTTTTTTCAATTATACTTTTAGATTGGGAAATGCCAATAATGAAAAATGCAGATCATCCGTGGCATCTTTAAATGGCTTGTTTTATAAAAGTCACATGTCAATCAACGTACAAGATCACCTGATTATCTTTTTTTTATTTTTTTTACAAACCAATTTTCTGTCAATCAATTGATCAACTAATCAACATATTGTTTCAGCACTAAAAAGATCAATAATAATCAAAAATCAATTAAAGAAATGATCACCTAATAACTAGCTAGAAAAACAGTTTGGACTGATCAATTAAGATTGAACAGTTTAAGTTCTGACTCTGGTTTATCAAAATCCCATTATAAACTACATGCATGTAGACTTTTTGTTCTCACGTATGCTTGTAAATGTTCATTCTACATAACATGAAGATAACAATCAAACGTTTCACCTCCCCTTTTCAAGCAATACTGTGAACATTTACTGATTTTATGGCCAGTTCAGAAAATGTACAGGAGTAGCATGGAATTAGAAGGGACAAGCAATAATGTAACATCAGCATTCATGCCAGTAAAGATGATTTGATATGATCTGAGTGCATGTGCCTATGCAGACAGCTCAGACACACTGTAGGATACCTTAATGGAAGGATACCCTCTGATGCCATAGCTGGTGCAGACCTTCCTGTTCTCCTCTGCAGCGCAGTCTATTGCTGCCAGGTCCACAGCTGGCTTCCACTCTGAAGAGCAGACGTCAAACAAAAGGAGAGAGAACCACAGTAAATATTTACTGTACTGTCTACTGCACCCTGCACTAACACTGAGCTTTCCTTGTGCCAATATGCGCTTGAGTATTTCAATCCAGACGCTGTTTGTACACCTGAAAAAATACTGTATAATGAATTAACTTTTTTTTTTCTTGCTCAGAGGCACCTTCCTTATTCTTTCATGTTTACTAGACTAAATATTTCTCAAAGAAGGGAACCATCTGGTCACTTGTAGAGTCTCTGACGGGCCTGTGAATTCAATTTACATCCCATCAATGAGTTAAGTGTTGCTGACACAACAGACACATGGTCGCAATAATGCCACTGTTATCATCTGCATGTATACCTAATTTGTCCTATAGTCACCATACCAAAGCATTTGTTAGCATGCCATTGTTGAGGGAGTGTGAGACTGAAATACCCCATGACTGTGTCAAACTTTGCCCTCGACTGTCATTCTAATCACACTGATTCTCATGGGTCTGTGATATTTCTTTTGGTGCATGAGCTACAGAAACAGAGCTCAGGGGATGCAGTGGAGAGCTACAGAGTTCAGCAGAATAAAACCACTTTCATTATATCACATGCTCTAATTAACAGATACAAACAACAGCTTGGTGCTCTCACTGTTTGCATGCACATGGAAAAAACTGCAGAGAGATGAGGACTCAGGCAACATTACAGCTAGAGACAAATGACAGTTATTGTCTATCAGTCCTGAAATGTTGGACTGTGAGACTCGTCATGTGATATAGAACAAGGTCAGCGGTGATAAGCTTGAAATTTGTTCTCAAACAATGCAGAGTAAAGTATTATTACCGCTTATGAGCGATTACGCTGCACTACAACTGAAAATTAATTGCCATTGTAAACAGCTGCAGCTACGTGACCTGCAGCAGGCCCGTACCGACCTTTAATGTCTCTGGCCAGACTTTTGTAAACCGGAGAAAAGGCGATGCAGTGTCCGCACCACGAAGCGTAAAACTCCACAACTATCGCCGCTGTGGAGTTGACCAAAACCGACTCCACGTTTTCCGGAGTTAACAGCACGATCTGGTCAGAAGCGGTGTAAAGTCCGGCCTCCGCAGCGGAGGCAAAAAGTAGACAAAAACATAACCAAACGGCAAATGTTGCTGGATATAGAGTAAACCGAGACGTGGCACGGCCGTAGCGCCGCGCCATCTTCCCCGTCCGAGCTGCTGCTGTTGCTGCCGCCCGCCGCTGCTGGTGGTGGTGGTGGTGGTGGTGGTGCTGTTCAACCGAGGGTCTGAACGCAGAAAGTTTCCACTCCGGTGTCACAAAAGTTGACACAACTTTTTCTCCCTCTCGTTTTTTTTTCTTGGTCAGCAGGTTTCATGGGTCCTCCCCCTGACGAGGTCGTCAGGTCAAAAAAAAAAAAAAAACAAAACAAACAAAACTCATTACAAAGTAGACACCGTCTCCACTGCCATTCATTTCCCTCTTTAAACCTGCTCAGATGTGAGCATGAAATTATGAAATTAGGCGGATTTTTTTTTTTTTTTGGCCCTACACTTCTTTGATACAGGAAGTAACTATTAATGACTAACAGTGACTAGACTAATGTGAAACTTAATTCTTGACCTCGGAAACTGTTTAATACAGAAATAAATTAAAAAATGAATAAAATAAAGAAATAAACTTAAAGTCGACTTGTTAGCTTTTTTAAAAAATTACTTTGTGGATAACTTATACTTAGCTCTCTGTGTAATAGAAATGGAAACTAGCTAACTGTTATTTTGACTCACGCATTAGAAAGTCTTACCTCAATGTCAACTCGTTTGCTTTTTCCTGGATATTTCTTTTGTGTCAAAATAAGAGCTATTAGTTTCCGTTTCCATAGAGAGGACAGGTATTTAGCTAGTAGACGATTCTTGAGTCGTTTTTCGTTTTTTTTTTCCAAAATAAAAGCTTCTTTTCATTGCATTGCAGCAATTACTAAAAGTTTCAGATTTTTTTATTTGCCATGTAAATTACAGGTAACTAAGGTAGTTGACCTGTACTGAAAAATATAAGGCTGTCTATCTACATCATTTCTGGTGTTACCAGCAGCAGGAAACTTAAGAATTTTTAGTCCTTGAATTTAAGGACCTGAGATTCAGAAATACTGATGTCATGAATCCAGATTCACCCAGCACTACCCACCAACCTACAACACTCACAAAATATTCTGAGTAATTAAAAAAAAAAATCGCATTACATTTATTAATTTAAATTTCTATTCCATCTTCTGTAAATCTTATTTCTCCCTACCTGTGGTCTATTGGAATTTATGTATTCATTTTTGCGTAAAATAGTCAAACTTTCAGATATTTAGATTTTTTAAAAATTTGCCCTAAAAGCCCCAATATGTAAAACTAATGTGTAATTGTTTAGAATTTTAATACGTTTGGATGTCATGTCACAGAGGACATGTCCTTGGTTCCTCTGTGGTGCAGTAGCTACAGTTCTGGGCTCCCAGCCTACAGTTTTGAATTTGTATATGTGTATTTGTATATGTACAGTTGAATACAGTGAGTATTGTGCATTTAATCTGACTTGACACATTCAGACACATCACCCTGCTGCTGCAGTTCTGAAGAAACCACTTGACAAACCTCAACATCTGATTTTGGTCACATACCCAAACATCAGTTTGAGGAGAAGATGACATTCCCTAGCTTGCTGTCAGCACTGTAACAATACTGTGCAGTAATTATGTCTGCATACTCTAAATTAAAACCAGAACACATTAGCTGACAGTGTATTCCTTTAGAAACAATGAAAGCTTTATTTACAATTCCAAAGATCATTTAGTTAACAAATATATACTATGTACATATTTGCAAAGTAAACAGTGTTTATTTTACAACAATCGTTCTGGTTACAGTAACAGGGGGTCAGATTGGAAAGACAGTATTTACACCCAAAAAAACAATTGTACAAGTCTTCAAGTGCACTTAGCGCACTCTCACAGCATATTATTATAAATACTCATAAACATTTCAAAAGATGAAGAGGGACATCTAGCCTTATTGGGTTAACGTGATAATCAAATCTTTTGTGCCTACGTGTTAATTCGGTTAATAGGATCAGACTACACACTTTATTAAGAGGCAAAGTTGCTCCGTTTCCTTGGGAAGAAAAGCAACTCCACCCTAAAACAAACAGCTTCAAGCTTCTTGAAGATTTGTTTAATTTACAGACGAACAGCAGAAATCTAAGCTGTTTGGTCCATATATATAAAACAATGCATAAGACCAAGTACTGCATAGTTACAGAGGAGAACTTAACTTCCTCCCACATACAATCAATTCAAAAGGACAATCCTAGAGGGTTTGCAATAAAGCCTTGCAGAAAAATGTTTCTATGGTACTAATCAAGTCACCAGTACAGTTGCCTACAGACCAGACGTACAAGTCATACAGCATGAAGAAATTGGTATCAAATGTTTTTGGTCTTTTTTTGCTTTTTACATTATATAATTTACAGTTTGAACATACACCTTAGCAACTGGTAAAACACTGAAAGTAGAAAAAAAACAACAAAAAAAAAAACATTAAGTACTCAGTTTAAGGTCACTTTAGCTCCAAACAGTCAGTGAGGATGAACAAGCTTTGTCACACATGTCGCGGTGAGTTTGTATACAGTTTGTTGGATCAAAGCAGCGCTGACAGTGAGGACCAAAATAAGCCCTTGGATACAGTTCTACGTGCTCAGTCTCATCAGCTCAATGACTCACTTCTGTGCAGCCTGTGAGCTGGAGCTGCTACGTGTGTGTGGAGTGCCTGCAAACCAGTTCCTGATACAGTTTATCAATAAAATGACTCAACTGTGTCTATTTGCACAGATGTGGGAGGTGACAGACAAGAAGCAGGTAACCTTTAGAGTGAGCCAGCGATTCTGTTAGCATTACAAACATTTCCTCAAGCTGAGGCACAGGAAGATGAGAAGGTAGGGGAAAAAACAAAAAGCCCTCCACTACACTATGCTTTGATACAGAAAGATTAATAAGGCAGAAACTGAAGTATTGGTAAACCGGTTAGAAAGAAGAGCAGTCATTCAAGGTTCATTTACAAAATGGTAGTACAGCAGTTGAAAAGAGACATTCAGACAAAATAGGTCCAACGGATGCTGAGACATCAAAAAAGTCTGATACAACTAACTTAAAGAGGCACTTAAACTGAACATTGAGGAGGACTACCTCTGCTGTCTGGCTACATTCTGATGGCTGGTTTGAACTTGTTGATTGCTGTGAAACCAAAAGCTTCACAGCAGCAAGTGGAGCATTGAGCCATGCTGCTGCAAGACTAAATGTTTGTTCAGCTACAGAAACTTGTTCCAGGTCAATTGATGACAAAACAAGACAGCCACAGGTGTCGCATTTGAGAACTGTCCTATAATGTGATTCTAAAAATTATCGAGTCAAGCCGAATGCCAGTCTTTTGTGTCCCACTTGCATACTATATACTACAAATGAAATACTAAAAATGCCAGCATGCATTCTAAACGTCCTTGTTTTTTGAGAGTGACACTGATGGACACACAATATAGCTTTAAAAAAAAAAAAAAAGTGAGGAGCTACTGTAAATGCAGGGCAACGCCTTCGATTACAGTGCAAAAAAATAAGAAACGGCAAATTAATGGAGAAGTATTTCCCTTGGAAGGTGTGTTTTTTTGTAGGCTTCAAAAATATTAACATATAGTATGGAAGTGAGGCACAGTGATTGTGTTGACCAAGCAGACAGTTGCGGCCACAAAAAAAAAAAAAAAAAAAAAATACAGCTTCAATTCATTCTCAACACCACAACTTTTAAATATTGAAACAGATTTCCCCATGTTCTTTTTCTGGTTTCAATGGCATTCTTTCAACCTCCTACATAATGTATTGCCATATTCACATTCACATTTCTGTTTGTGCTTTTACAATTTCATTAGATTTTCTTTACACAATGTTAAAATTATCTTTCATCTATATGTTGACAAGATCATTTACAATTCCCGATGTTCCTTTCTCCTCTAATTAAACAATTTCAAACAATAAATAATATAATTAAGGAGGCAAAATGTTTCATACAATATCTGAACTCAGTGATGTTCCAACACAGTGCAGTCTGACAGTATTTAATGAGTGACACATTTTCATTGTTTCAGTTGTCCTCCAGCAAACTGGATCTGAAATTCAACAATGCTTATGAAGTTAAAGTGATGACTCTCAGCTTTAAGGAGAGTTAGGGAGAGGGTGTTAATTTCCTCATTGGGTGAACAATAATGGATTTTTTTTTATACATCACCCCCCAAATAAAAGGAAATGCAGCAGGACAATGATGCTAAACAAACAAGCAGTTTTTAGGGCCACACGGTCGAATGTTCTCGACTTTCTTAGACAGTCACCTGATCTCAGCCCAACCGCAAAAATTCCCTGTAAACGTTTTTGTTTAAGGCAAGCTTACAATTCCGTAAAATGGGGGACTATGTATAAAAGGCTACAGTTTCTACACCTTCCACCCAATAGGGATGTAAAAAAAAAAAAAAAAAAAACGCATATTAAAGCTAACATTTGAGAATTTAGCCACATAGTCATTGTTTAATTTCAATGTGTTAGATTAAAAAGTCAGAACAATAATGTGTCACTGTCAAATCACAGACTACACTGAATATTCTTTTCTGCTATTCTGTTACAATTTTTGAATCCAAACATATATTTAAGATTCAAAACAAAATATAACAACCTACTTTTGTTCCAGATGGATTTTATATTTTACTCCCCAAAAGGAACAATCAACTTAGCAGCATTAATGGACTTTAGATGCTAATAAATAGCACAGTCCATCCTATCAAAACATCTGCTCATTCTCCAACTGGCATCTACAAAAGGACCAGTCCAGGAGGTGAGAACTAAGATGGTGTTAAGGTTTAAGGATTGCTCAAGAGGTGTTTTGTGTGTAAAACAAATTGTATAACCACGACAGCTGAAGCAAACTCAGCAAATTAATGTCACAGACATAAGTAGGAATTGTCTAGCTGAGACGTAATGCTGGGATTGAAGGCATCTGAGGGTTGCCATTGGCACATCAGCCGGTGGAAGACCAAGCAGTTGTAGGTTGGCTGGAGCACACTAGGGTGAGGACAGACTGGGATTGAGCTAGAGGTTGTAGTTTAAAATCCAAGCAGGGAAACTGTCAGGAGAGGGAGTCTCTTTTGGCCCTCTTGTCATAGATTTGCGTCAACACGTTTGTGGTGTCCTTCAACAATGCATCAAAGATACTGTCTGCCAGCTGCATCTTGACAAACAGCTCATCCTCGTCGTAGTTGACCCACTGAGCTTCCTCCTCATGGAGCTCCTGAACCTGAGAGAAAAAAAAGGTTCACCTCTATATCAGAGTGACTAACATCCCATTTGCCGTTCGTACTGCAGTGAGTGAAATTTTTACATGTCAAGCTTTCGGTTTTATACAAAAATCACCCAGATGATTACAGTATCAGGGCTGAGTAACGTCTCTGTTAACAACTCAACATCTGAAATGTCCTATTGTTCTGACATGAAAGAAACTCAGAGAAACTGTACAACAGAATGAATCTACACAACACATGGTTGTGTTCTGTCCTGGAGATGAAGGCCATGTGCAAAATAACCCAAACGACCTACCAGTATGTGATCGACTCTGTCGCGTTTCTTTCTGCCAAATTTGAGCATCTTCTGCCAGTCAGTCTTCTGGCTCTGATTCTTTGTCAGACCGTACAATTTCAGTACTTCTGCTGTGATGAACTCCTGGTGTGATATAATGTGAGAAAACAACATAAGTCATCATATGTGTAAAAGGCATGACACTGCATTTGAATTTGGGTGACTGTGAAGACCTTGTAAAACTGCACTCAAAAAATTTTGCCATATTGTGAAGTTTGTTTATCCTGCTAGTCACTTTAGTAAAGAAACCAACCACAAAAAATAAAATAAAATAAAAAAATAATGTAGGAAAATACAAGACGGTTAAGTAAAATGTTTGGTGTCTTTCTGCACTGTACCTGGACTTTGGTGATGTCTCCTGATGTCTTTACTCTGTGGAAGAAGGAGGCCTTGACTCGCCGTGTTTTGACCCACTGAGGCTGATCAGCGTTGGGGTCTTCGGCATAGATCTCCTGAAGCATCTCCCAGGTCAGGTCATACACAACCTACGGAACAGTAGAGAGCAATGAGATACAAGATACAATGCTAAAAGATGTCATATTAAATAAAACAGAACCTATAACTACGGTGGATAGGTTTCTCAGATTTAGTAATGCCATGTTAGGTGAAGCTGGAGGCAACTGAAATAGTTGTACAGTCTTGAAAACATTACGACGCTCATCCGAGAGGAATCTCCTGAACAACGGGGAACTTGCCTGGCATTTAACCTCAATGGACTCATTTAGATTAAGTGATTATACTTAGAGTCCAGCTGCCTTTGGCTTAATGCTACAGAGGCAGGACAGTTGTGTGCTGGTAGGGGGACAAAAAGTAAGTCAACTGTGTCTTCTTGTTTTTAAATTGTGCAAATTGTAGTTTTTCCAATAAATAATAAACATGCATCTAGGATGTCTGCATGACTGTTTTTGTTATGTAGACTTTTTAAAAAATGTTTTTCAAGTTCTTCATTTCACCTTTCTGTAGCTGTGGATGGCGAGGGCCTCCTGATCCTGGCTGCTGGCGTCTTTACCCAGATACTCTTGTGAAGGTTTGGGGTTTGGCATTTGTGCAAGGGTCACTGCTCCCTCCTCCCCCAGACCACAGCTTTCCCAGATCTCCCGAGTAGCAGCATGGACCATCTTCTCCACCTCTGTGGCTGAGTGGGGCACCACCATGGCAGGCTGCTCGGGCAGTTTAGGAGGCAGGGGTAGAGGCAGCTCAGGTCTAGGTGGAGTCTTTACCTGCTGTTCTCCACCTGGTGATGGGACCAGCCCCCCCATAGGAGCTCCGGCTGATGAGCCAGACCTCCCCAGGCCTCCTCCTCCTCCCAGCCTCACCTCTTGCTCTTCCTGTTTCTGTTTGAGTCTCTGCTGTTCCCTACGGGAGCTGAGGCCAAAGTCCTCATCAAACCAGTCCTGATCGTCACCTAGTTCATCCAGCAGTTCACGGCTCAGTTCCAGCTCTGCTAGTCGCTTGGCGAGCTCCTCTTGACCACTGGCCCCCAACACTGGACTCTCCTGGTATGAAAGAAATACAGGAAAAAAAATCTCATTCATGCTCACTTCCAAGCTTAGACTAAAACATTCAATGAATTAGATTACCTAACTGCACCATGACCCATTAGAAATCACGGTTTTATACTTTTGATCTAGTCTTAAAGAGTATCCTGTCTTACTGACATTTCAGACACAAAGGGATTTCAGCAAAGAGCACCAAATTCAATACAGTCTGTCAACATAAAGTTGGACTTTGGCTGAACACATACCAAAAGCAAGGGCCCTCCAGGTCAAATCAACAAGCACTGTTTGTCAGTAACTTGATTATCAAAATTCCACAGTTCAATCACATTGAAGTCCAGCGTTACTACATTTTAAGATGTTTTTTCTATGACTGACATTTCTATTCATACTGAACTTACCTAACACATGGAGACAAATAAACCAATAAAACCTTCTTTCATTAACATACTGCTGAAGAATCAGAAATACACACTCACCGGTCGGTTACACAGCTCTGGAGAAGACAGCTCCTCTTTTTCAATGGGTAGGAAGAAAGGCAGACCATCTTTTTGTTCCACTGAAGGGATCCACTCCTCCTTTTCTACATTTTCCCCAAACAGGTCTCCATTTATCTGATTGGCAGCTTCTATCTTCTGCTCTTTGGCCTTTTTAATGTCAGCAAACTGCTTCAAGGTGTCGTTCACAAAGTTGCTGAAGAGCTTGTCTGCAAATATGTCAAGTAAATCTGTGTCCTTCTTTTCTTCCTTAACATCCCTGAGATCTGTGGTCTCAGGGATCAGCAGGTCAGCAGGAGTTAACTGGTGGTGTGAGTCTACATCTTCTCTCTCAACAAGGCTTGTAATCTCCTTCTGACTTTGCTTCCCCAGGCCAATCTTGTCCATGTCAGAGATGAGGAGAGTGGTTGGTGCATCGTCAAATTCCAACATTATGTCCCGACAGTTGCCATTAGAAATCGAATGCTTGGATTCTTTGTGATGCATTGAATTGAGGTGGGGTCCGGCCTTCAGTGAGGTCTGGTTCTTGGGAAGAGAATCATCTGTAATCTTTTTATCTTGAGACCCGAAGTCCTTATGAGATGATTGTTCATTTTTACTCTTAAGATTTCCTTGTTTTTCATTGTTTTTGTCCTCATCTGTTTTACGTTCATCTCCACCTTTATCTGACAGATCATCAAAGAATGAGTCCTCGTCCTCTGTGGTGTCTGTGTAGACCTCAAACTTGTCTGGGAGGTGTGTGATTTTGTCTGGAGGAGCAAAGATACCGTGGCACTCATCACACTCAAAGTATACCACTCCATCATACGTGCCGTTGTTGCTTCCTTCAGACTTGTCTAACTCCACACCAGCCCAGAAGCCATTGGCAAAGCTGGTCGGACCTTTGAATCTCAGAGTGCCGGGCTGAACACCGCCAACAAGAACCCGATCTCCAATACTGAAACTTGGCATTTCATCTATAACAGGAGAGAGGGGGGTCTGCAAAGGAGAGATGGGTGGCGAGTGGCTGGAATTAATGCTCTTATTGTCATGTTTGGAGTCTTCTGTCTCCTTATGAAGTTCTAGCAATCTTCCAGATTGGTGGCTAGGTTCACTTGTGCCAGAATGGTGACTCAGCTCCTCAGCTATTTCCTCCTCTACCTCCTCATCTTGGCTGCCATACGGTGTGGTGTTTCTTGAACCCTTGATTTCAGTTGGGGAAACTGAGATTTGAGACTCAGGCCTGGAACTATGATGCTCCTCCCTGGGTGATGAATCAACTGATGACTCAAAGTCATCATGATAGCCATCTGCCAAGGGAGAGGAGGGTTCAGCATCCTTTATGGGTGTCTCTTTGTTTGAAGAGAAGGCAACTGAATCAGGGAAGCAGGAGGGGTCGCTGGTTGGAGAGCTGTAACCTGGATATGGTGAAGTTCTGAGGTCCACTGGAGCTGAATGTGACCTAGCTGTGGGTTTCACATCATCCTCTGCTTCATATGTTTCCTTTGCTTCAGATGGAGGTTGCTGTTCTTCACTTGCTGAAGAGGAAAAGTGTTTGGATGTAGAAAGCTTCTCCTGGGAGTGCGGTTTGTCTTCTTTTTCAAGCTTAAGGAGACGGTCAGAGTATTGATCCTCCAACCTGGAGCTTACTTCCACCTCCAGCTTTTCCTGAATTTCAGATCTTTGATCGGACACAATGTTCTCCTCCCCAGACTGATTTATCTGTGGCTTGGTTTCCCTGGAGGAAGGTCTTAAAAGATCCACAGAGGACTGAAGGCTCCTCAGTCCTGAGGCTGGACACTCTGGGCTGCCATATACTGGGGTTGGAGTGACAGTTGGTGGGTCATCAGATAATTCTTCAGGCAACGAGGTGGATCTACTGGGATCAACTTGAGGAGAGGCATCTAACATAACAGGAGATATGAGGCCACATTATTACTGTAACAAACATTATCAAGATTTGGTTTTTAAATAAAATGTTGTAGTTATGTATATATTAGTTATGATGAATATGAATCACTCACTGTGGTCTACTGAAGCACCAATTTGCCTCCTTTCAGCGTCAGAGACTTGGCTGGTTTCAGACCTAAGAAAGAGGGATTTTGTATAAACTAAGCACCAATCTTTTTTAAGTCATATTACAATAAAAGCTACACAAGCACCACAGTATTCTGATTTTGGTACCTTTGTGAAGGTGGTTTAAAGCTGGACTGCTCTGCAACTGGCGTGGAATCCTTGATCTGGGACTTTGTATCAGGTGTTGAGTCTGGCTCATTGTTCAGTTCTGCCTTAGTTTTCTCAATGAAGTTGTTATAGGTCTGAAAATAAAATGGGAGAATAACAGTTAAAATTTCATAGATGTGCTTGTACATGGATAAATACACACAAACATGCACATATGCATGGAAACAATGTAGTTTAAACATCTAAAAAAAACACAACCACCTAGATGCCCTAACACACACATTACCTCCAGCTGCTTCAGCAGGCTGGCCTCCTTGGCCTTCAGACGCTCCTTGTGCCTCTTCTTTTGTTCTTTCTTCAGCTGGTAGGCCATAAACTTTCGTTTCTTGAGTTCTTCCTTCAAGGCCTTGATACGACTCTCTATGTCACTCTGGTCTGAAATGGGTTCTGAAGGCAAATTTAGAAGATAAATCACAGTTAGAATGTGAAACCAGTGCCAGACCTCTGATTAGCAATGGGTAATCCAACTTTGTGCCCCCTCGAACTCAGTTCCAACCCAGTTCTTTGGGGATTACTGTACATTTTCTTTACCAAGAATGTGTAAAGTTCATTTTTGTGCATGTTGCTTTGGCTTGTAGACAATGAACAAACAGTATTACAAAGCTTAAAGGTTTAAACACTGGCCAGAAAAAGAATTAAACACACAGCTACAATAGTGGGCCAGCAAAACTGTCTTTGCTTGTGTGATATCTAAGTGCAATGCAAAGTGTTCTCTCCTCCTATCACACAGCTAAGCAGGTTCAGTATCACGGAAGTGCTTGCATAATGTGTTCCTGCCAGCATCACATTATGTCTGACTACACGGTGCCAACAATATAGCTGCATTATGTCCACTCTCTCTACTTTCCCCCCTCTAACTTCTCTGAGAACTATAAGGAACTATTATACACACTAAAAACACTAAATGTTCAATGTCTGTGTGTGTTGAGTCATTGTGTTACTCACCAGTCTGTGTGGCCATGGGGGAGTCAGTTGGCTGAGTGCGGGCCTGGTAGGTGGTCTGGGAGGTGGAGCGAAGCTGCATCTTGGTTTTGCTGCTGCCATCTGAAGGAGAGGCAGCAGGGCTGTGGCTGCCTTTGACTACAGAAGACTGGACAGACTAAACAGGAGGAGGAGGGGAAGAGAAGGGGATATTACTTCAGGATATGACAACACAGTCAGATGGATGGATAGAGGTATGCCTGGATTAATATTGTACATGCTTGGTAAATTAACAAATGTGTAGTTACCCCTTTGAATGTCTCATTATAAAGCTTTTTGTGTATTCAATAGTTCAGTGAAAGAGTACAAATAAACCATACATAATAACCCCATTTCACTCTCTTCGACACGTGCGGTCGGTTTTGAGGGTTTGGTGCTATGTTTACGCTCAAAATTAACACTGCTTCCATCAAAGAGAAAGGACTAAACACTGAAATACAAACAGGAAACATAACCACATTTATAACATTAATGCGTACTTGTGTGCTAGGTGATGGTGAAACTGAAGTGAAGTCTTGGGTGTAATTTGCAGGACTGCTCTGGACAGAGGCCAAAGGTGTTTCAGGGACTGACGCAGGTTTTGCTGAGGAGGGGCTTCCTGGTTCCTGGGACCCCACTCCCTCTGTGGGTATACTGGACTCAGGTGTCGCAAAGGAGCTGTTGCCCTCACTCGCACACTCTGAAAATTAAACACATTAACATGAAGTTATTTTTACTTGTCTAGATTGACTCTAACATTTTTCCGTGTCCTACATCGCATTTCAAAACTCCTTCTCTCTCATTCTTTCTTATATTTCTTTTAACTTTAAATCTGGCAACACCTTGCCATACACTTGAAAATGAAAGAATCCTGTTGCTTCACCTTTCTCACTGTCAGTTCTGAGCTCAAAGCTTTGGTGATCACTGGGGCTAATGTCAGAGATGTCATTTTTCTGACTCTCTGACACATCACGATCCTTGTCCCGGGGCCTCTGCCGGTCCCAGACAGCCAGGGCCTCTTTCTCCATCCTACGGACCTCTGCCTCCTCCTGGTCCAGCCGCTGTTTCCACTGCAGAAGCTCCTCAGCATGGCGGCGCCTCTGCATCAGCTGCTGCTCCCGCTTGGTCAGGAACCTAAGGAATGGGATGGTAAAGATGAAGGGGAAAAAGACAGGAGAGACGAGAGAAGCAGTAGAAGAAGAGATTAAAAAGGGAGATTGTAGATGGTTGTGGGGAGAAATGAAGATGAAGAGAAGGGCAGGAAGAAGAAGGGTGGTGAGGGGAAGGAGATAAGGTGGCAGAGATGAGGGAGAGAAGAGAAGTAGGACAAAGACATTTAGCACAAGGGATGGTTAACGTGCCCTCGCAGAAGCAAGCAGACCCAAATCACCTGGACATCCAGTTTTCACAGCAAACTCACCTCAAACATCTGTCCAACACTCAGGGAAGCAAACACACACATACACACCTGATCCATGCCTAGAATAATGATCCAAATAATGAAGTGCACAAGCACCCATCAAATGGAAAAAAACATGATGACATGTCACTCAGGAGAAAAGAAGAGTAGGAAAACAGTGAAGATGTCAGATTCATGCATCAGACTGAACCCCAGACTGTACTCCCCTTGTACTCCTCCCAGTGAGGATAATGTAATTCTAAAATTGAACTTACACCGGGTCACTTATATATATGCATCTCTGCAGATACATATCAAAACAAAGTACAGTCAGGTATAGCTGTTGTGTAATGGGGTCTCCCACAGCTATGGGTGCCATTATAGTGCAGTATTATTTAGCCTTAATCTGATTTAGAGGCCTTTCTCTTGACCTAATGTGTACTGATGACAGGCCAGATACGGAAGAAGCAGGCTGGGGGACTCTTTTAGTGCATTCCCAAACTGTATTAAGGCCCAGGGCAATCTGTACTCATTATCCCATCCTATGCAACAGTTACCTAATAAAAAGGGCTAGTTAAGATTTACTGGGCTCATTAAAGAGATAGGCCACTCTGTCTCTGGTCTGTTCCAAGCTAAAGTCAGTTACTTCCCAGTCTTAGTGTGGTTTAGTCTGAAAACATTTTATATCAATAACTGGTCTGGAGCAGACCAGCCGTCGGCCACAAAGAGAGAGGGGAGATGCACTGCAACTTATTTTCATTCATTCAGAGAGACAAGAAATTAAAGAGTTAAAAGTTAAACACAAAGTAAACACCACAGAAATTAGTGAAATCCCAGTATTGAATCTGAGATTCCCATCCAACAAGGAAGGCTCCTACTGAATAAATATAACCTTCATGACCATTTTATTTACCTCCAATTAGTGTAATAATCATTGGCAGCACAAAAACTAGCATAAAAAATAGTTTAAATTCTAAATGAAGTTGTCAAAAGGTTAGCTTTTTTCAGTAAAGCAGCTTTCCTTGGGCACTTTTCAAGCTTTCACTTAAATTCCACCCTGAAAGTTAAAAATGTCTTAAACCCTCACAGGAAACCCAAACAAACCAACACATCCAATCCCTCATCATCCACCATCCCACCCACACAGGGTCCCCGTGCCAGTGGATGAACACAAGCATGTTCCATGAGGTGGGAGGTGGGAAGTGAGGCAGGGCAGAGCTCGGTGGGGGTGCTGGGGAAGAGGTAGAGATCACTGTACAGTACCTGACCAACTGGTTGTAGATAAAGAGCTGGAATTTAGGGTGGAGGTTGGGAAGACAGACACTGAGGGAGGCCCAGTGGTGGGCCGTGAACACAGAGAAGAAGTAGTGGACAGGAGAGCAGTGTCTACAACATACAAGCACGCAACAGACAAAGTCAAAAAGAGTCACACAAACATGGGTATGGACATGTACAGCACACCCACACACACACACACAAAATGCAAGGAGGGGGAGATATTAAAAACATAGGAGACACAGAGGGAAAATACAAGTAGAGAGAAAGGGAGAGAGAAGAGTGATATGAGCAAATGTGGTTTTATTGCACCAAGTTGTCAGTCTGTAAGGCCTCTGTTAGAAAGCCTGTTGAAATGACTGTTTTAGGAGAACATGAATATTTAAACTGCATGTGGGCATCAAGTATGGAGAGGGGTGGGGGGTGATCACTGCTTATGCAGGGGCTAAAAGGACAGATACACCAGTAAGCCTGACTCTTAAACAAATTAATGCGTGAGCTAACAGTTACAGCCTTAGGTAAATTGATTACTTTGTTAGTATGTCGAGCTGAAAATAGACTATACTTAAGATATGATCAACAACATGACAGCGGTGACAGAGAATGATAGAGGGAAGGGAAGAGACACTTATTAAAAAGGATCATGGCAAGTAAGCAAGCTAATAAATATATGATCAGACACAAACACACCAAGTTTTATATTTTTGTTAGATCCTCTTAATCACTTTGTTCTGCAGCTAACTGTGGTGATTTTGAACTTCTTAAAGTATAAAAAAAATAAGAGAAGCTAATCAAAATTGTGCTGTTACTTGTATCATCAGTATTAATTAAACAAATCTAGACCTAAAAATTGCTGAAGTGCTACCATGGTATTGAAGACTGACACGTGATTTATAGCCATCTAATAAATCCTAAACCCCAGAACAATTAACCTACTTGTTGGAGCTACCCGGTCACGAGAGGCTCTAAAATCACCTGACCAAAGCTTTCAGCTGACTCCAAAACCTCAGAAGACCTACAGGAACTCCAAGGGCATACAGTAACTAGTCAAGAGAAGTAATAAAAGTGATGGAGTTCACAACTTATGTTGGCCTTATCCCGAAAATAAGTATACCTCTGTAACTTATGTAGTGTTACATTTATATAGAACTTTAATTTTGTCTGATGTTCTTGCTTTTCAAAATGTATTTAAGTGTGCATCAGATAACTCTTAGTACAGATCCTCCTGTTGTGGGTTTAAAAAGTTATAGGGCAGTATTGTAGCAGAGAGTGTGAGTCTTAATCTGCTCTAGAGGGAGAAGAACATGGAGCATGCTTATCTTCACATCCACACATCCACACATCCACAGCACTGTAGACAGCAAGCAAAGATGGCATGCACTGATATTACTGTTACGTTTCCATTAGTAATCCATTAACTAGTCACTGGTTAAGACCCTTTGCACAGAATATGAAAAATGTCTGACTTTTTTTTGACTTATCATGGTAGAATTAATTTTATTAGGTCACAAACAGCACAGCGCTTTGCTGTGTCCATGGTTGTTGTGATCAGGGGCCAAAAATAAAAGAAAACTAAAAAGATGAACAACCAAAAAATCCCAAAACTTGATAAGGGTATTCCCGTTGTTTTTATAAAATAAAAGAACAAAAGAGGCAAATCACGATGGGAATGCATGGCAGGAGGACACACCTATGGTGAGTACTATCAAAAACAGATAAGGAAGCATGACTCTGATATTTTGTTAGTGAAATAGTCAATAATCCCATGAATATATGGAAAATTAAATGAAAGTCTTTACTTCTCATCCATGTGAGTGCGCATCTTCTTCAGCTTCTGCATGATGCTGCTAGTTTCACTTCCAGAGATGGAAAGCGAGGGAGACGGGCTGCGGTTATCATCAGCATGTCTCATGTTGGGGGAGGCAGGCTCCGACCCTGGTGTTTCTGACACAGGGGTCTCCTGGGGGATAGATAAACAGACACACACAAACAAGCCAATATTTAGTAAACCGTAAGATGAACACAGCAACATGTTCTACAGTTAAATGTATATTTTCATACTATTTCTGTATAACAAACAGCACTGGACTGAAACCCCCTCTGTATAGTCTGTTAAGGTGGTCAGTGACTGCACTACTCACAGGTGGTACTTCACCCCCAGCACACTTGAGAAGCTCCTTCAGTCTGAGTGTAGAGTTTCTCATGCGCTCAATCTCCTCTTGCTGCTTCAGCAACAGCTGCCTTTCCTTCCTCGCTGCTTTGTTGGCCTCCTGCAGTCGCTTGATCTCAGCCTGGGAAAGTGAGTTAGTTATGGTTAACATTGCACTATACCCCAAAAATCAGCTGTCACTTAAAGTCATTATGTTTTTATTCCCAATTACCTGTTCCTGCTGTAGCTTCATCAGAAGGCCCCTCTGCTTCTTCCTAATTGGTGGCATTTTGTCATCCTCCCCTTTGTCCCTCAGCCTCTTTTTTTGGTGCTCAAGCCAGGCCAGCTCAGTTCTCGTCTTCTCATTGAGAGCCTTCTGGCGAAGACGCAGCAAAGAGCTCTGGTGGTGCAGTCTTACGTCCTCGTCCTTCATGTACTGACGCACCATGTCCATGGTGAACTGGGAAAAGCTGTCCTGTCCACTAGAGAAGGCCATGTTTGCATCTTGAGACTGTAGGAGAACAAAGGTGAAAAGGTTAATATCTGCTGAAAGTTAAAGGAAAATTTAGAATTAAAGGGGGTCAGAAGGAAAACAAGTGAGGGAGAAAAAAACCAATCACACATTTGAGGAGATAAATCATACAGTCAGCGGTCAAATGTTTGTATGACTACACTGTCTTCTCACCTTCAAGATGTTGTGTGCTGCTGAACTCAATGTTGTGCTGTGACTGGCACCATCATCCTCTGACTCTTCATGGTGACGGGACTTTTTCTCCATAGTTCCACGGCGATGTGCCTCAGATGGCAACAGAGAGCGGAATGATCGCTCTTCAATCTCATCCTCTGTCATGGACTCATCAAACTTCAAAGAGTACTCTGTTGCCACGGATGTGCTGTCTCCTCAGGAACCAGAAATAGCATAAGCTCAGTGAACAGTGTAGGTTTTCAACTACACTGACTGACTGTTTTTTTCAGGTGCCATATAAAGTATCTGGTAAGTTCATACACGGTTTTGGCTTCATTACACATCAAATGACGGCAATAAGGTTTTCATATTTTCTCTAGCTGAATAAATACAAGGCAAATACTGGAGTGTGTACAGATGAAGAAAGCACATGTTGTGCGTTCTCATATACCTTTCTCATCCACCACAGAGGGGATGCTGTCGCTGCAGAGGGAGTCATTCGCTGCTGTAGGAACTTCCTCCTCTATGGAGCTGCTGCCTGCTTCCCTCTCAGTCTTCCCCTCAGCTCCCTGATTCCTCCATTTTCCCTCTCCTGCTTCTTTTTTCATCCGCTCTCTGTGGTCTGAGGAGACATGCGATGATGGGCTATGGTGGCTGCTAGAGTCTGCTCCACTGAGGAAAGATGAGAAAGACAGACTTAGTGTCTCTTTTGTTTTCTCTTCCCCAAATCTAAACGGAAACAGTGAAACTAGTGCTACACGAGAGGCCCGACTGGTACCGAGAGTGGGAGTGACTGAGGCTGTTCAGCGAAGACAAAGGTTCCTCTGGTCTGGTCCTTCTGCTCAACACCTCACTCTGGAAGCTGTAAGAGAGCATGCAGAGGATATTTGATACATTTGGACTGAACACTAACTTTAGCTCTCAGTGGTAAATTCTTAAAACACTTGGAATGATGACTAAAGGCCTCTTTGTAGGTGCTAGTGTATCATCTCTAACTTGTAATGTGATTAAGTACACTGTCTGATGGGTCATAACCCAAACTTGCAATGCAACTGTGGCCTAGAGATGTTAAAAGCCATTCACAATGGAAAACAGTATCTACTGGTCAAAAACCCGGCTGTTTCACTTAAGGTGTACTTCTACTTTACCTGTCAGAGTCAGTTTTATCTGGTTGATGCTTTGTATAGGAGCTCTCATGTTCTTCCCGCTGGTCCAACATGGAAGAATCGGTGGCAACGGGGGGGACAACCAACGCTCCTGCTATCTGCGACCGTGCCAATTCTGTCATCTGACAGACGGGAATATATACAGATCAAATATTTGATTTAGTGAGTCTTACGAAGGATATTTCCTCCTTTGCATTTATTGTTATGTCTTTACTGTAACTCAACAATCAATCTGCTTTTGTTACAAAATGAAGACACAGGCTGTTTTCCAGGCAGAGGGGAAGACAGTGATTGCTAACCTCCTTGATGTGTCGGGCAGTGTCGGCTGTGTACCGTGCTGCCTCAGCCTGTTGGCTCATCATCTTAGTAGTTGCCTCCTGGAGGCCTTCCAAAGTCTCTTTTTGAGTTGCAGCCAAATGTTCTTGCAGTTCTATATGAGCCTGGAGAAAACCACACACACACACACACACACACACACAGAAAAAATAAAAGCATTCATAGATTGGAAATCAGAAGGTGAGGAAACAAACACTGACTGGGTCATCTACAAATACACATATAGTGCACTTTTTTTTTTCTAAGAGTAAAGAAAGTGGTTAACTGTGTGTGATCTGCGTGGTTGTACCCTGGCCACTTTCTGCCGGTTTTCCTCCAGCTGTAGCTTTGTCTCCAGGGCTTCTCTCTCAGCCTTGATCTTCAGCTCGTAAAGGTCACGCTCATGGCGCTGGTGCTTGGCCTGCAGGGTCAGAGTTCATGACGCAGCTTGGTAAGTACATCAATACAGAATCATTACAGTGGGGTAATAAATCACTAATATTTAAAGAGGCCACCTTAAACGTGTGTATTATGTAAATGTTAGCAACAACAATTAAATCAAGGCTCTAATCAGCAAAATTAGAGAAAATATACATTGATGACATTATCATTATGATACTGTAGAGTTTCAAAGTTAAGTGCTATCAGTAACAAAAAGTACAGCCCTGTTTTTTTATGGTATGCATACAGTCTACATGGTTAATATACTGTAGCATCTATCAGGAAGCTTGGTGTAATTCAATTTTAACTGTCTTACAATAATACAACTCCTGATGTGAAAATACTTTAGACACAGCTAAATACACAGCACAGCATCTTTACCTTCCAGTTGAAGTTATCACTACAACAGCTACTACTACTACACATCATTATTGCTACTGTCAGCAACAAAACCTGCCTTTACCTTGAGCATTTGGGCCAATGAGGCACTCTCCTGCTTAGCCATG
The DNA here is from genome assembly GCA_037833715.1 of Toxotes lorentzi. Taxonomy (NCBI): domain Eukaryota; kingdom Metazoa; phylum Chordata; class Actinopteri; family Toxotidae; genus Toxotes; species Toxotes lorentzi. Next base: position 9,429,377 of record JBBMJY010000022.1, on the reverse strand, counting down.
GACACACCCATCAGCCTCTCCACGTCGCCCAGCTGTCGGACTGATTCTTCAATGGACTCCAGGTACTGAAGCTCTGCTGCCATTCGCTGCTGCAGGACAGCAGGTGAATACTGTAGTTCACCTGGGAGAAAATGAAGGGTGGAGAGGATGAGAGAAGGTTGTTGGTGGACTGTAGCACTTTGAGAATAACATGATATACAAATGAGCAGCAAAAGAGACAGCTAAGTTAATTTTAACAGCAGCATCCAGTTTTTTTTCCCACAGTGAATTTATGTGTCACATAATATGTTATTATAATGACTTTTATTTACCTGTGGTCCTTGTCTCAACTCTGCCACTGTGAGTTGTGGTGCCTGTGTTCATGTTATTTTCCCCCAGAGAGCCACCTCTTACAGGCTCACTGGAAGAGACTGCCTCTCGAGGGGAACCAGGGTCTGGAGATCCAGAAGAAGAAGCGTGTTTGGCCCTGGCCGCTGAAGACTTCTTACCATCCAGCCCCAAACTAGAAATGCAGTTAAGAAGTAATGAAATGTTGATCAGCACTTTGATTATAAGTTAGAACCAAATAATATGTCTTCTGTGGGTTTCAGTTCACATGTTTAGTGGGGTCTGCAGATGTCAGAGGTAAATTTAATATGATGCTTTAAAGATGCTTTTAAAACATTATATAATACTGACAAAGCTGAAATGTGAAAAGCAGAGTGAAAAGCAGAGCTGTGAAAAATGGTAGATGGTATCTGATGTAACATACATGACCATATCAATTTTGAGACAGTTTTAAAATTTAATTTAATTTTTAAAATCATGCACAGGTCAGTGGCATGTTGCAAGCTCTATAGAGTGGCCTAACCATTTTCAGCAGTGGGGCAGGTTGAACCAAAGGAAAAGGGGGCCTCTGGCCCCGCAAACCCTAAGACTGTCTGAGGCAGTATAACCCTGCTGTGAGAGGCCCAGACTATGAATGGCTATATTGTGCTGCCCAAGGATGATCAGAGGCCAAGACGATGTCTAAAGAGATCAGGATACACTGTACTTCCCCATTAAGGATAGTGGACAGTGGCACCTTTCTTCTCCAACGAAAACAATCAGACTCAATTAATAATAATAACGATACAAAATACTACAATATCAGTGTTAAAACGGTTAACTCTTATGTGCACAGAAACATGTATGAATGTAATCTGGCAAAAGCTTCCAGAACTCACTGAGTAATCTTAAATCGCCAAAGCAAAACACATACTACATAAACGGTGCTCAGGACACAATCTTGTCTGAATGTCTGGCCCCTCAAGACACACAGGCTCCACAGAATGGCAGGAATCTGCCACCTGGGCTCCAGAGTACCATTAGAGGGCTCAAATGTTACTACTAGGCACTGAGATTAAAAGAAAAAAAAACCCTCCTCTTTCCTGTGGCAGCAGGCCCAAGCTGCGGCGAAGCTGGCTGACCCGACCAACCACCCTGCTGGCCCCCAAAACAAAATAACCACTGTTTTCTGTCTTGGGTCGAATTGCAGCCTCCTCCAGTTGCTGGGCACTGCACGGCTGCTTAAACCCTCAGGCCCCCAACAGAACAGCAAGCCACCAGACTGTTTAGACTGGCAGCCTCCACTTGGGCTCTTAGTGTAGTTTGGTAATTTGCTCATGCCCAGATAAATTAACCTTTGGGTAATTACAGTATATTCCAAGTGGAAGTTTTTGGGAGGCTGGAACAGTAACAACTGAAGTGACTAACGCTGAAAAGATCCCATTCATGCCTGAGTGCACACAGATTTTAAAATTCCAGTTTAATTTAACTTAGGAGAGAAACAGTGTGGCTGGTGTGCCGAATAAGATCTATTAAGTAAAAAGTAAAGTTTCAATTTATCATAAAAAGTAATAAATTAAATAAGCACCAGGAAATAAAGAAATACAATCTTGCCATGACATAATATGACCCTAAAAGAAATAGCAACAACCTGCCACGTGCAGGTCAGCATAAAACCACTATTCCCACAGAGAAGTACTGAAGGTTACTGAAAACCCAAAGGAAGGAAATAGCAGTGACAACTGGATGAGTGGGTAATTGAAACTTGTGGGAACACCACTCATTCACCCACTTCTCTGGTATCATAGAGGTGCTCTTACAGTGAAACACGCAGACAGGAACTTTGCAGGTGGAGAGTTGTTATATATATCTTTTTTTTTTTTTTTTTTACAACTTTCATACCACTCAGTTAAACCAAAAATAACAACCCCTTTCTTGGATGTAGTCTCTTTAGGATCATTACCTTTGGTGAGAATGGCCTGAAGTTTCTCCTAAGGTGTCGCTGGAGTGGGCACTCTTGGCTTGACTGTGGGCAGAGCTTTTGTCTGAGCCCCTCTTCCTGGAGTCTGAGGATAGTGTCTCTGAGTGGGGTGAGCAGGAGCTCCTCTGCTCTTCCACCAGGGTAGCATCACTCTGGTCTGATGCTGTTCCTGGAGTTTGAGTTGCATTGTTATATTGCGCAGCATAATTTGTAACGGCAAAAACACAACATATGACCATGCAGAGACATTTCCATTCTATTAAAAAATGTATACAATTCAGACGAATTGAAAATTTTGAAAAAATATTGATTCTCACCTCTTTTTCTGGTAGAATGTTTAGAGAGGGGTGACGAGCCAGATGCTGAACCAGGGGAAAGATGTGGTGAGTGAACAGATGAGTGAAAGGATGAATGGTGGGAATTGATGCCTCCTGTACTTTTCTCATAAGGAGACCTCCTCATCAGCTCCTCAAAGTGACTGTTCACACTAACAGAGAGGGGAGAGAGAAGCGTGATCAAATGACTTTTAGATCAAATTCATGGTTCCTTGATACAACACAAAAAATAAACCCACAGAAACAGTAATATCTCGAGTTTGTACTCATTCTAAAAAGCTTACAAGGAAAAATCAACTCACACACTTGTGAATTCAAATGAAGACTGTGGTCTGAGAAGATCTCATAACCTTTCAATTTGTGTGACATGAGTGCCACCTAGTGGTCACTTTAAAACATAAGTCAATTTTTTTTTCCTTTTACCTTGGTGAACTGGAGCCTCTCCTTGTCTGGCTAGGGGCTCTGCTGCTATGTGAAGACACAAAGTCATCTTCATAGACTGCTGCATCTCCAAGGCTATTTCCAGAGTGAAAAGAATTGGCAGAGGGAGAATTCCTCTCACCCACTACAGGACAAGATGGAAACAAAACAGAGAAGAAATATTTATGACATTCTCTAGAGTTTGTATGTTGTGTATTGTTAGTGTGACCACTACAGTTTCAATGACAAACACTCTGTGTAGCTGTTGCAGTTACATTTGTATTGGAGGTCTAACCACAGACACAAAGTAACTACACAATTCTAACTCTTTCTTTTTCCTGTGTTGGTCACAAATACTATAACTAACATTAAAAGAAGAAAAAATGCAGCTCCTCAATTGTTCACAAATCCACTATCACTGAGGACAGTTTTGTCAGACAAAACACAAATTTTGTCTCATCACCAACATCTAGGACAGAAAACTTGACTCCGACATATTTTCCTCTGAATGGAAAGGCATTCATTATGCAAACTAACCTTTGACATGGCCATGAAGGTTCTTAGTGAAAATGTTGATTACACTTAAAGGGCTCCCTTGGTTCAGCTCTTCCCAGGCTGCTTTACTGCTGTCCTGCTGAGCAAACGGGGACCCGAGGGCTGAGCATTTTGCTGCCTCCCGCTGGAACTCTGACAGCCGCTGGTAATCCCTTCTTTGACCGGTACAGTAGTCCACTGCTTCCAGGTGATCTGCTGGTCTGGGTACATGACGGCTGGAGGGATGAAGAGGGCTTGCGTCATCCTCTGAAAAACTCCCCTCACTCAGTATGGGGCCCTCACTGATGGAACCGGCACTTGAGTCATGGAGATCTGCATGATTCTCCTCCTCGTTGTAGTCCCTCCTTTGTGCCATTTTATCCATTATTTCTACCTTCTCAAAGCCATTAACTAGCTTCCTCCTTTCTTGTGTATAACTGTCATAAATGGGCCCTGTTACATCCCCAGCAGTTGTTTGTGGATTTGTGAAACTGGTGTGTGTACCCTTACTTTCTTTTTGACCCCTGAGGGTGTACAGATTGCCTGTTCCTGGAAGAGCTGAGCTATTACAAGAACTATGACTTGTGCTAGTCAAAATCCCCTGGATCCTTAACGCCACATCATTATTTTCCATGGTAGCTGTTTCTGCCCAGCATCCATCATCAAGATTAGCCAGAGAGGGCTGAGGAGCCAAAATAGTATCTTTGTCCATTGAAGTTGCAGTACCGTAGTTGATCCCTTCCCCAGCAAGTTTCCGTGCCTCACTCTCTATACGATTGGAGAGGGCTGCAGCTGTGGCCTTGAGGGCCTCAATGCGGGACATTTTGGAAGGTGACCTGTTGGAAGGGGCTGTAGCTGACCACTGGGTGTGCTTGATGTTATCGGCGGCCACTGCTGTCTCCAGCCTGAGAAGCTGAGAGAGAAGAGGGTCACCAAAGGGAGCTGGCACACTGCTGCTGGGACCAGCTGCAGGTCGAACAGCAGGACTCAGACGGTCAGGCTGAAGCAAAGTGGCAACTCCAACATCCAGATCATTCCTGCAACAGTGAGACCAACAAAGAATGAAGAAGTTAAAAGGAGAGCAAGAAAAAAAACAGCTTGCTCTTACTTAAATTATCAAACTGAAGATTTGTGTTTTCACACTGGGTACTGAGGTAAGCAAACAAGAGAACTTTATTTTTGCAAAGTCATAATGTTTGCAAACAAGAAATTTACAGCCATTGTGGGTTTTTAGTGTACTTTATAAGCAATTTTTCCTTGACATTTGTGCCTGCATTCCCTGCAAGAACATCTTAATGTATTGCAATGTAATGCCTCTTGTAGCTATAGTTCTGAATAAATGTATTCACCAGCATGACACATAACTGTTAATGGAACAGAGCAAATTGATTCTGTCTACATCTGCAGCATCATAACAGGAAAAAATATACACTATAAGTGGATGGAAAACAATAAATCAGAACTATCATGTTCCCTCCACATGCACAGAGGAAAATGATTATTAAGTGTTTCAAAAATAAAATCATTATCCACCCTCATGTTTATTTCCAGTTTGTTATTTAAGATGTTCTTTCATGCTTCTAAAATTAAAGCAGCCTCTGAAAAAGTGCCCTACTGTGTCTTTGTGTGATACTATACTAAGGAAAGAAAAGGCTGCTGGGGCACTTGCAAGGGGTGTTCAAAACAAACAAGCATCTGACAACAAACAGTTTCTCTGTTTGATACAGTCAGGTGATTATTACACCCAAACATAAAAGAGTATTTGTACTGGCAGAGAGGTTTTTGTGCAGATGAAGTGTAGGGAAGCTTGTTTTTCTGGAGAGTTAGTGAGCAAAGCAGACAATGTGACAGACATGTGTTTGAGTATGTGTGTGCATGTGTGTACCTGGATAATGGAGGAGGTGGATGTTCATTTAAGGACCTGTCACTGCTCGAAGGGCTCTGTGGTGCATCTAGTCTTTTGTTTTCTTTGTCTGACTCTCCAGAGGGCTGGTACACTGGTCTCTGTGGAATAACACAGCACATAACACGTAAAAATTCCATAATTTTTTTCTTTCACATGACAAGTTCATTAGCTTATTTCACTTTGTTAATCATATATTAACCAGGTGACCATGTTTGACATGTATGTATAATACCATCTGATTAGAAGGAGCAGGGTGCGTCTGTGTGGCCTCCTCATCCAGCTGGGCCTCCTCCAGCAGCAGTTTGTTGTACGTCTCCTGTAGCCGCTTTTGTACAGGGGCCACAGGGGCCTCGCTGGGTAGGGCTGCTGTTTTAGCAGCTTCTCTTTGCTTCCTGTAGAGTTCCTGCAGTCTCTGGTTTTTCTTTTCTGTCTCCTCCCTCTGTGCCCTCTTCTCCTCTGCCTGACGCCTCTTTCTCTCCTCTTGTTGCCGCGCAATGTACTGTCGAACAGTATCTGCATCGTAGTGCCGCTTTTTGTGCCCTGTGTCAACCTTGTTGGCAACCTCTGGTGGGTGTGTAGAGGGGCTGGCGTTGCGGCATCCTCTTGAGGAGCTACCTGTGGCCACAGCAGTTCCCCAGGCAGACACTGGAGTCCTTGTTCCTGACCCTGATCCCCCTCTCCCTCTCCTACCACTGCTCCCACCCCGTGACCTTTGCCGGGCCCGGTCCTCCTTCTCAGTTGTTTTATATTCCAGTTGAAGGTCATCAAGTATCCCCTGAATGTCTGCTGACAACAGGTCCGTGCTTACACCCATCGGCACCTTGTCCTGGGCTGCAGACGAGGGGGTAGATGTGGTTGTGGAGCGGCTTTTCGTTTGCCCCCGAAAACCACTGTGAGGCCTTTCTGTGCTTTTAGGTCGAGATCGTTGGTTTGATTCTGAGCGTGGGTCTGAATTAGAACGGTGACGGGAAGCTGGTGGACATTTACAGAAAGGTAAGATGTTACCACTTGGTAACTGGTAATCAAACAAACACATAAACACACAACAGAGTATGATGCTAAATAATCAATTCATGCTAGACAAAGTCTTTAAGTGGAAACTACATTGATAAAGCAAAAAATGTCAACTTTGCCATCGTGATTTATATTTAATCAGAAGGTTTTAACTCTAAAATTCTATTTACTGCTTTGCTGTTTATCTGTGATCAATGTCTGTAATAAATAGGGTCACGGCTTGAAAAACCCTGGATGCTCCAATATGTGGCTATAGCAGGAAAAAGAAACACAACACAAATAAGGCTTGGGGTGCTGGCTAGTGATGGTCACTCTAATCTGGGCCAAATTGAAAACTCACATCTAGATTGTACAGTATCTAATCCAGACAGTGTTTTTTTTTTTTAGAACATGGCTGCAGTGAGCCTCACTGCATCTCCCTGCCCCACCCTACCATTCCCCAGAGTACATGCTGCCTGTACTGGGGGCAACCTCTGGAATTCAGGCCATGTCTAATTGTGCATCCAACCAGAACAGCTAGTCAATCTCTATTTCTTCCGGTCAATGGTACCCAGTACAGATGCAGCTAGCAAAGACAGAGGTAGATATACACAGTGAGTGTGTATGAGAGAATATGAGAATTTATGACTGTGTGAGTACAGCAGCAGCCATAGACCCTTTATTTATTGATATTCCTTTGGCTAGCTCTGTTGTCAGTCTTGCTCATTCTCAGACATGCAAAACTCCTAAGAAAAACAAGGGATATTTTATATTATAATACCTTCCAATTACATGGATAAACTCCACTACAGGTAACAGCACCCAGTGCAGAAGTATGTTTAATGTTAGAGATCAATAGCAAACAGAGAAAACAGATTTGAATAAAATGAGGGCACAAGATGTCTGAAAGAAGGGGGAGACAGAAAGAGTAAAACCCAATTTACACATCAGTGATTACGTCTTGTCCTGCACACCACTGGACGTAAATAATGCAGAGAGAACATTTTATATGTCAAGCTGAAACATTTTGAATAGTTCTTTAAAACCTAGTAGAAAACTAATCATCTTTGCTATCTATGCTTACTTTCTTTCTGCTGGAAGAAGACAGAACAAATGGCTACAACAGAGATACATGGGTTATGGGTAAGCTCAGTGGGTTGCTGGTATCATGAAATGGGCTAACTTAGCAATAGAAGACATATATATATAAGATATATAAGGGAAAGAGCTCAGGTCTCCGGGAACCCACCTGTTATGCTCTGTCTGTCAGATGAATGGGGCCTGCCCTCCTCCCAAGGCAGCTTGGCAACTGGACCCAGTACCATCTTTACCAGCTTCTGGCCGTCCCGCCATGATGCAGGGCTAATCACTGCAGAGAGACAGAAAATTAACACCTTTGACTGAAGAGCATTGCAAGTCAATGTTCTGTAGTTCGTCCCAACGTCATGGAACATGACTACATGTGTCACTTAACCCAAACCTAGTAATATGAAAAAGAACAATAGGACTTTTTCCAAGTTTCTGAAGTGGCTGCGTAGAAGAGGTGATGTAACAAAGGAAGTTACAGTTCACCCACATCCCTCTCCCTGCCCCTAGTAACAATCTTGCATATACATTTGCTTTTACTTCACACAGCTTTCCTGTCAGTATTTGCTTCTTGGTTTTAAGCCACCAGGCCAGTGCAAGGAGTGTGAGTAGAATTTCATTTGGGGTGCTCAGAGCATTGGAAAATTACATTTCGAAAACAGCAATTTCTCTTGACTTGGAATAATCTCTAGAGCACTTTTCATTATGACTGTGTTAAACCGAAGAGCAGTTCCTGGTAATTAAGCTGTACATCCACTAACCAAGCAGCTGTTTGTACTGGGTGGATGAGCCAACTGAACCTGGCCACAGATTTCAGAGGGCTATTTATAGCATCGTGTCAGCAAGAAACACACCAGCCAGACTGGAGAGGCAACAACACAAAAGTTGGAAGAAACACAAGAACACATCATGAACAGAGTGAGAGAGAGCTAGAACGCTGGAGATAAACATTTTTTCAATACTTTTCTGGGTATTGATATTTAACCTTTTTTATTAATAACTGTATATTTCACTGCAGCAAGACTGCATAATTTATTAGGGATGCATCAAATATTCTGCCACTGAAAATTGTTGGCTGAAAATGGCCCAAAAGTGCATTTTCGGTTTCCGGCCGAAATACTTTTATCACCGAAACAAGATGTGATGACGCAAGCGAAAACCGCAGCCACTATGAACTTGTCTGGAAGGACCAACATGGCTGCAGTGTGGACGTATTTCAGTATATCTGAGAAAGACACACGGATAGAGATTTGCAAAACATGTAATGCCGAAATTTCGAGAGGGGGTGCATCTGCAAAGAATTTCTCCACGTCGGGTTTAATCTATCAGCTGAAATCCGAACATCACGATCGCTATGCTGAATATGAGAGGAATGCAGCACAGAAAAGGAAAATCCCTCCGAGCACGCCCACTCCGTCTGTGGCGAAGTTAA
>JBBMJY010000022.1:9373114-9420284 GCA_037833715.1 Toxotes lorentzi | reverse complement strand
CATAATTTTGTAACTGATTCTTTGAAACATTCATATTAATTTATGCAATCGCAATGTCTTGCAATTTTAGTGAGGTTAGTACATAGTCATAGCCATAAATGCAATGGTATTAATAATTGGCATAATTTCTTTCGGTGTTTCGGCCTTGGTTTCCTCATTTTCGGTTTTCGGTCAATAATTTTCATTTCGGTGCATCCCTATAATTTATTGGGATGTTCACACCATACCAACATCATTATATAGCAAACAAATGCCTTTCTTGGTGTCCAGGTCTACCTAGACAGAGAGGTCAAGAAAGCAAGTGATCGTGTTTAGATATGTGCTTTTGGAACAATCTTTGTGAGTGAGGAGAGGGTTGTTTTCCCAGCTGTCAGAGCTTTGCTTTCTCCAGGTTACCACAGCATGTGGCTATGAGCTTTCTATGTGGGTGTCTGTATGCTACTTGCTGGTCACAAACTGCATGTCATACATACTGGACATTTCTAGGGATTAGAGTCTTAACACAGCCTCAAAAGCCAGCAACGGCTCTAGATCATGTACTGGAACACACACAGACCTGGTATGGGACAACTGAGTACATGGAAAGAAAACACCAAGCACTGTAGGCAAAACACTGGTCTTTGCTGTGTGCTTGAGATATTTATGACATTGACTCATTTGGATTAAAATGAAAGAAGTCATATTTGGATTATTTGATGTTTATCTTGCATGTAAACAAAATAAGCACATGAGACACTTACACTCTTACACTCAATGTGCTTATTTTGTTTACATGCAAGATGTAAACACATGAGACACTTACACTCTTACACTCAATGTGTTTACCTTCTCCAAAAGACTAAGCAATGAGATCAAAGAGAGAGAGCCAAATTATTACAGAACTAAAATCATTAAGAGCATGTGTTCAGGGTAAAATCACAACAAAATAGATAATCTATAATCCATCTTTAAATAAAGTCAGTTATTAAAAGGTTACAGACATTACAGCGGCAAGAGAAAAACCTTCTAATCACAGAGATGGTTCAACACTCAAGGTTCTTGGTTTTGGAGTGGATTCACTAACCCATGACAAAATCCTGCCAGACTGTTCCACATGCTTAGCTTTCCTACTGTCACTAATTAAAAATAGATCAGAGGGTGGGTTGGGCCCTCACACATAAAAGAGGATTATTATACCTGGTTTTGCATTTAGGTCAGAGGCGGAGGCAGCTCTGTGGACCTTCCTGACTGGTTTGGAAGGCCTCCTCTCTTTGGACCTGTCTGCTCTCTGTTCCCTCTGCTGCTGATGCCTGGATCTGGTGCTCTCTGTACACAGAAACCACATCCAGAGAATAAGCCACAAAGCAACACAAACTGACACACAGTTCTCATTCGAAATAAAAGATGTGAGCTGGCTGAAAAACAAGTCTTATCTCCAGGGTCAAAAATCTGGAGATAAAACCCAAGACTGAGAGCACAGGTAATGTTTGTTTACGCAATGCTTAGCATACTTAACCCCTCAATGGAAAACAGATGAGACAAAATGCGACATTTGTGCATCTCACTGATCAATACAACTCTGGGTTTTCCTTTTACTGTATACAATTTATTTGATCAGTCCATTCAAATAGATTTTCCCCTATCCAACCACTTTCTTTGCAGATGAAGGTCAGAATGCCAGAGTGGTGAATTCATGTGTAATCATTAACTTTTTAATTGAATACAGTTTTTCAGACAGCTCTCTTTACTCAATGCCATAGGGTCTTGTAACCTTGTTGGAGACCGGAGCATGTTAGAGAACACTAATCACTGCCATTTTTCACATGTATTTCAGTTCAGAATAGCTGTTACAAGTCCAGTGTAAAGAAGAAGTAGATAAAAAACTGTGACATCCTGGCCAGAGTGGAAAATTCTACAAATAAGGAATGACAGCAATGAGAAGAAAATGTCTGTGCTCTGTGCTTACCAGCAAACTGATGTGACAGGTCTCTGTATATTTCTCTGCTGAGGTTATGAAAATCCTCTTCCTTCCAAACTTTCCCGTCAGGTGTCCGGATCTTTGTCTCAGTACTGTTGAAACCTGAGAGTAAAAGTATTGAAGATTCAAGCATCCTGTTTCCTACTAAATGGCTCTGTATTCCTAAAACAACAAGCTATCATTTCACATATAATTTGTTCAAACAAGTAAGAAAGGTGAAAGTATAGGACAAATCTTATAGTCAAGGTACCTTTGTATATAGGTGCAGGTGGTGCAGCTGCTACTTTCCGTATTTCGGCTGTGGGCATGTTGCTGGTACCAGCACTTTTACTCCCCACAGCTGCCATAATAGGCTGTTCCAGAAAACCCAGCAGCTTCTCCCTTTCTGCAGCCTCCTCCAGATGTTGTCTCTGCCTTCGAATACGCTCTTTGAGCTTCTCCAGTTTATCATCAGGCTGATGCCGCCTTAGGTTCTCCAAGCGCTGGGAAGCTGAGCCAGGGCTAGTGGAAGGAGTGTTCTCGCCTCTGCGTATGGAGCCTGGAGTTGGAACTAGACATGGGCTTGACTCTTGGCTGTCCATGCCAAGTTGTGCTTTGGGAGTGTGCTCCTCCTCGGCCCCCTCCCTAACAGGGTCTCTTACACCTGTGACATGTGACCTTTTTCCAATAGTCCTCAGGGTGTCCAGTGCTGGCTGGTCATTGAGGTAGCGGACCTCTGTGCTCTCCAGAGCCGAGGAGTGTGTGCTGTCCAGGTCCCTGTCCGCCTGTTTGTCCCTGGTGTCCCTCTGGTAGACCAGCTGGCTAAGCAGAGGATCTGAGGGAGGCAGAGAGGATGGGTACGAAGACCCTGGCACTGATTGCAGGCTGTTGGACTCCAGCTGAGAGGATGGATGTGGTGGAGGGGTGGCCTCTCTGGACACAAAACAGGATTACATGGGATCAGGGAGAAGATCAAGATTTATTCTTAATTTACTGAGTGTACAGAAGAAAACATTTATGGGTGGTCAAAGGGTAAAGAAGGAGGGAGTTACATATTCCCTCAAGATGTCCCCATGGTTTAATGATGAAAAATATATCAAATTTATAACAGTAATGAAATGAAAATGTTGAATTTTAAAATTATGGTAATGCAAATCTTACACTGCAGTCGCTGGCTGACAAGACTCAAGAAAAATATTACCAGTGGCTCTCCAAATATAATAGCATCAAAACATGATCTGAATATTATGGATTATTGTGCACATTTAAATAGTTAAACATAAACAAAAACATCTGACATTTCATTTCAAACACTTGTCTGGTTTAATAATTAAAATTCACATGCTGATATTGTTGGAAATAAAAACAATTGCATCTTACAAAATTCACTGTAAAAGTGCAACATATTTACATTTGAATCCAGTAATTCTGTTACACTGAGCAATAACACTAGAAACCAAACTTTAAGATTTTATAGAATGACTGCAAACACTGGAATCTTGAACTGCTGAAGTATCTGTAAGCTATTCAGCTACAAGCAATTCAGAGGAGATGTCAAGAACATATGGGCTCTGAATGGAAGTCTTGAAGACCAAAGAGCATTGGGGACTGACTGTTATTTAGGTGAAAGAGCTCTTCTGATGTATCACCTTTAAACAATGAACTGACGCAATAATTACGATGAAAATATCACAGGTCAGATGGGCAGTAAACACTGTCTTATTCAGTTTTAACTCTAGAGAACACACACAATACAGAATGGTCAGACTGGTATAATTTTCATATCATTTAAAATAGTAATGTTATTAATATTACTATTTTCATATCATTTAAAATAGTAATATTAATAACATTGCTTTTGTATGCATGTTCAATTAAAGCTTTATGCTCTTTGTTTTGTTTTCATAGAAGATTTGGAAAAAAGACAATTACCGCTGTGATTTGGTCAATAACGAAAAGCCCCAACCACACATATTCAGTCCTGAGTTTGACAGCCTATCCTATCCTCATATCCAACTATACCAATCTACCCCGAGATGTGGCTAAGGAAGGTCCATAAATGCTTTATAGTGCAGTATATGTACCTGTACGAGGCCAGCGGTTCCCTGAACTCCACACTGTTGTTCCTGACATTACTGTCTTGGGTAGTATTTCTCAGTGGGCTGCGCGAGCTGCTCTTTTCTCTACTCTGCTGACGTCGTCCCCTGCGCTTTGAAGACCCTCCATTGTCATCAGCTGGTTGCCCATCTGACAACGGAGAGGGCAGTGTTAGAACAGTTGTGGATATAACAGAATTTCACTAATCATAATGTCATTTTGCAAAATGTAGCTTTACATTTTGGATTAACTCACCCCTGCAGCGCACTGTCCTGGACGATTTCTCCTTGGGGGGGTCCATGACTGACTCCAGGAGAACCCCTGTCCCTGGAGTTGCCTCCAGACGGTTTTCTATATGCCGCAACTACACGGAGAAAACACACATCAGACTCCCATGAGAACATGAAAGGGGGTCATCTTCATTATTATTATTATTATTAGATACTGCAGAATGTATTTCATCAGTGGAGATTCTTTCAGAAAGGCTGGCAAACAGAGTCATTCAGCAGAACACTGTTCCATGTGCACTTACAGCAGCTTTGGACTGAGCCAAACTTTTCCATGCAGTTGTCAGCTCTGACAAAGAGGAAGAAAACAACCCGTTATAACATGTAAGAGTGAACCTCTTGCTATGAAAGAACGCATATGACACACCTCAATTATGTATGTTGAATAAAGTGAAAACACAATACCAACTGAGAACAATTACTACAACTGAACTGCATTTCTTTTTTTACACACCTGTGCCAATATTGTGATCAGTAAGCTGCTGAGCAGAGCTTTTAAGAGACACCTCAGTCCCCCTACTGCTCCTCATCTCTCCCAGTCACCTGTAGCCAAGATTGGACATGCAAATAATGAAAACCACTTTGAAGTGAAGATAAAGGCAACATGTACAAGATCAACACATAAAGTCATTAAAAGTATATATTCTTGTGCTGTTATATTGTATACCATATGCACAATCTGTAGACAAAGGCATGTTAGTAATCGGTCAGATAAAACAAACAAAAAAATAATAATTAACTGAAACCGAAACCAGGCATAAACAGAAACAAAAAGCATCAAGGATTTTCAAATGAGAAACTGACTCGGACAGAGAAAAAGTCTTAGAAACAACAAACAAAACGTTGAGCTCTCTGTCAGCTTGTGAACAAAAAAATATACAAATCGATACTATGTGATATAACCTTGTTAATTCTTAGTAAGTTGTATGTCACTATTATGACAGCAGATTAATGCAACCCTGCCATTTAAAAACAGGTTCTACAGAAGCGCATTCTTCATAAAATTTCCATGTAAACAGAACTGAAGTTGTCACATGTCAGCCAAGTGTTGTTTACTTAATACACCTGTAATGCCAGAAGCACAGAAGTCTGGTTCTGCCTAGATGGTACTGTCACTGAGAATTTTTTTATTTCACAGTTTTGTTCTGATCAGGGAACTGAGACAACATTAATTAATTAATCAGAGAGTGGATCTATTAACTATAATCTACATGCCCCATTTAACACTTGAGAGCTCTTCCTCATAACTATCACATGACATAGCCTTGAGGTGAACACGTCTGGCTTAGAGAGCAAACAGGAAGAAAACTAATGTTTCTGCATCAGCAGAGTTTCTGAGTAACAGCTCTCTCTATAAACATATGGTCATACACCAATGACCACGGTTATTCGCTCTAATCAACAATGCAGATAGTGAGAATTAAAGTTTATGAAATCTGACAACTGTGTCTTTCCATTTGGGATCTGGATCCAAAACGCCTGATCGGAGAGCCAAAAGCAGCTAAAATAATATACCGTCAAACTTTATGTAATGTTAGTTAATTTATTCAACGAACTAACGCTGCTAGGTTCACGCTGTCATCCAGACTGTCGAGATCAGCTGACGTGAAGACGTGAACTGAAACGTGCACACGCCAGCATTACAGGAGACACTTCCTTGTCAAAAGCTAACTCGGCGTTTGTGAAAAACATTTTTGAAAGATTTCCTGCAGATGTAAACAACCGCCGCAAGCTGATTCGTTCAAGTTAACACCCAAAGAGTCTACGAACAGCGGAACTGATCCAGGACTGTAGTAGAGCATACCGGTCCTATGTTTCTGTCAGGGTTAACCCTCACGCTTCAAGTATTTAGTCTTCATAAAGTTCGTTATTAAAATATATTGGACTTACAAACTTGTCGGAAGGAAGGTGAGCCCATCAGGGACATATCAGGAGAAGAAAAGATGACGTCGGACGAGTGTAAGGTGACAAAAAAAAATTCAAGATGGTGTGTGAATGATTTCCATTAAAAATGTTCCCTTTGGGGACCAGTAAAGTGTATCCATCTATCTAAAGCAAATACATCCAGTGTAAAATCCAACATGGTGCATAATTTCTTCTTTGCTCGCCGGTTGCTGCGCTGCTCAGAAGCAGCAGCAGCAGCTCGGTGCTGCCACTTATGGGTGGACGCTACACTACAAAAACACTCATGTTTGAACTATGGGACTGTTGCATTATAGCTTTCGACCACTGAAGTCACCAATGTGCAAAAGGCTGCTTAGCACCGCCGCAGGAGTCAGGCGGTGAAGAAATAATGTGCCATCTCTGACTTTACATAGGCTGTACTGACTTTAACTGTATTCACCTTCACTTTATCGTAGTACGTCGTGTTTTTCATAACTTTACCTCTACCAAGCATCACTGTGTTTTCCCTGATAGCTGCGAAGTAACACTCCCATTCATTGACTTCATATTTTCTGTAAAACCCCAAGAGCCTGAAACGGATCATCGGGTCCTGTACCAGGGCTGCTCTGTTGTTGGCGCTGTTATTACTGAATAAATTAAACTATAACAATACTAAATGAAACAGCAAGTAATGGTTACCTAACTTTCTATGTCAAAAAGATATGGCCTGGGTTAAGGGCTACGACTGAAACACTGTTCAGAAATTACAACACAATCTATCCTTAGTCTACTTTCGGGTGTGAACTAACACGATCACAGCTTTCCTTTAAGGGCATAAATGCTATTTAAACAACCTCAACTTTTTAAAGACCATGTTTGTTTTTCTAGTACAATCGTTGTGTGTCCAAAGATCCCGTCTTCAACTCTTTCTACCATCTGACTTCAAGATGACTTATTTCGAAGTGTCGTCGGTCCAGGGAATAGTCGGGGCCGCCAACTCGAGAGAGTTTATGTTAACTTGCCTAAACACCGCTTTTAGGAGATATAACACATACCTTTAGGGAAACAATCCGAGGTGTCTAGATGTTCATATTCATGCTGACGTCCTCATAATAAGACAATCCTAACCTCTCCAGACTTCTTCAGTTTCGTTCAGCTGTCTGTTCGCTAACGTTAGCGAGCTAACGTTAGCAAACCAATGCTTGCTCGCAGTTGTGCCAACTAAGCTAGCAACTTTTTCTAGCGACATTCACCCATTGTTGTCGTCTTGGCGATGGTCCAGGCAACCAAATATCCAGGTCAGCTGTGAGATTCCTAGAAAGAAATGTCGCTACCCGCGTCTGATGTTGCCTTTCCCGGGTTGCTACGTTAATGTTTCTCAACGGTGAAACTGAAGTATCCAAGAGGGATAGGTAACTGAGAGACCGAGATATCGCGAGAATTGGATCACATCAAACATTGGGAAGGCCCCACCCCCGCGCGCGCACACAAACAAAATCACTATTGACAACAATAAAAAAAATAAACAAAAATAAAAAAAATCGAATGTATAATGTTCGAATAAAAATGTATATTGACAATTGGATATTAGACATTTACACTGATTTAGTAATTACAGTACTTTGCTGGAAAAGCTCTGTAGATCAGTGTTTCAATTAAGAATATAGAGATATTTGCATAGAAGCAGTTCTTGGCACATTTGCTTTAGGACTCTTTAGGACTCTTTAGGACTCTTACTCTTTAGGAGTAATATGTCAAGTAGTTTTTTCCCCCTCCATACATATTCAAGAGTGAAATTGAGACGCCAGGGGATATTAAACAGCGTCCATATAATTAAAAGGAAAACATTAAAATTGAAAACTAAAACTATATACTAATCAATAATTAATAAAACAAATAAAAAACAAATAAATTACATACATGAAATGTTGAAGGTACAGCATATACTTTCAACTATATACCTGGTTTCGCATTGTTTAAGTAATTGTTTAATTGTTTAGATTGACTTTAGTGGCTTTTTTTTGTTTGTTTGTTTGTTTGTTTTTTAATGTTAAGGCAGGGCTAAATTAAAAAGTCACTGATTAGTTAGAGTCAATGACTATAAATACACAGTACAATCTACGGTCAGAGCAGACAAAGGAAAAGTTGCTTTGTCAATTCAGTTTGTGTGCCTTTACTGACACCCAGCGGCCCGAGTGCGTAGCACACATGGAAACATATGCCTATTCATGGACACTCACAACCAACCTGTACTGCATCGCATCACCCTGAGGCTCCACTCATTCAAAACATTATCTCAGCCCACTAACCCCGAGTCCAGTTCATATAAGTTATTTTTTTTCGATTTTTATTGCGGGTCGAGTTAGGACTATCTTCCCATTGGTCCCTATGGTAACAAATGGAATGCACGTTGTAAAAATGGGCGAAATAGTTTGATGATGTCTGATTTATTTTATGTGTGCTCACTGTTAACAAGTGAGTCATAAATACATAAACTACAGTCAAGCCTGTTATGCCCATGAAGGCAGAGATTCAGGTTTCCAGGTTATGGCTGCATGTTAGGCCAAGCAGAAGGCAACAAGTAGGTTACCTGTATACTGTGCTGCTCATGAGCTGTGTAGCCTATAGCTTCACATTTATACACGTGGAACTGAACAAATAAGTACATGAGAGTTAAGAAAGATTTAGAATAGGAAAAACAGTGGTTTTTGTTTTTTTTTTTTTTTTTTTTTTTTTTTTTTTTTTTTGTGTGTGTGTGTGTGTTTTCAATAAAAGGTGGTGTACCTGGCAACTGCTCCAGTTCCCCCGATTCCCCCTGGCTAAGTCCTCTTACTCCCTCTTTCTCAATCTCTCTCTCTCTCTCTCTCCCTCCCTCTCTCAGTACTGGCAGTGGGTAGTACGGCGGACGTGGTCGTGTGTGCTGCCACATTTTCAGTTCCTGTGGAAAGGTGAGCGAAATGGAAAGGAGCTCTCTCTTTTTAGGTAAGAAATCCTACGCAATGAATATTTTCAAAACAGGTGTTACTTGAAAACACTCAGCAGTTTCGCGACTGTACTGATCGTATCGTTTGTTCGACAGCTGAAGCCTTTTGGCAGAGGTTATGTTTGTGTGCCACCCAGAGGAACAGGGTGAAGAAAGCCAGAATCAGGAGTCTTCCTTCAGCCTTCATTGATAATGCTGATCAATGAGATAGACAAGTGCAGGGTTGTGAAGCTCTAGTGTGACTTAAAACATAGCAGTCTGCAGTTCTACTTATTTAAAAATATGTTTTTGATACTACAATTCTACTACGTTCTTGTATGTTACTTTTGCCTTTAAAATAAGGCTCCCCTAAATGTTTGGCCCAGACAGGACCTTATTTTTCAGCCCCACTCACCTTATCTTGTTGCATACTTAATTAGCCTCCTAAACATGACCAAATTAGCAATGTACCAAGACTATGACAGCACTAATCTGTCTGTGCTTTGGGTTTTACCAGTGCAGCGGGATGAGAGGACAGGAGAGTGAGTCATTAGTGTCATACTGGTACAAGAAGATTGAAATCTTCATATTCTTATTGCAGAGTGACTGACAAAGCAGGTGTCGGTATACAGGCCACACGGAGGCAGACTTGAATTAGGTTCTTCTAATTACTAAGTAGGCCTAGACCAGATAATGATAAAATTTCAAGTGTTGGAAAAAAAAAATCTCCCCTGTTCAGTCTCAGATGTTGGGGAAGGCGGCGATCGTTACCTTAAGGAGGGAGGAATTAATTAAGATGAGAAAATCAAGACTACATTTGCTCCAGTGAATAGAGAGGAAGCGTGTGTCTGCCAAGTTATTGATGGGTTTTTAGATGCTAAAATGTCAAGACTTGCTTGTATCATCCATCCATGAGCTTGGCTGTCTGTCTCTGCCCTTGTATTTCTATGAACTGGGACATTATCAAGTGGACTTTTGTGTTGTTGTTTTTTTTCTTTGTTATCTTTTTGAAAAATTAACCCATGTTAGGGCCTGTAGTGATGTATTTAGATAACTAATCCATCACAGCTAGCACAACAGCCTGTTTTCTCAAGTCATGGGAGTTTGACAATGAAGGAAGAGGCAGTTTGAACAGTGTCTGTGTTATAGATGACAGGATGCAGGAGGCTTATGCTGTGTTGCCAGTCGACCTCAAATTGCAGTTATGTAATCTTTCACAACACCCAGTTACTGTTTAGTGAGTTAAAACTGATCAATGAATCCTTTTTTTTTGTATGAGGGCAAATGGACCATTGCTTGGATCGGTCTTGCTTCTCTGGTGTGTCTTGTTAATTATTTCATCACATTACCACTTGTCACTTACCACCCCCAATCTAGTTTGGCTATATTTTCCTATCGTGTTTTGTTAATCTTTTCCTGTCAAGTGCACTGATTGTCCTGGTTGAATAACACCACTCTCTTTAGACGGGGTGTAAATTGGTTTTCATGGTGTATAAATTACTGCCTCTGTTCTGCACAAATCTGAACCTGACTGCACCTCTTGAACTGGTTCTTATGGAAAACAAGCTGTGTGTTTGTTGAACCACCTACCACAGTTAAAGTCAGATACAGATTAATTGTGATTAATCACAATAAATCACATCTTTTGTGGTCTCTTACTCTATCGGCCTGTCTTTCAAAATCTTGGCATATTAATATGCAAGTAACATCCACATTCCTATGCACTGAAGACAAACAAATTCTTAAGTGAATTTATAACATCAGAGCTTAGGGTCCTAGAATATAAAATGACTGAGGTGTTATCAGTGGTTCAAGGTGAACCTGGCTAGAACTCAGACATATGCTTGTATTTTCAACCCAGGTTCTACCCACAGCCTGTCACTGGTCTAGAGACTGGTGGTGACTGTAAACCAGTTAGGTTGTTCAAACACTGATGCATTTTTGTTTTCATTTATCAGCCTTTAGGTGTGCAATGGGTTTTTTTAAAGGCAGGTAGTTTTTCTGATTGATATCACCAGATCTGAGAACATACAGTGCCTATCTAAATAATTCTGATATACTAAAACCTGCCCATTTGTACCAGCAGCCCAGCCAGTTGAATTCCAAATTAGATAATGGACATGCTTGTGTCAAAGGACAAAAGCAAAGGAAAGGAGACTCTTCCATTATGGACATGGGTGATCCACTCATATACAGCACATCACAAGTTAATCCTCAGTTGTGTTCTATTCAGCATGTACGTTTCAGGCCATAAATTCATATACAGGTAAAGATTTCATTACAGTGATTTAATTTCATCGCACTGTTCACAGTGCTAGTGGCTTCCTGGTGAGCCTGACATGGGATCTGAGAAATGAATTCATCAGATACAATTTTTATGTGCTGCTGTACTTACATGGCACAGATAGGTTCACAACAACCAAGATTAATATATATTTATACACGTACTAATATATATATTTTATTACTGTTTTAGTGCAGGTAAAACCAGTGTTCATTCATTTAGATTTTTCTGTGGAATGGGTCCATGTTTCAACTACATAGTTGATTCCCCTCAGCCTTGTGAATAAGTTTGGTAAAATTTAAATCTCAGTGGCCTTTTTGTTCCCTCTTGAATAACTGAGTTCACAGCAATAATGTGTATGTACAACAGATTTTTCTTAAAATCATATATATAAGTATGGAGTGCTATAATGTAATTGTACAGACATTCTGTACTAAAAGATTTACGGTTTTATGCTCCTCCACAGAATTCAATTACTTCTGAGGTAGGATCCTATTAAATTTAATTATCTGTTATTTATATCAATATATTATTCAATTTAGCCTGCACAGAAGTGAGATTGTCTGTTGAACTAAAAAACATAAAAGCAACCAAAATCATTAAAATGTGCAGTTAAGCATGTTTTTATATATAGCAGCTGCTGAGTTGGACATCAGTACCTGCTTGTGCGCCGGGTCTGCCTTATCTTGTGTAATGGTTGAAGGCACATATGCACCAGATATAGAGTAGTGTTACACTCATATTTGCATCTGGACAGTTTATATAACAGAATAATGTAAGTCTTGTCATTTTAGTGACAGGTAAATACAGTATATGACTCATGTCTCTCACTGCGACATAAGCTGTTAGACCTCTTTGCAGCTCTTGGACAAACATACACACACAGAGTCATATTTGGAGAAACTGTTGGCAAAACAAACTACTCCTTTAAGTCACTATGTCTGCTGCAAGCGGTAAAATATGATTAATCTCTAATGGTACAGGAAGCCATCTTGTTCAAATCATTATGCAGTTCAATAACCCTGCATTGTTGTGTTGCAACCAAAGTATACTAGCTATCCCACTGACAAAAATTATAATACACTTTGCTGAACAATTTCAAGAGTAATTTCACTCAGGTTGAAGTCAAATGTCTGCCTTGGCCCCCCTGTTCACCAAACATCTAAACACTGTTGACAATTTATGAGACATTTCTCATGTGGGACATGTGTACAGCATGTTTTCACCTCCTTGTTCCCTCAAAGTACTGGAGAATTTCTTATTTGAAAAATAGTCAACAACAAATGATTGACGCTTTTTTTTGGATGGCAGTGGTTTTACCCTGCTTTGTGTTGGGTGTAAAGTCTAAAATTGATAATTACATCACAGGGCCTTCTTGCCCTTCCCCATGAGGCTACTTTACCTTTTAGTGATTTGACCACAGCAATACGGTGGTTCTATTAGCCGTGTTGATCATTACTGATCTGATGTGCCAGTGGTTGTGTAATGGTCTTTCCTGGAAGGTCATCACAGCAGTGGGATATCTTTGAGAAGCATCTTTTCATCATCTGAAGTCTACATGTCACACCTGGCTGCAGTCAAAGACAAAAAACAGACTGAATTACTGAAGAAAATAATCACAAAGCAGAAAAATGCAGAGTCAATTCAGAGTCAAAATTGTTAGCTTTCCTGCTCAAGTGAGTATGACTCTCTCTGGCAAATTTATCAACCCTAAATTATACTATATTGTTCATTAATATTCCTTATTAGGTCTAGCTGAGCACTAGACCTAATAAGGAATACACATCCACTACAAAGCAAAATATAAGAGATTACAGTGAAAACAAATCAAGTGCATTTTCTTTGTATGTTCACTTTCAAATGTTACTCAGGCTTTCAACTAACTGATCTGTTCAAACTAATATCTAGTACAATAGTTACATAATGACAATATAAAATAAAATGATAACATAAAACTTTAATAAACCCTGCAGGGAAAATTGGGTTGTTATTGTTGCAGCATAAAATATCACAGTCATGGGATACAGCAAAATATTGTGGCATAAAAAAAAAATAAAGTAAATGGGTGCATTAAATGAAGGGCAAGTACAAGAACAACACTGTACACTGGGAGCAATAAGTGTTAAGTAGGGATATATGAATGGAAAGTATGGAAATACGTGTGCAGGGTGTATGAAGGATTTACAAATGATAGCAAAAAAAAAGTAACGACACAAAATAAAAGTAAAACATTTAAAAGGAAAACCTGTAGTGTGAATTAGTTGCTTAAATTAATTTGATGCAGCATAATGCAGAGTAGAATATTAGGAGTTTAATCTGATGCTATTTCTTTCTTACATGGACATTTTTCTCCATTCACAGAGCCATGTGAATGTTAGTTTACCAAAAACTTGACTTGTGTGCTTTTTGCCTTTTTATCTTTGTTTCCTGATCTTTGATGCTCCTTCCAGAAAAGTGTAATATACATCTTGCCTATCACACACTGTACATATGCATATTTGCTGCTTTGGTTTGCCCAGTCAAATGCTCCACAGTGTGTAACAGAGAGCTGTAAATTTAATATGTAGATGTTGGCACTGCCTAATTCACTCTGTATAATACAGTAATATGCCATGGCTGTATTTTAGAGATTCATTGCTCAGAGTTAAAGGCAAGCTGAGCTATAGAAAATTAGACTTCTCACTGAGAGTCTGCGAATACATATACTGTATGTCCCAGGATACTACAGTATTTATAAGCGTCAGTGTTCTTTATTCTTGACTGAGCTGTCTGCTCAGTTCAATTGGTCTTTGTTATTCTGTTTGTACCAGGCAAATAAAGCTATATGATAACCCACAGCATACAGTGGTTCCCAAAGTGACTGAAGAAATACTATAATGTCTGTTCCCACTGCCTTTAGATTAATAACATCTAAAGGTCTTGGTCTGACTGGACATTCCTTTTCTGACTGAGATTTCTCATGCACTTGAAGATAAGCTTTCTTTGCAATATCTATTTTAACCTGTCATCTCATTGCCATATTCTTCCATATTGCCTGTATAATGAAGAAGCATATTTAGAATATCTTCAATAATAGGAAATAGTGATAACCAGAAAAAAGGACAGGAAGTCGATTCTTTTAACCATTATCAGGCTAAATTTTCGTGATTCCGATGTGTCAGTTTCTGTCTTGAAATGTATTTCCTTGATTCCCCCTTTTCCACTCACGAAGCTGTCTTCTTTACAATCTCCTTCACCTCGTTACAAACAAGGTGGTTATTTTCAGCTGGCTGGAATTTTACGCCTGATTTCCTTTTCAAACACATGGCCCATTAGAGTAGATTCAGGTGACATAACACTTTGTGACGCATGTGTGGCCATGTCGCCGGGTTGACATTGAGGTAGGGGGGAGGATGTGGTGAAATATAATGTGTAATCAGGCAGTTGTGTGGGCTGTTGGGGGCAGCAGGTGTGGGAAGGTTCCTCGCCTGTCTGAGCCTCTCCTTCACTCCTCATTAGTAACCTTGTAGACACCTGGCCGTCCAACAAAAAGCATAAAAACAATCTGGCCCCTCTACTGTTGAGATTCAGTTTTCGTCAGGACTCGCGTTCTTTTGGCTCTTGTAATCTGACCCTATGTGACTGAGAAGTCGCCGCACAGCTGCTAGTAACTCTTTAGAGGTTTGTGATTTGAGATAATGGAAATCAGAAAGGTCTGGGACTGAGCCTAATCAACATTCAACTTCTTAAAAGCTAATTGGGAGAATTTTATCAAACCACTTCATGGCAGTATTGTTTTGATAATGTAATTTTGAGCAGGCAAGCAGCTGTGGTTTGATGTTTTAGTTTGTGCATTGCAGGGTGGGTGTTTTTGAGAGCTTTGTGGTCGAGTTCTGTCGTTTGGCTGGCAGTGTGGGTCTGCAGTGATAGTGCTGATAATGGTCACACGAAGGAGTGGAATTAGACATTAAAAGTTTCACAAAACCTAAGCGTGTATCCTTGGCTAATGATATATGCAGTGATAGAGCTGTTTCCCCCTGTTTCCAGGTTTTGTGCTAAGCTAAGCTAAGCTAATAGGCAGCTGGCTGTGGCGTCGTATTTACCTTACAGATATGAGAGTGGTATCAATCTTTTCATTTAACTCTTTGTAATATAACATACAAGTTCCCAAAAAGTTGAACTTTTCGCTCAAATATGTCGCAAACTGAATATTGACTATGAAGACAAAAGATATCACATTAGGAATATTTGTGTCTGTCTTTTTTGTTGTTTTTTTTGTTTTTAAATCTCACTGTATTGATCTCACTAGCAGATGGTAGATGGCCATAAACAAGGGACTTCAGTGCCTCAATATCAAATATACTGTAAGTAACATATGGTATGTATGGATAAATGCAGTCTAAATGGCCTTTACATAAATGCACCATGGATGAGCAAAGTGCACTCATTGTTTGCTGATAAGAACTGGAGTGACTTACAGAGTAACCTTGTGCTTGTGGTAATATAAACTCTATGTTTATTGTCATATATACTGTCTTGCCAACATCAGTGTCTGTGTCCCTTTTAGTAGCTTTCATCCTCTGGAAGAGGCCTATTTGTCCTTCAACCCTTTACTAAGTGCATTTGTCTAAAGAAAATGTACTTATTCCATCTTTCAAATCTGGCAAATAAGTTTTGGTTTTCAAATGTTTGTAATATCTTATTTTATTTCTATTGATCACAAATATGGCACCTTTCTAGGGAAATGTATTTTCCTGTGCATCTGTGAAGTGGCTGATGCTCCATATCCATACCCAACTGTCTGAACTCAAATATCACTGTGTATTAGCTAATTGTGTTGGCATTCCCATGCAGCCAGTTTGAGAACATAATTTGCAAAATGGATACAGTAAGCACCGGATCAATTTAAATTCTCCTGCCAGGAGCCACGCAGTGGACAATTGTATGGACATATTCATTTCTACATATTTCACTGGCCTTCTCTGAATGTGTCTCACTCTATGCACATCATTTTGGAGCACTGAGTAGAGCTGGGGGACAGAAGGAGGAGGACAGGACAGGACTTGGCAGCATCAGGTGTTTTCTGTCTCTGTTGGAAGCTCAGCTCATATTCATTAAGCAGCCACAATTAAAGGCATTTTACCTAGGGTCCCATTGCTCCCTGAGTTCCAGCACTGCAGCATTGTCAGTATACACCATTAACCCCCCAGAGATCAAGAAATCTAAGGTGTCAGAGGTAATGGGCTTAGAAACAAAAGAAACATCAGTGATTGTTTGCCTTAGAAACAACTGTAAAAAACTGATTTATAATTCATTGATTTCTGATAGGTTACATCATTCAAATCAGAAGGGCTTCTGAGTGCAGTGATGTTAGTCCTAGGTTACAGCATATCCAGTTTCAGTGGCCATCCATGTTTCAACTACCTCAATTAATTTGTTTCTTCATCAGTTTCTTTGTGTTATATGTACTTTAATAGAGGTGTCAGAGAGGCAGATCAGTCAGGAGTGATCTTCTGGCAGCAGTGCGGCAATCTGAGCACTGAATATGTTGCCTGTTGTAGTTGTAACCACTACTGTTCATTTGTGTGTCTCTAGTTATCATGCACATGAGCAATGAAATTGGCTCTGAAAGTAGCTCGGAAAAGGCCTTGAAGTATGCTATTTTCCTGCAAGATGAGATTTGAAAGCTCTAAAAGCTTCACTGACAATGATGAAGGATTCCTCAGAATATTTCTACTAATGATTGCACTGTAAGGCGATCATAAATTTGCAAATAAAACAACAAATATATATTTTCTGTGGCTAAAGTGAATATTTTTCTTTTGGAATTTTGCTCAGTTAACTAGCATTCATTTCTTTTTTGGCCACCTGGGGGGCAGCACAACAAGCTGTAAATACAGCTCTTTAGCTGCTAATAAGTAAACCAGCTAGCCACTGCATCTGTTTGATGTACAGTTGTTTTTTAGAGCTTTTTACTTAACACAATGAAAAGTGGTCAAACAGGAGAGACTTTAAAGTGGGACTTGATAAATCATAGTTCAGCTTCATAGCTGAACAATGATACCAGCATTGTTGCCAGCTGGCTCACTTCCATTTCATTTGTTTTAATCTAAACAAAATGATGGCACTTATCGGTTTAATAAATCAAATTGTTGCAGATTATTGGCTAAAGAAAATGTTATCATATCAACTTTTATGCGGCTGCTTCCCGCCCAGAGGCTTCTGGTTATTCCTCGGTCTTCATCCACTTCAGTACACCCAAGATATTAGCTGTGTATTCATTTGTACAAAAAGTTTGATATCTGGAGGTGTTAGTGGAGACCTCTTGAAATCAAGGAGGTGCAGTGAAACCATCATCATCAACTCAAGTGTGTCTCTGATCATTAATACTTCATTCATAGCAGTGTGTGCCCACTTATTGACAGCAGTCTAATTAATGGCTCTCAGGGCTGCTTAAGCAGTCTGATGGATTTTGAGACAGCAGAATAGCTTTCATCCTTTCATCTTATCTGCTCTATAAAACCACATCTTCTGCTGCTCAATATCTTCACTGCAGTTAACACTTTTCATCTCAGAGGGACTGTGAAATCAGGAGTCTTTTTTGCAGCTAGCAAAAATGGAGAAGGCTTTTTAAAACCAGGGCAAGAGCGGCAGCATCTAAAAGGCTTTTGGAGCATGTCAGGCAATAAGGTTTACTGTGCACTTCTTGATAAGCACCCAAAATCAAACTAGTTCTCACTGTTCCTACCAAATAGAGGAGAAGGTGGGTTGATAAAATTACTCTCCCTGTTGTTCTTCACTCTTCCTAATTGCACAATTAAGCACAGCACTGGCAGTATAATATGATTATTTGTTTTGAGGGCTGTGTTACAGCTTATCTAATCAGTTCTGATGCTCAGAGGATTGGTAATATTTTAAACTGACTGGGGAGAGGGAGAGCTATTGGGCCACTGGCCAATTTCCTGAGGTGGTTAGCTGAATAAATGCATAGTTACACAGAAGCTGGATCTCTTCAGGCTTCTGACTGTTGTAAATACATATAATCCAATACCCAAGCAGAGACTGTTTGAGCATCTGTGAGTGGGAATGATGTACATGAGGCAACACCATGTCAGCTCTGTGGGGTGTAACGCAATGCTGCTATCTGCATCTGTAATGGGTCATCAGTTACCTGTGTACTGTTAAGTCGGCATGTCGCCAGACATTATCTGTTCATATCCAAATTATGTGTTCATATGTCTGAACAACCTCTCTCCTAAGTGAAACTCCCAATTACATTGAATGAACTGCTTTGTGAACCTTTGATAACAGTTTAGTTTTATACATTATTATCTTTCTCTCACATTTTCTCTCCGTCTTTTCCATTTCCTCTCTGCTCCCTTTCCTTCCTGCAGCACTATGCTGAGATCCCGTGCAGCCTTCCCACCATGCTGGAACTGGGCTCCTGTTCGGTCAGCTCTCAGTCTCTGACGGGGGACCAAAATGCTTTGGGGCTACCTGGAGCCCCAGGAGGGCTAGAGTGTCCAGTGGGTGGTCTGGATCTGGGCATGGGGAAGATGTGTGGTAGCAGCACCCCCAGGCACCACATCCTCCACCCATCCCCAGTGGACTGTGAGAGTTGGCAGAAGCATCGTGCAGGACTGGCCAGAGGGTCCAGCCTGTATTTTGAGTCCCACTCTCTCTTGGAACCCCAAAGTCTCTCAACCAGCTACGACATCCTCTACCTCCCACACATGTCTGGCCATGCTCCCCCTCTGCACCCGAACCGCCTGGGCCTCTCTCTTGATGTGGCCTCGTCTTTCGACATTGGTGGGGGGGTGCCGGGGGTGGATGGAGATTTGGCACTCAGTCCCAGTGTGATTAAGAGACGTCGGGGCGGCCTGATCGAGCAGAGGGACATTGTCAAAGCCCACCAGGCTCATAAGATACACAGCACACCGCAGGCACGGCGCAAGGAATGGGAGTGAGTATGAGGCTGATATAAATACTGAACCCTGACTCTCTCTCTCTCTTACTCTTTTATGTTCTAAATCACCCTGGGCTTTATACTAAATATATTCTATATATCATCAAAGTTTTCTTTAGGGCCATGTTCAGTTTACTCATAGTATTTACTCACAGCTTAGAGAAAGAGGAGAGTGCTGCAACAGAGCTGCATACAGTAATATCTTGACCATTTGATAACATCAGCTTTTTATTGAAATAGTATTAAACAAACTTGTATGTAACAGAAATTCTGTGTTATGCTTTCAATTATTTAATTAAATTTCATTGTGACTGTCATGGCTGATGGAGTACGACAGATGAATGTGCTGGAGGGAATAAAAGAGACAAATCATGACAGTGAGAAAATGCAATATCCAGCATTTATTGACAAAAAAAAGATACAGAGGATATAGGGCAAAAACAGATCTAATGTACTGTCTGTACATGAGTCATGATTTTTCTGCTGTATTCTAGTTTCTGTTCATCACTGCCTATAAGCACAGATTTCAATGTGCAATAGACCATATTTTATTTTGACAAAGTTGCATCTATGAGGATGGAACTAAAATGTTGAGCTTTCACGTGGCCACACACTGGGTAACACTTTATTTGTGTTTACTATTCATTGTGTTCAATTAACCTGCTAGATTAGGTGTCCTTAATTTCTACAAAAGCCAAAGTGTAAAACCTATTTCTTGGGTTGGTTTGAGGAAGATTTCAGGAAGTTACTGCTTCAAAAAGAAAGAAAGAACACATATGTTTTTTTTTTGTAGACTTTTGTTTGTTTTTTAAATTGCTGCTAGTAGGTTGATTTCAATTTCATTACCTCTGGACTGAACCACAGAGCCAGACTAACTATTTCCCACCATTACAAGTATTTATGCTAAGCTAAGGCAACAAGCTGCAGGCTGTGTCTTCACATTGACTGTACAGACATGAGACTAGTAAAAATCTTCTCATCTAACTTTCCAGCAGAGAGCAAATATTTCCTAAAATGTCAAACTTTTGTTGAAAGTGTGCATGCTTCATTGGAATTAATTGAATAGTGTCTCGGTCTAAGTGATTGCTGTAAGAGTTTCATATCAGAAGCTGTTTGTTTGTGGCTGTGCCATCTCAATCATTGATTTATGATGGCTTTAGAGAATGTAGTTAAAATGCTGAGGACATTCAGCTGAATGTTGTATTTTCAACTCAAAGAAAACTTATAGATAACAGCTGAAGCATTAGTCTAATTCTCACTCAGGCAACACTAGTGTGTATTGTATTTATGTGTGTATATGTTTACCATATTTCATTCACATGCTCATACAATGTGTATGTGAAAGTGAGTGTGTGTGTGTATTTACTGGTTTCCTACCCTGCACCGCTGTGGAATTTCGAGCTGATTATAGCAGTGACGCCCCCCTCTGTTTCCCTGCTGAAGCTGGGGCTTCGACTCTAGTGGTGATGGCATCCTGTGTGCCACCCCCTGTTTCCTCGCCACAGGTACAGGATGCCACATCCCATTCTGAGCTGTGTCTATAGCAAAAGAGACAGAGGCTTGGGGAGTGTGATGGCAGAGAGAGTGGGAGGGTAGATGGGAGGTGGAGAGGAGATGGGTAATGTTTGTATTTGATATTTAAGTCCACGTTACAGTAGTTGATGGGGTCGAATATTGAATCACCAGGCCTGTAGAGATGCTCTGTCATGGATTTGATAATTATTCTCTGCCCTGCCTAATATAATTATCACGGTACCACATGACAGATCTACACTTCTGCTGCCAAGGGAACAATGACCAGAGTGAGTCAGGGTGCATTACAACCATGAACATTCACCTCTCAAGGCCATTTAGTGAGAAACCCACAGCCACCTGACAGGAGAATGGAAACTGGGATGTTGCACCTGAGCCAAAGTGTGCACCTGCTTTTGTTTTTCAAGGGAAATTAGTTTGAATGTAGACAAAGAGGGAGCAAAATTATATGAAAAAGAAAGCTTGTGTGAGTTTATGCCCACCTATCAGCAGGGCCCGAGCATGGGTATATCACTGGGTCCTTCACTCAGTTTGTTGATCGCTAGCAAGATACCATCATCTGCAAGCCAAAGTTCAATGAAATTCGAGGTGGGTAGTTGTTGACCCCAGAGAACAATCCCTGACCCATCGTCAAGTCAAGAGACACCTTGAAGAGTAATGGCCAGATTACCATGAAATGGATTTTCATGTTTCATGGGCTGTGTGTGAAATTTTCTGTGGTTACTCATGGTCCACAGAAGAAGAACTCACTTTAGTGGGCCTGTGTCTCACACTGACATTTCAACTTTCATATAATCAGTACTGTAGTCTGAGTGACTAATTTGCTGAGTGTTTTCATGCTCTTCATAGGAACAATTCTGTTGTGTCTGTTGTTTCCGTTAACTGGTCTGTTGTGCCGTTCTGAGGCCAGACCGCACATTTTTGGGCCCCAAGCAAAACTGTCTTTGTGTTGTTTTACCTTTTGAACCTTTTGTACTGTGGATGGTGACTGAAGTCCTTACTGGGAACAATTAAGTCTCTAATTCTGGCATCTTGTTCTGCTTTTAGCAGGGGATGGTCAGTGCTTTCTATGTTTGAGTGTATTTGCAGATGCATGAGTGCGTGAATCTGTGTGTGCATGTGTACTTTTGTAACAATCGAAACATGGCGGTCTGGGTAAAGACATCCTTTCGGAAGTGCTTGATGAAATAGCAGTACTTAGAGTTGGCATTATTGTGGCCCTAATGACAGTTATCAGACTGAATCAATCCGGCATTTCAACCGCAACAGGAGTAGATGTTGGTCACAAACGGAGGAGAGCACTAACATGTTTTGGTCTCTGTTTGACCTTGGTGCTGTGTGTTTTTGTGTTTCCATTTTTTTTTAGAGAGAATGTGGCACAAAGAAGAAGAGAAAATGTTTAATGTAGAAAGTATAAAATATCCAAGCCAAAGACACCATGATTTTTATGGTTGCACTAAAAGAATCAGTTGGAAGTATTTTATGTTTTGCATTGCTTTACACACATTTCACTAGATGTCTGCCTGATATAGAGTTTTTGGTGTCTTCTGAAACTTTGGTGTCTTTGCTAGATTTTTAAATGAAGTGCTGTGGGTTTTTACAAGATTTTCATTTACAACTTTGGATTTTTTTGTAAAATATCTAGTAATATTACCTCTTTGAGACTCGAACGCTATCTTGATCTCTATCTCAAAATTGTACATTGTCCTCCAGAAAATGTACTTAGTTACTTTTAGCTACTGTTTGAGACAGAAGCGATATTTTCAGAAAGGGCCCCCTGAAGTAAAGACAGAAGAAGTAAAAGAAGGGCTGCTGGCCGTGTGGTAGCAGTGGTTAATTATAATGTTCAGAGATTCAAGGCAGCAAGCGTTGTTAAACTAGGGGCAGCATATGCTAAATCCATGAGTCATTAAGCTGAACTTGGAAACTGAGCCTGAGCAGACTTCTGAAAAAGTGGCAAGATTATCTAACATAAGCTCAAGGCCACTTTCCAAGTGATGGCACTTGGAATGATAGTCTACCACAAGTTGATTTTTAATGCATTCTGGGAACAACTAGCAGTCATTTTGTGACATTGTGTTACTGGGAGTAGCCTTAATGTAAAGTCTTGAGTTAGTTCCTTGATTTGCTTTGGTTTCCATTCTTCTTGGTCCAGTGTCACTCATGCATTTGTGTGTTTGTCATCTTTCTTCTGCTCTGAATATAACTCCTCTGTCTGAGGACTTTCACACACTGCTCAGCTCTACCGACACACACTCACAGTGAAAGGATGGAAGAACAATGAGACTGAAGTGGCTGAGTGCAGTGACGATACAATAGCAGTGCTTCACAGTCTCTGGTCAATTGAATTGGCCAGTAATTACTGAAGCATCTTCCTGTTGTTATAGAAAGAGAATGAATGGCAGTTTCTTTCTTTACTCTTCACAAACAAGAAGGTTTGTTCTAGTTCTTGTTTAAATATGTTTTCTGAAAGACCTGCTTTGTTTGTTTATATGTTGTTTGCATATTATATTGCTATGGAGGCAGTTATTGTATCGTCTCCTATTAAAATGGATCTTTTCCAAAGAAATGATCATCATTGCAGGACAAATACAACTTATTTCTACTAGTTAAATGCAGGCAACACACACATACACATCTGTAAAAACTTGTTGAGGGACGCCAAATCAACAATTCATGTAATACTTTACAGATGATGTATTCTGGAAATACTGCAGGCCTCAGTGGTCACAGATGAAAGAGAAGGACACCAGCACAACATCATTGCTGTATCAACTGTGTGTTTGTGTGTGTATATCTTTGAATGTGCTTTGTGTTATCAGCGGTTATCTGTGCAGGACTGTGCATCCCGTCTGTGTTGGTTTTATTTTCAGCAGGAGTGTTTACAGAGTTGGACACACTGTGTGTGATCCTCATTTCTCCTGATCACAGCCTGATTGGAACACACTGCCTGTGCCTCTTGCTGTCCGTAAGGCGCCTGCCCAACTTCATTGCTCACAGCTGCAGTTGGACAATTGGCCATGCACAGAAATGTCAATGTTTTGATTCTTTACACACCAAGCTCAAGCCTCATTATTTATCTATCAGTTCAAAGAAGAGCGAAAGTCTTTGCTTTTTGCTTCAGGGTTTTTGCTTCAGTTGAAGTCTGCACAAAGCATTCTGAGCAGCAAGGCCATAACCAAGTAACTTGTTTTTAGCCATGCTAGCAACACGGCTCTATGAATGTCTGTCTGTTAATTAGTATGTCAGTCTGTAGTCTTCCAGACTGTAAACTATTTGGTGGACTGACAGTGAAAATTTCTACAGACGTTCATGGTCCTCAGATGATGAATCCTGATGAATATGATGATCTCATGAGGCTGACAGTTGTGATTTTGAGTGAAATGTCTCACAAACTGTTTGATGGATTGCCATGAAATTTGATGCACATATTCATGTTCCTCTCAGGATTGCTTGCAATAATTTTGGTGATCCTTTGCTTTTTAATCCTGTACTGTCATCTGGTCATGAGCAGTTACCTACAAAACTAATTATTTTCCTGTCAGCTCCAGTCCTAGTTTTTGTTTTGTGCAAATTAGCAAATGTATTATTTAGCAACCTCAGTGAGCTGCTATCACAGCTGTAGACTCGTGTTTGTCTTGATAAATTTTGCACTCATATTAATGGGTCTTTTTGCTATCTATCTGGTCAGATACTTGCTGATATTCATCTTGAACATTGATGTGACTGTGTCTGTACAGTGCAAAATAACACGTTTCAGTACAGAAGTGTAAATGATCCAAGATGTATTCAGATCATGTTGATAATCTTCAGAAACACAGTTTACAGCACTTTCAAAGTTGAATCCTGCTAGTATCCTATCACCTGCCTTGTTTTTTTTCTTTCTTTATTTGCTTTCATTTTGTTTTTATCTGCTCTATGAGGTGGAGCAGCAATAATCTACTCAGGGAAACATGACACTACCTCTGGTTTCAATCTGTCTGCTTCTCTCAGTGTTTGTCTGCCTACAAACTCTGCTGCCCTCAGAGGACCTCGCACATCAGTTTGTTCTCAACCTGTTGAGCTGCGAGTTTAATTCAGGAGGGAAAACACAGGGATTTACGAAACCCGCCACTGCTAGCAGCTCATTCACACGTTCACATTCTCATTCCAAGTGAATGTGTGATTGATGTTTCAAACAGAGGCATAATTGGACTGTAAGGCATGCAGTCTGAATGTCGTGGAAATCATTTTGCTCATTCATACCAATTTCACTAGATGTGCTTAAGGGGCTCAACTGCACTCCACATTCAATTTTCCTTTACCCTCCTTCATTGTTCTTAGAGATACTGTTATCACTGAAGCTCAATTCAAGGTCGGTGTACGATTTCCATAAAGGTCATCACAGCTTCTTCCATCGATGTTTTACTTCGGAGGGTTTGACACTTTATAAGGCCTGACTCTTTCTAATTTCATCAGCACACAGCTGAGAGAATCTGTCTCGCTGTATCTATCTCCTTCTCCTTCATTATTGTCTCCCCATCAATGTCAGACAGACACCAAGCACAGTGTAAATGTCAGAGCTGTTTGTCATAAGTGAATTATTAATGATGACACACTGAAAAGCCGTTTTCCAAAGCACAAAACCATGTGTCTGTCAAACAATAAGCAGAAGGCGGTGTCACTGAGAGAGAATGTGTGTCGAGGGAAAATGTTTGTTCATTCACACACTCAGTGATAATGTTTTCATTGAATTCAAGCTGGCTTATTTGTTTTATGACAAAGATGTATTTGTTTTTGCTGTGCTTAGGGTGGAGAGCATCTCATTAAGTGATAAATTGATGTACTGCTGCGTTCATCCTCTCACTCACCCTCCATGTTCTGGTTCTTCTTTGCTCTCTCTCTGTCTCTCTCTTTCTGTTTCCCTGTGTTTG
This sequence comes from Toxotes lorentzi, assembly GCA_037833715.1. NCBI lineage: Eukaryota > Metazoa > Chordata > Actinopteri > Toxotidae > Toxotes > Toxotes lorentzi. Next base: position 9,394,443 of record JBBMJY010000022.1, on the reverse strand, counting down.
GATGGCAAAACGTTGCAAACTGACACTGTTCATGACCATCACAGAGTTGGAGAGAGATTATGAGTTTCTGAGATGTGTGATCTGTCAGTGGATGATGGTGCCCAAGTTTGACTAAATGTTGCTCCGGGGTATAAAATGAAGGCTGTGAAGGGATGGGAAAGAGCTAAGCTGTGCAACAAAGAGGAAAGAGGCTACAGAGTGAAGTGATCTGAACTTTTTTTTTTGATTGGTTTTGCCTGTGTACCCTCACGTTGCCTTGTTATTTGTCAAAGAATGGTTTATGTAAAGCCCTTAATTAATGAAATTAATATTTTATTGCTCTAATTATTGCATGGTAAAGGATACCACGGAGAGTGCTGACATTACCTCTAAAAATGATTTAAGTGACACATGTGCCTGGTTTGATTCCAGCTAGAGACCTAGAGTCTTATTTTTTTTTTTGGATTGCTTGGAGCTGGGAGCTAAATGCTAAGGTCAGCATGCTATATGCTTCCAGTGACAATGTTAAAATGCTGATGTTTACCAGGTATGATATTCACCATGTTCAACATTTTAGTTTAGCGTGTGAAGAGATAATCACAGTTATTAAAATTCATCTGGAGGAAAGCATGAATGTCTGTACCAGTCCTCCTGCAGTTGTTATATTGAGGGTTAACGGTTGTGAAGGTTAACGGTGTTTCAGTCTGGACCAAGGCCAAAGTGGTGGACCAACAGACCATTGCCATTTTGTGATTTAATTCTAAAGTGATGTTAGTTCAGAGTGCAACACCATCAGATGGCCTATATTGTCTCTCACCACAGAAGATCAGCAGGGTGTCCTCATTCCCCTCTTCCCCATTTTTTCAGTATTACAACCTTAAATGTTACTACCATGTATCTCTGGGCTCATGACACCAGCTCGGTCTCCCAAGGTAACTCCCTATAAAATATGGCCCCTGGTCCTTCCATGCAACACCACATGTTGGCAGCATGCTCTCTCATTTACTATTGCACGTTCACATTCAGATGCGCTTACGCACCCACCCACACACACAGCATGATGTGTAGCTCTGAGTCCAAATGCACATGGTTTGCAGGCACTTGCGTAGATCAACATTTATTATCTGTTTAATAATTAAAGACCACTGATGTGCTGATAACTCACTTGCTATGCTTGATATCTTAAAATAATGTTTCAGGCTCAGCGCTGGATGGAAATTTCCAATGGACATGACAGTTTTTCTTTATTCTTGAAGGATGTACATGTGAAAAGTACTAGTTGTGCTGTCTGTGCTTCTGGAAAATAAAACAAAAAGCTGCCAAAGGAGTGCAAAGTGAGATCTCAGTGTTTTAATACTGATCGAATCAATAATTCCAGTCCATGGTTTATTGGTCTATAATTTATTAGAGACACATCTTCTTAGAGTTAGATAAAGGTTTTAACTCAATGTACTTGAACTTTGTGTCAGAAAGAGGCTTGTTTGAGAAAGAGATACATTTTCAGGTCTCCTCTGAACAGATTATTTGATGTACAGGTTCTGCTGGGGAAAAAAAGCAGCACTTTATGCTGACCTCCCACACTGACAAGTGATATGAAATCATTTAGGACAGGAAGCAATATGACCTGTGAACCTGTTCCACCACCGTATGTGCTTGCACACAGATAAATAAAACGCTCTACAGTAATGATGTTTGTCTAGATAAGTGACACATTTAACCCCCCTCTTAAAATAGGAACAGGCTTTCAGCTAACATGAGGAAGGAAGTGATCTGGATCTTGAACATTCCTCTTGATTGTCTTATTGTAAATGAGAAATCCAATCAAATTGTCTACTCCAGAAATGTTTATTTCTATATTAAAAGGTAACTCTTAAAATTTGTTGTTGCTTTGGCAAAGCCTTTATAAATAATACCTTTATGGCAGGATTTAGTTTGAATATATCTGCTGAAACAGCTTTCCATGCTTCTTTCTTTTATGCCTGTGAGCTGTCTTCAGGCTGATTTCCTCATTTTAGAACAAAGCTGTAATACTTGATGTTCTTTATAGCTCCGTGTGTGAGTGTATGTCTTGTGTGCATACGCGCTGAAATTACAGCCATCATGTGTCTCTTTGGACATTAAAGTCCTGACACGCTGAGGAGGATCAATGTGTGCCCTGTCATAGACCTTGAATTCACTCCCCATTCGTTTATTCAAAGCTTCAGATTTAAATATCAAAGATGATTGTGCTGTGCTCTGAGAGTTCAATGCTGTTAGCTTATTGGAGCAAATAATACCTTTGTAGTGCAACAGGATTTCTTTCAGCCATTGATGCTTTCAAGCCAAATGGGCTTAGCACGGACCCTATATCTAAATTGCCTTTTTTATTTTGAGATTACAATTCAGTGATGGGTGTGGCCTTATGTGGTCAGCATTGAGATCCACACATTAGCCTCTGTTTGAGGCTAATATGCAGGGAAACAAGCCAGAGACACGCATAGAAGTGTGTGTTGGAGACATTCATCACATCCATTTCCCCCCAAAAGCAGAGGAAGTCCAATTGTTGCAGCTGTGTGACTTATGTTGCTCCAGGAGGGAGTAGTTCTGACAAATGGGGAGAAGGATGCTGGGTAAGCAAAGCGAGTCTTCATCAATTTCCAACATAGCAGCAAGCTGAGACTTCAGCGCCATGTCTGTGACCTCTAGTGGAGCTGTCGAGAACTGCTTACTGCACAACCAGGCTCATGCATGCATTCATGAGACAAATGGATGGTGTTTCGCCTGTGAAGTAATCATTTGTCTGCAGCTGCAATGTCATTTCAATCTAATGGGTAAATATGTTGAAAGAGGCATCAAAATCCAGCTGGAGGGATTCACGGAGAAGAGGAATAATTAGAATAGGTTTTATTGACAATTATTCATGTGGAGGTGCCATGACAACATGAAAGTGACACCTCACATCTCAGTCTTTTTAAAGTTTTAAAGCTCTTTTTAGGTTTAAGTCCTCTTGACACTGGATCCACCCTTACATGTTGAAACACTGATAAAGAGAAGCAGCGTCACAGAGAACTGATGAATCATCCTTCCATGTTTTTAACCTCAAGCCAAAGTTTGATTTGATCCTGTGTGTGTTAAATTAGTGTTGTTTAGACCACCAGAGGGCATTCATAATCTGCACTCTCTGTGATTCACTGCAGCTTCAGTCGAGCTTGTCTGCACAGTATGTTTTCCAGATCAGAGCAGCTGCCACTTAAGAAGCTATTAGGTAATGATGTGGGGAAATGCTGTCATGTGGAGCAAAAATTCAAGCATATCCAGTCTACAGCTGTTGGGACGCTCTTTGTAATCCGAATAAAGTCACAAACACAACACAAATTATTTCAGTGATAACCTTGAATTGGGCTGTGTGTCAGGGCTGAACACTGATCCAGACTTTTCACAGAGGAAAATATAAACATAATCACTGAGTTACCTCGTAATCTGTCCACTTTTTAGTTTGATCAGAGGTGTGTACATTTTGGGTAAATCAAGAGATTGCAAACCTTTACACCTGACTCTCATATTCTCTCCTCTACTTTCCTTTTCTTTGCCTGCTTCCCAGCTTTTCCCAAGCCTCAGGGGTACTCCTCCATCTAGCAGCCTACCAGCCATCTGCTTATGACTAACCAACCCTTGCACACCTCTGTGGTAAATTCACAGCTGCCTGTTGACAATATTGATCTTTTGGGCTGCCAGTTTGATTATTAACACTCCTCTCATTCACTCTAATTCTGAGCCAGATAGATATATGAACTAATGGATGGTTTAATTTTAAAAGTAAATGGCTGCTGCACCAAGCAGTCACTACGAATTCCTTATTCATGGCTTTTTTTGATTAGCCCACCACCTGCTTCCTTTCACTGTATATAATGATGGATTTCCATCCTCTGGATTTAATGCCTTTTTCCTTTTGGTTTTGCACCATGTTTGGAAAAAACAATGCCTCTATACCACTGGCCATTATTGTTGTGTAATAGAATTCCACAACCCACCTAAATGATATTTTCAATGTGCAAGTAAATCTTCTTAATGGTTACTTACAACACCAAAACAACAGGCAAAACAGACACTTCAGGTAAAATGTTTTTACAGGGAATTACACTAAAGGTCATGACCAGGTCGTCTGTACATAGACAAAGACTGAGCTTACACAAAAGTATCGGTTGTTAGATGTTATTCTACTATTTGCATTGCCCTATTGTTATATAGGTCCAAATCAGTGAATAATGGAGTTTCTGAAAAATTAACTAAACAGGGAGCAAAGTGATGAATTTTCTGTCCCACTACATAATGTAGTACCTCTATTTGTCACTAGGTGGAGATATTCTCTCAGTAATCTCATTGCCCTCCACTCGACATTTTTCAGGATATGCAGGATGAGTCAGATTTTAGGATAATGGCACATTGTGACATTAATGTTAGTACACATGAATCAGTGTTTGACATGTGAAGCTAATTTTGGCATATTATGAAATATTAGACTTCAACTGACACCTTTCACTATGATGGAGACTCTTTCTTGACAAATACTTTAAAACCGCTTGACAAACCTGCCATAACATTCAGTTCTCTTTGCACAATTGATTCCTCAATTAACTGTATAGTTATGGCTTTGATGAATTAATTTTTCATTTAAAGACTTAATGTTTTCCACTGTTTCATCATAAGTGGTGTGATATATCGCCAGAGGTCTCACTGAGCTTCAGGGACCTGGGAATACTTAATGTCACAAGCTTGGATCTAAGCCTGGAAAAAAAAAAGCAATAAAAATAAAAACAGCTTTTCTTTAGACAGTACAAATACTAGAAAGAGCCCAAATTCAATTTATAGCTGTAAAATTGTTGTTTTACTTCAGGATAATTTATAATGTAGTTGGCTTATATTTTTATTTATGAATTCAGAATTCTTCATCTAAAAGTTAAACGCTTACATCTGAGCATTTAAATTCAAGAAAACTTGCTTATGTGAGTATAATTGTAATTTAAATGATTAGAAACTGTTTATAAACTGTCATTAGTTGAGCATTATTTGGAGAGTTTAATTGTTTTATTATCTAAAACAGTTTTTAGAGGTCTTTCCACTCCACAATTGTTATTAGGTTGAATACTTATACCTTAACATAGACAGCGTGCTGCCAAAGACTGCTTTGCAGTGTTTTTATCTTCTGCTCATCTTCCTCTGGCCTCAAAATTTGTGTACACATCTAACACATCAGGTCAGCGTGAGGCTAATCTTCTACAAGTCGATAAGTTCACAACAGTGGATTCAGTGCTGTGGAAATTTACTGCAAAGAGTCATGTCCACATAATGTCACGAAATCCTAAAGCTCTCCTCCTCATCTTTTTAAATTAAGATGCTTAAATTAATGGGACATCTCAGAGAGCTGTATAATGTCACCGTTTGTTTCGTTATCTGGTTGATGACTGCAGATCTTTCACTGCCCAACTGTTGCTTTGACCTGCAATATGGTGAAAACCAGGCTAACAACATGCTTGCGGATTCATTTGTCTGGTGACGACGACCATAACTTGGCTCCCCATGGGGAACGATGCTTTATATAGGTTATTCCATAAAATCTAGGGTTACATTGACAGATTCATGGGGCTGAGAATAGGGGGCATGTCAGTTCAGTTGCTAGGAAACAAGTAGGAGGAAGACAACAGTGGAAAGCAGAAATCTGGGTTTGGTAGAGAGAAGGAAGGGAGGGAGAGAGAGGGTAAGACAGAGAGAGAGAGAGACAGACAGACAGACAGACAGAAAAATTGTGCTGCAGGGTAAATGTGTTTCATCATATTTCCTTCGGGCACTGATCAAGGCCAGGAAAGAAATCAGTGCTGCTATTTCCATGCTGTGTTATTGGAGAGAGATGACTATTGATTCTGCCAAATCCACTTGTAATTAGTCCTGTTTCTGTGATCAAAAACACTTTCCCAATGTAAAGCCCAGAAATTCAAATGGTGGTTAAGCTTGTACAGCTCATCACTAACACACGATCCCAGACACACACAAACATGCACAAAAGTCCTCTCATGTTCCAACCATTACCATCTCAATGAAGCTAAATATAGTCCAATCTCCCTGGCCCCTTCATCTCGCCACATCAATAGGTCTGGCTTTGTCGTCTCTCTGTCCTTCTGTGCTTTCCCCCCAAGCTTTTCTGTGTCATGTTGAAATCTGGGCTCAGGCCGATGGCACACTGACCCAGCACAGCGGTTATTTTGGGGGAATTTGATCCATTTAATGTGTTTTTGTAGGTTTGAGCACCACCCAACATAGAAGCTCATTAGTGAGAACATGACTTTTGACAGACTGACAGTACGTTCAGCTAGTGTTATTGTTGACTAAATATCCAGAATAATACATTTCCTAGTAGCAAGTGTGTTTAAGTTCATTACTTTAAATTTTTATTTAATTTTAAAATAATTATTTCAACACAGTTGTAGCAGTGGCTTCAGACATATGTTCATCCATGTCTCCAACTGTGCCCCATTTTGCATCGGAAACAGGGAAAATAGTCCCTCAATTTCCAAAATTATATCATTACATTTGGCAGTATGGTTATGGTTTCATCCATATTAATTAGTTTTTCAGACATTCAGCAGCATATTTCAGCTGTGCTGACAGACTGTGAGAACAGATTGTTTTTGTGCTAATGCTGTTCTGCATTCTCCACCAGTCCCTGATTATTGTGCTTTCAGCCATATCTATGAAGCAATATGCAAGAACAGACTTGATGTAAGTCCAAACATAATGGTGTCTTTTCAAGTCCAAAGAATCTCATAAAATCGAGTTTCACATTGAACTGATTGAAATGATTTTGTTTGGTTGTAGCAGCAAGATAACAACTAAAAACAGAATTTGCCAATGTTCTCACACCCACCTTTTTTTGCAGCTCATTCATGGTATATTTTGCAACCAGGGACAAACACACACTGCCCACTAAGTACAGTTTCCCAGTATGATTAGCAAGCTGTACCCCTCTCTTTATTGTATTTGTATGTATTTTAGTTAACATAATTCAAATAACAGGATGAAATGTAGGTGTATGTAACTGCTCATTCTCTTCTGATCTGTGTGTTGAAATCTCTGCCTCTCAAGAACAGGTGCAAATTTACACAGATATGAGAGAGGCCTGTGGTGGAGAAGAAAAAAATTTAATCAAACAGAATTCTTCAGAGACCTACGCTGAGGAGGGAGAGAGCAGTAGCTTATAATAAATGAACACAATATCTGACTGTTAGAGCACCAAACAAAGAGCAGACAGGGAGTTATGGCTCTGTGGTCCTCAATCCTCAACTTGAAGTTGAATTTGATGTTCATTGAGCTGCTGCCTCTCTGTGGCTTCGGCGAATGCACTCTGAGGACACACAGGATATAATGTATTTTGTGTACAAGTGATTTCTTTGGTAGCTCTGAAAAGCATGCAATCAGCCATAGTGCGCTACCTGCCTAGTCAACGTCAACTTGACCTTTTGCTTCGGTCACCACAAAACGGTCACCACAAAACAGTGAGATATCATGTTCATTTTTCATTGTCTCCCTCTTTCAAACTTTATTGCGGTGCACCCACTCTGCTGACATTTGTCTTTCCCAACCACATTGGGACTCGCACCTTTTCCTGGGAGATGGAAATAGAAAACTGCTCCTAGCAAACTCTATGAAGTTAAGTCAGTAAGTCCAGCAGATTTGCAATCAAGTTATGCTGTTATTTGTCCAACCCTCCCTTTAAATAAGCATAAAGTGGGCATTTTCCCTCAGATGATATTCAAACTGGAACGTCCACATTATGTCTGACATGGAAAAAGTCTGATCTATTCCTACAACCCGCTCCCCTTTTTAAGGACAGTTGAAGCAGCAAGTATGGGTAACACCACTTTGTTGTTCATATCTTCGGCGGTATGTGTGAGTTGGACAACGTCATCTCTTCAAGGATGCCTTGTTGCCGTAGAAACTATTGTGCTAGTGATGGCTAGAAAACAATTTCAAGTTAGATTAGCCTGTCAAGTATCACAAAAACTTTCAAGTAAATTTGATTTCCTCTGAAAGCACAGTTTAAAACAATTCACAAAATAAGACTGTTGTGCACAATCAAAGTTTTCTGGAAACATCAGGATTGCAAAGCACTGAATATACTACACTACTCCTAAGCAAGATTAAATGTAGACTAAAACTGGGATGATGTGTATAAAAAATACATGCAATTACAGAGGAGGGGTAATGGGATAAAAGAAATGAAAGTGACAAAATAAGCACTCACAAAACGATGATGAAACTCATAAAGGATGTTGACGTGTTGTGATCTCACTGCCTGTAGTGTGTGTTTTGATCTGCTCTTTTATACCTGCACAATTAAAGCCCCTCCCATGGCTGTCAGCAAGTGCGTTCTCCACACTGATGAAAATGTGTTGACACGTCTAACTCAGACAGACACACAGATTCGTTCTCAGACGTCTCTTGCTGTCTGTCCGTCTCACAGCATTGTGTAAATAATGTCTACTCTGTGTTATTCACTACAAAAGCTGCCAGCATTTACACTCCTCCAATTACACTACTTGCCATTTAGTCACTGATTAATTTCTCCTTTACCTTTCTCATTTGCAGTTAATTTATCTTACTTGGGTTCATACTGAAGTGCTCCTATAGCAACAAAAATTAGAAACACCTACATAAATAGCCAGAGGTATGAGTCCAGAAGTCCAGCGATTATTATTAGTTCCATTCAGCATTGATATATCATTAAATCTTTATCATTTTGCCACTCTTATAGTTTTTACTTTTAGTTTAAACCATTGGACATTTTGCAGGAGTGGGTATTCCTTTGTCCTACACTGGAGACCTTATTTTTTGTTATACAGAATTATCTTAATAACCTGTTCTTGTTATGTGTCTTGCTCTTTTCTTTGGCAGAGGATATGTGGTCCTGTTGTCCTTGCTGAGTTAGCACATGTCATGTCATGAAACTGGAGTTGTCATAATGTTTCTAAATCTGTTATTTTTAGCAGACCACACAACATTGAGCGTCACAGTGCCTTATTAATGTGTCACCCTCTTACTCCTCTGCTCCAAATCCGTGATGGTTTAAAAAATCACACAAACTAGCCCCAAACCACACGAAACACATCCACAATCAGCTAAACTTTGGAATTTAGCATTTAGTGTTTTATTGAGGAGAAGGTGTGGGCTACAGAAACATTAGTTTGTGGTTTTATTTCTGGATTTATGTGGACAGAATTGGGTTAAACACAGCACTATATCGTGAAAATGGTTCAAGGTCTCACAGAAAAGTAGAATGAACAAAGAGAAAAGCTGTGTTAATTAAACACACAGGAGCTTGGTGGAAATACGTTGGCAGCTGAAGATGAAAACCGTTCAGATGTTTACATTTAGCATTGTGTAATAAGTGCTGAGTAAACACAGGCACTGAATTTTACGTGGGTTCTCACGTGATTATTTTTTCCCTTCAGGGTAAGTAGCTAATTTAGTTACAAGACCATTAAGCGAAGGCGATGATAATGACCAGGTTTCAGATACAAGTCCCCCAGGTATCTCCGTTCACATGTTCTATTTTTGAATTGAAATCTTTGTTTGCACCTCAGTCCTGTGGCACTAAGTCCCATTACTAGAGCAGGGACTGTCAACCTGCTGTCATGACAGCAGGTAACCTTGGTAACCCTGCGTTCCTTGGCTAGATTTTTGCAAGCCAGACATCTCTTACGGCTAAGAGAAGGTTTTCCGTTATTTCCAATGGACCGTTTGGATTTTCAGCTTTTACAATAGAATACTTTAGGGTTTCTATAAGTAGTATTTTATGTATTATTCAAATCGTCGTCTTAGGGAACATACAGCATATGCTGTTGACAATTGTGATACAGTCATCCTTTGTTGGTGGGTTTGCCTGCAGCCACTTGTGTGTGTTGGCTTTCTTGCTCGTGACCAACACAAAGTTTTTCAACTTTCAAACATCCATTCACGCTTACATTCACATGCACGGGGAATTAACCAAACCTACTTGTCTTTGGACTGTGGGAGGAAGCCTGAGAACCCGGAGGAAACCCATGCAGGCATGTGGAGAAAACATAAACTTCACCGCCCAGCTTCCTGATGTAGTTCATCAGGAAGCTCCCTCCGATGGCCTGTTTGGCCAATTTAGTACCTAGTACCAACAAAACAATAAAAACCTGTTATTAAAGGTTAAACAGCATTTATGATTGTAAGGCTTAATTAGAAGATGAGAAAACCATCCTCAAATAGAAAGGCTAAAGAGCCAAAGAGTTTTTTTCACAACCTGGCAGCCGAAAAGTTTTTATTAATGGCTTATAACTGATCTATAAAGCATTAGTAAGATTTATCAACCAGAGAATAAAGCCAGTAGTGACAACTCATAAGCTCTTTATATAGGGTGCCTTGTTAGAAACTGGTGCCAACTAACCTTAGGGCCATCGGTGTCAGTGTAAACTTGTTTTTTGGTTTGACTGTGCTCTAATCAAAGCAGGAGTGACCGATCAGAGTCCTTGAACAAATAGGCTTATATTGTAGAGTCCTTCAGCAATATAACTAGTACTTTGATTCAAAAAGGTTTTTTGTAAATAAGGCTATAAAAACTACTGATTCAAAGCATCATCTACAACAAAGAGACTCTAACTGCTCACTCTGTGCATTTTTACAAGAAAGAACTATCAGCCTTCCACCCTAAGCATCCCTGTGAACACCTAATTACCATAATTCACCCCTCACCTCTTAGCCAAGAAAGCTGTGACTGCTGCTGCACGCTTTCATCCTGATAGAAAACAATGTAATGGTATCACTCGCTTACTGGTGTGCAGAGGAACACGAAAAAGTAATTTTTCTGTCACTCATAGCTGAGACTGAAATAAGAAACGCAAGTGAAATGTGGCTTTTCTAAAGCAGTTTTTTTTTTGCCTCATAACCGGAGGAGACTGAACATTTCTCACCGTGTATAATGAGAAGACGTCACATTTCTGTCTGTTATGTGTTCTATTTTTAATGCCCATAATGTGTTGGAGCACTAATGAGTTAGAGGTCACACACCATTGACTCACTGCCTTTGTCATAGCACCATCACTAAATACCCATCGGTGTCAGTGTTGTGGTTAACTCTCTCCCATGGTTCTTCTTTTCTTTGTCTTCAGTTTTTGACTGTGGCTGGTGACTTTTACTTTACACTTACTCTCTCAGCTTGATGCCCTTTGCATCGTGGGACATCTTTCTTCATATCTTTTGGGACAGTGGCTTTTAATGTTGGTGTTACGTCACATTTTTATTATTGTCAGCAAATGAATAGACCAAAACCAACAATGCATTTGTCCATCTCTCTATCTGACTTTCTTACCCTGTTTGTGGCACTCAATCTGCACTTCTATTTTTCAGCAGTGCATTAATACAACTATTGTCTGCTAGAGAGTATTTACAGCAGAACAGTGTATATCAGAATCAGAATCAAAATATCTTTATTATCATTGTACATGTACAACAAAATTGGATGCAATCCTTGGTGCAAGAAAAATAAATGTATAAAATAAATAATGTAAAAAAAACCCTATATAATAAGTAAAGGCATATAATAAAAAAAGCAGGCTCTGATTATTTAAAATAATAACATGATAAACGTTGCATATAGAGAGAAAAAAATGCTATAGATTTATATGTAACAGGTTCTCGATTAGGCTTTGAATTTAAGCTTAGAACAACTAAAGAAATTCCCACAACAGACTAGTAACAGAACAGATAAAACAGACTGTGTGCGTGTGTATTTGTTGTTGTGTGAGAAATAAAGTACCCAGACTATACCTGTTAGTAAAATCACTTAAATTGAGACTTAATTAAAAAAAAAAAAAAGAATATCACCAGAATGATCCTTTTATTGCTTTCTTTATAGTTATGTTTCTCATATCTTACAGCAGGCATTGGTCTCCCACCTCTTCAGTGTAAAAATCGCACATCCTCATGAGAGTGGATAAGATCACTTCCAGTCAGCACACAGCAGCACGACTCCCCCTTTACTATCATGCCTTGCAATAGGAGGTTCTGAACCCTGTAATTAGCCAAAGATGCTCGCTGCTGTCCGCCTGAGTGTCTTGCTGGGTTGGGTATTTCACAACAGGTTTTTGCTCCCCTCCAGATTTGATACGTGACTTGCATTCAGTTTGCTCGCCCTGAGGCGTGACCATGCAAAGTGAACAACACATGTCAAAGCGAATATCACAGTGGGGCCCCTCTTCAGATTGTATTTTTAGCGTTTTCCAGGACTTTTCCGCACATTTTCAGCAAAAGCCTGAAGTCAGTCAGTGCTGGCTGTTTGAATAACAGGTTAACAGCTTGTGTAATCTTAAATATAGTTAGTTTACATAATTTCTCACCATTATGGAGGCAGTTGCATCTAGTAATTGTTTTTATTGCATTGTGACTTTGAGATGTCTATTTTTCCTTTTCCTTTTCCTTTTCCTTTTCCTTTTCCTCCTCAACACACGGTTTGGTAACCAGACCTGCGCATCTTAAACAGCATGGGTAGGGTTGGACAGAGGTTAGGAGAGGTGTGTTGATCCTGTCGCATTAGGAGACATTGTCATCTGTTCTCTCCTCCTGCTCTTACAGTGCGGGCGATGCTTCCTTCACTATCGCGCTGCAGAGAAGACGGATTGGTGATCGTCTTGGATCGTCGGCACGTAGTTTTGTTCGCGTTGTTTCGAGGAAAATGTTGTGGAAAATGCCAAAGTTTTTCTTTTTTTCCCCTGACGTGCTCTTACACGTTCAGTAGGATAGGGCTTTTGTGGTAGATGGTCAACAGAGAAGAGGAGAGAGATGTGCTCTGAATTAGTCAGTGGACTGTTGCTAGTTTATTTAAAAATCCATGGATGAACCCGCTCTTCTCCTTTTCGCTGAGGGGACTGAGGATGGCTGAAGACGTGACCTGTTGCAGCTTTTCTCTGTTGTCCTTTTAGTGTTTGGATGGATAAAACGCTGCAAAATGAATCAGTTTTCACAGCTTCATTTAAAACGACGGATTCGTTAAAGGAAGCGGGATTGAATTATTACTTTTTGGATCTGTTTGCTTTTTTTTACGCAGAGCGCACCTGATAAGGGTGATCTACGAGCTGCTTTGACAGGGCTTCTCACTGAACCGACTGGACAAAGATCCGTAAATATTCTGATCTGATTTTGAAGTTTGAGGACAGTGAAAGCGGTGTTTTTGCAAATAGAAGCGACGATGGTCTGAAACTGGTCAGGATCTCGCCACTCTCGCTGCGGTCACCGCGAAAGCAGCACCGCACCCTGCTTTCTGGGAGAATATAACCTCCTCTCCTTCACCTGTCTCACCCTGTCTCCCCTCCTGTGTGGTTTGCTTTTAACAGAATGGCCCGGTTTGGAGACGACGTCCCGGGCTTGTTGAGCTCAGGGGATGGAGGGTCCGAGCGCAACCGGAACCGCGATGGGGCCGCCGTGTCCACAGGTGGCATCTCCCCAGCCTTCAAGCAGACCAAAGCGCAGCGTGCCCGCACCATGGCCTTGTACAACCCCATCCCGGTCAGAGAGAACTGCTTCACCGTCAACAGATCCCTCTTCATCTTTGGAGAGGACAACGTGGTCAGGAAGTACGCCAAGAAAATCATTGAATGGCCATATCCTTTTCTGCTTCATGGTGAAAATGAAGCGGGTGTGAAGTAAACAAACACACTCATCTGAATATGTGCATGGAGTCATGTAGGAGTGAAATACAAAAAGGTGGGTAAACTGTGTTCCCGTTGGTCAACAAACATAAAGATTTGCTCATATTTCCACAAGTGAACACAATTTCAAGGAATGTCCTTAAACAGTCAAATTCTCTTTTGTGTTTTCCCCTTAGTTTTCGAAAGGTCAGCACCATGGACAGCACACATGAACACATCAGAAATCCAACCACCATCACACACACACACACACACACACACACACACACACACACACACACACACACACACACACACACACACACACACAGAATCTGAGTTCAGTCTGGAAATTGTTTGAGTGATAAAACTACTTTTTTTTGGCTCATTAATTGATTGATTTATTGAAATAGAATCCATCCCAATAGAATCCTGCAACAGGAAATTAGGAATTGAGAAAGTAGAATAGGACGATAAATAGGATGATAAAACAAGCACTAAATCTGACCTTTTGGGTGTGACATTGGCTCTGTTTTAATAAAACAACAATCCAAAAGTTTGTGAAATTATATATGGGTTTGACGCAGGTTATAAGAGGAGATATATCTAGACAAAACTACGGCACAAGGGGAGGAGTTGTCGATGGAAAGTGGATTAGAGGAACAGAGAGGAGTTTCTCCATGTATGGCTGTAAACATTTTCTGTCAACAAAAGGCTTTAAAGACCTGATATTGCCACCACACTTGCCATCTCTCATTATGAGTTTATAGAGGAGATATATCAAACTCAGCTATGATAGGCTGGTTAATCGTTTGGTTGACGAACAGAAAATTAATCAGCGACTATTTTTGATAATTGATCAATCATATCTGTCATTTTTTGAAGGGAATATGCCAGCTTCTCCAATGTGAGGATTTGCTGCTTTTCTCTGTTTTATATCACTTCAGACTGAATATCTTTGGGTTTCAGTAGGGCTGTTACATTAATGATTATTTGGCTGTTTTCTCCACCCTATTGACTCACTTTCCTGTCACTGAAAAGGGACTCTGCTTGTTGCTGAGGAGGACGATCACACGTGGCGTATTTGTGCTGCTCCTGTGCAGCTCACCAGGTGTCTGGGCCAGGTGTGGCCTCTTCACTCCTATTGTTCTGTTCCATTCAACAGCTTCCTGACTGACTGACTGGCCTACTGCGGATTTTGAAAAACCCAGTAAATAGAATGAGTGTGCTTCTATTGTTGATCGCTGTCTATTGTTGTTTTCTCTGGGTTTGCCCGTGCATTTGGGTGATTAAAAATAGAAACAGGAGGAATTTCAATCAACAGCTGAGGAAAAAGGTTTGAAGTGTGTGTGCGTGTGTGTGTCTGTGTTGGTTATTGTATTACAGATATTTCAGGCCTAAAGTGGTTGGGTCATTTCCAATAATACTATAACAGCACCTACAGGCACATATACTCTGCGGCAAGAATACAATTGGCTTTAAATCAAAATTTCATGTGTGCTGTAGTGACCAGAAGGAAAGCAGCCAGACTGAACAACCTCCAGGTTAATGTGCTGTTGTGAAGGGAGTGTCTCATTACATCTAATGAGCTCTACTGTATCTGATTAACAGACATTAACAAGAATTATATATAATGATGTCTGATCGCTGTGTCATGTGCTATTACATCTAGTCATTACTCACAGAGTCATACTATATTATATTGTTTGCTAATATGGTTTTGAAGGGAGTGATGCTGAGCTGAGTGATGTTGTGCTGTGGTCAGTATCCACTGTGGCTGTGATGAGTGGCTCAGTCCACTCTGTGTGTGTCATGTTCAGAGTGTGAAGATTCATGCACGGCTAATACCCAAGTCAGCCCAAATATTAACACATATAAAGACATACAAAGACACATGGTTGTGAGGAACATTCATTCTTTAGCCCATATCCCATATCCTAAGCTTAACCATTCGGAGCCCTGCAACTACAGAAATATCATAAACTACTTGAACAGAAGCAGTAACTTCCTGGAGTCTTGTTGTCTCTGTGAGGTTTCCCGGCAACCAGCAGATGCTTTGGCTATGTTTTCTTCAGTGTGAAAAACTGTTTATTTTATTTGCATCTGTTCCAGGGTTGCAATTTCAACAACACTTATTGTAGACCAGAAAGTGAAAGGTTCATAGGGTCAAAAGTTCTTGATTTGGAAAAGAAATCAAAGCATCCTGCACATTGTCTATTACTTGCACTCACTTCATAAAGTGAATGCAAGTTGTGGTTTTACAAAGTGACTTTCACTGAGTAAGTAAACGTCTAATGATCTGTGTGCAACATTCTTTGGAAACTGAAAACCTAATTAAAGGAGCAATCTGCACTTTTTTTTGTAACTAACAAGCTCGTTTTATCAACTTAAGGATAAACCTAATTTCTAATAGTAATCCTAAAAGTCTTAACCCTTGAACAGACCTTTGAAGAAGTGAGGACCACCTAAAGCATCCTCAGTTTCTAAAAATGTCATAAATCTGAGCTACAGCGATTAGTCAATTTATCACATTTATCACAGTCATTTTAAAAGTGAAAATGGTAAACATTCCCTGGTGTCAGTTTCTCAAATGTCAGGATTTTATGCCATAAGAATATATTTGGTTATGGGCTATTTGTTAGAAAAGACATTTTTGGTCTTAACAACGTAATCAAAAATGAATGATAATCCTTAGTTGCATTCCTACTGACATGGACTAAAGCTGAAAGTGGCCCTTGCAGAGATAGAAGTACAAGAGCACACACATTCACACACACACAATCTCTGCAGGACATCTCGTAAAGGTCAGCCTTGTGTTTGGAGCACAACTTGCCACTGTCACCTCACGGTAAGAGGCTCTTTTTTTCTCTGAGTGCTCAATTAACAGCAGATGATCAATCCAGGAATTATCCAGAGGCTTCCGTGGTTGGGTGTGTTAACACTGGAGCCAGAGAGGTGTGTGTGGGCTAACGTTTTGATGTTAGTTTGAAGTACATGAGAGTATTCTCTCTTACATCCCTTTGTGTAAGTTCACAGGGGTACGAGGTGATTAAATGGGTGTGCACATGTATGCGTGAGCCCACCTGCTCGAAGTTGCAGTAGTCGATGGAGGTTGATCGAGGCCTGGCAGGGAAGAGGCAGGGCTAATGAAGCACTTGGCCTGAGTTTAGTGTGGCAGGTCTGGTGAGGACTGGCAGCTGCTCCTCCTGTCTGATCCCCACTGGGATCCCCTGCAGCGGGAAGTTTCCCGTTGAGAAGGTATATCTCTAAATAATTGATTGTTGGATTTAATAGAGTGTATTTCATCAGGGCTTTCAAAAATAACTACGTTGCGAGTAAGACATTGCTTGCTGGTTGTCAGACTGTACGAAACGAATTAGGTGTTTAACAGGGACTGTCTCTTCTCTTTTTTAAACTATTTTTTCTAAAACTAGGATATAAAACACACAGTTTGGTAATTAAATTAATCAAGCATTTTAGGTTGTGAATTCTGTGCACATGCCTCTAGAGTCAACTTTAACTTGAGAAATGCCATTGGTTCCCCTATAACTAAATTGCGTCCTTGCATGAAAAATGGAAACAGAAAATTACCAAGGAAATGACCCTTGTGTTCCTGGTGTAGTTATGGTCCTGCTCTAATTTATTTCCAGTTAAAAAGATTCATTAAAAAGAGAGTTTTTCCACTTATTGTTTTTTTTTTGCCTCTTTTAAGAGAGCAGATTTTAGAGAGAATGAAGCCGAAGGATATGAAACTGGCATAGATGGCCACGTGCTTTTTCTGCGTCTGCAGTGATTCAACAGTGTGCTGACAGAAACTTAATATAGCAAAACCCATACAGAAATGACTTAAGATATGTTCAACCTTCCTACTGTGGTTCCCTCAAAGCCGCTGGCATTATATCCTATATTTCGAAAGGGGCTGTGGCTCTGAGTTGACAGGGTTTACTGGCAGGGCTGCTGTGTATAAACTGAACTATGGCTGCATTTATCCTCAGGATTGATCGGACAGTTCAAACAGGCCACTGAGATTTGGAGGTGATATGGACCTGAAGATGGATGGAATTGTGTTTGACGGAGCAGTGAGTTAAATCCATTCAGTTGACAGCATATTTTATTCTTTGCCATATTTTCAGCACAGTTTGAATTCTAATTTAAATTAGAATTTTAAATTGCAGTGTATCAGTGTTTTTATTCTCAAGGCTTAAAACAGAGCAGAGCTTAAACATTAATTTTTCTCTAAATGGAGATCACACCCCGGGCTTTCCTCTATGTTTGTATATTTAATGCTGCTTTCTGCCTGTGACACACACTCATGAACACACACATGCTGAAGATAATCCACAGATTTCTAATAAGCCCGGCTCAGATGCCCGTGATTCATTTTGATTTTCACCTCTATGTAATAATAATCACAGGAGCTTCGACCCAATCTGGACTTGAGCGTATTCACAGATGCACAGGGCATCACACTCTGTCTCCATGTCTATTTTTACACTCATGTTTGAGAAATCGAGGCAGAGAGCCAGCGTCACTGTGACTCACAGGATTGCTCACGAGACGCCTCGCTGCTGAAGCTGGTAGACGATCCATGAGCCACGTCACACACCAGCTGACATCCATGACAGCTGAGGAGGGGAGAGTGGTTGTCGTTAAAGACACTTGTTGAGTGTGCATCTGATGGTGAACTCAACATTGAAATTAAAATGTCTGGGGAAATGAGGGAAGCTGTGCAGTATCCATTGTTCGGAGTCTGCATCAATGCATCAAAAAGGCTGCAGAAGTCAAATACTTGACTTGATAACAATGAATAAAATGACCGTGTAAATGTAGAGAGTGTCATTTGTAATGAGAAACCAAAAGAGAACAATCACCAACTTTGTACCCCCAGCTCTGTGGAGCTCTTAGCATATTTTAGCTCACTGTATTTGGTTTTGATTTGACAGGGACTCTGTGATAATAAAATAAAATGAAAGAGATAGCTTAAACCTGGTACTTCATACAGACAAAACTGAACACTGGTGAACATCACTGTTCCATCACAGAATGACAGGACCCACAAATACAATCAAAACAACTGTCACAACAGAACTGAAGTATCCATGTCACAAAAAAAGATGAAAGAAATACAGTAACACACAAATGCATCACGTTTACTTCTTGTAATCCTATTTTTAGAAATGGCTTCACTTTCAAATGTAGGACAAAGTAAAAAAACAAAAAAAAAAAAACATTTTTCTGGCTAAAGCCTTTGACAATAGTTGTCTTTCAGATGTCGTTTGTTTGACTGATACTAACCTGTTATTCAAGATCTGTCATGTAGAGGTTATAATTAGCACAGCATCAAGCTGTAACCTCAGCGTGTGTGTGTGTGTGCGTGTGTGCGTGTGTGCGTGTGTGCGTGTGTGCGTGTGTGTGTGTGTGCTGCCCAGTAACCATCTTATAGCATTGACTTTTTGGCTAGAGGAAAAGCCTGTTGCCGTGGATACCTCTCTTCTCTCCCTTTCTATCTTCATTTTCTCTCTTTTCTCCCCCTTCTTACCTCCCTGTCTTCTTTTGTCTCTCCCTTCATCTCACCCCCACCCCTCCTGTTTGTTGTTGCGTTCGAGGGAATGTAGGGTGTGGTGGCTAGCTGCTGCTGGGAGCTCTGAGGGAGCCTAAAGTAATGCCAGTTATTGTAGGAGAGTGAATCAAAAGACATACTTCACTTCTTGAAAAGATAGAAACAAACTTAATAAAAAAAAAAAACAGCCTCTCAGCTTGAGACAGATTTCATGTCATTAAGCCACTTTTTATGGTTTGTTTTCATGCTCATCATCCACTGGTTGCTGATGGCTGATATGGTTTTGTTTTCCAAAAAGCTCACAGCAATTAACTTGCAAACACTTGAGTCAATCTGTGGCGCAGCCTAGGTTTAAGTTAGAAGCCCCACGGGCTGGTGGGAGTAAGATTGCATTTGCTCTGTTTATTTAGCATCTCATCACTCACATGTCCCTGAGTAACCCTTCTGGGTACAGCTGCAGGCGCAGCATCGATCTGTCCGGTGTCAGTCTTATTTGGTCTCATTGCCTCCTCCTCACCCACCTATTTCACAAGCTCCTGACTCTCGATATAGCCGTCATCTTCTCCTCCACTGATCACCCTTCATCGCCCTCATCACTTGCTCCTGTTTCATTCTTCCGTCTTATCTCTGCCTCCTTCTTTCTTCCGCTCTCCCTCCCTGTCTCCTCTCTGCAGATTTAAGCTCCCTTCCTTCCTACCTCTCCTGCACTGAACCAGGAGAGAGGGGACTGCCCACGCAGAGCATTAGATAAAGAGCACATTGCTGGCTTAGCTCAACCCCAGAGCAGCAGGACTTGAACTGACAACCAATACAGGTCCCATAGAACAGGCTGTAAAACTTGTAGTAAGAGTGACCCTGTTTATAGGATCAGATTGCGCGCCCACCCACTCTTCCCTCCTTGATAAACCTTCTGTTTCCGCAATGTGTTTGTGTGTGTCTGTTGCTGTCTGTTGCAGCTGACCTCAGATAAGATGCCGCCAGTGTCTGGTTGTGTCTACAGCCCCTGGGCTTATAACATGGCAGGTTAATTCTGCTTCATAGGAATTAATGTTAGCTTGTCTATCTTTGCTTGCAGTTCTGCTGGGCTTGATTTACGGTAATTAACTGAATTATGTTTTTTTTTTTTCCAATCCTGCACTGTATCTGAATAGATGCTCACTGTGCTGTATGGATGTAATAGTATGATTTCCAGCACTTTTTATTACACTGCACACATTTCCTGAACTACTGTTGTCCCTTGATGAATAGAGCGGATCTCATTTGAGTTTGACGGTGACCTAGAAACCTGTTTAGAGCTTTCTCTGTATCGGCCTGTTTGCTTTTCCATGAATAAGCCACCTAAACACATGTTTTAAAGTATAAGTATGATAAAAAAAATTAGCTGATCAAAAGATTTACATGTTCAGCAAGCGTACATGGGCTTGGCCTGAGAGCCACAGACAGAGTAAGTTATGCTGAAAGGCTGACTAGCATATGTTTAGTTTTGATCTTTATTATTCTTCCTTATTCTTCAATTAGCTTACATTACTAGACAGTCAACATTAACTCAGTAAAAAGTTTCCTAAGTTCCTTAACTTCAGCCACTCCGTTCGAATACATGATCCTCGCCACCATAATCGCCAACTGTATCGTCTTGGCTCTGGAACAGCACCTTCCTGGAGAGGACAAAACGCCCATGTCCAAAAGACTGGTGAGATATTCAGACATGGAAACAAATGCACACACACTTCACAATCTGGCTCTGATAGAGCCTGTAGATCCTCAAAATAAAAGCTGA
The DNA here is from genome assembly GCA_037833715.1 of Toxotes lorentzi. Taxonomy (NCBI): domain Eukaryota; kingdom Metazoa; phylum Chordata; class Actinopteri; family Toxotidae; genus Toxotes; species Toxotes lorentzi. Next base: position 9,373,445 of record JBBMJY010000022.1, on the reverse strand, counting down.
CCCCAGTCTTGACACATACCTGAATGCAAAGCGCTTCCATTTCAGTTCAGGGTGAGCTAACAGTCACTTTGATTACCTCACTGCACTCTTGCTTTGTATGAACAGGAGAAGACAGAGCCCTACTTCATTGGGATGTTCTGTTTCGAGGCTGGGATAAAGATCATCGCCCTGGGCTTTGTATTTCATAAAGGGTCCTACCTTAGGAACGGATGGAATGTCATGGACTTCATTGTGGTCCTCAGTGGGTGAGTCAAACAGAGAGTGTGTGTGTGTGTGTGTGTGTGTGTGTGTGTGTGTGTGTGTGTGTGTGTGTGTGTGTGTGTGTGTGTGT
>JBBMJY010000022.1:9327636-9373014 GCA_037833715.1 Toxotes lorentzi | reverse complement strand
TGTGTGTGTGTGTGTGTGTGTGTGTGTGTGTGTGTGTGTGTGTGTGTGTGTGTGTGTGTGTGTGTGTGTGGGCGTGTGTGTGTGGGCGTGTATTTGGATACAGATATGTGAAACAGGATTATGACTTGAAAGGGATGGTGATTCTGTGAGATTTATTGTATTCTAAACAGTGTTCTTGGGCTCTTTTTAATTGTTTGTGTGTTTTTTATATATATGCAGCTCACAGTTATTTCTAGCAGGTTTAGTTGCTCATGGATGACTGTCTGCTTCCTTGTTGCTCTGTAACACCTACACACTGGAAATCTTTCCTTTATTTTTTTGAATGCATACTGCCAAATGAGAAGTGAAGAAGGATCTGTGTGGAGGGGTCACACAAGGAGCTTGTTTGATAACTTTTTGGTGGTTGGAGATTTTGGTGATGGAGGTGATTCAAAGTAAATCTAAAATTAACATTCATGTCACATAATTCAGTAGTCTGGGAAAGTTGTTTGCTTCACCTTACCTTCACTGCCTATTCTTCTGAAGGTCCATTTTGTTTAGCGTCAGTCCCTTCATGACATAAACCATTCCACTCAGAAAGACCTTTAACTAAACATAGATTACAGAAGAAACAGTTAAACTATGAAGCAAATTGCCATCATGCTTTTTTGTTCTCATTTATATGAGCTGGAGTAACAGGTTCTACATACATTACAATACATCAATACATCTGTACATGAAGAGACACGTCTCCATTATTTTTATTCATTTTAATGAATCAAAGCTACTGTGAAGAAACTGTCAAACTAATGTTTGTTTCTTCTTGTTCACTAATTTAACACTTGATAGTTAGCTTTAACAGACAGCTGTGGTGTCACACACAGCTGTCTGTTTATCACAACCACTCTTTCATTTTGAACTTGGACACAGAAAGAAAGTATAGTGCACTAGGTAACATGTCTTTAAAGGTTCCCTGTGGAGTTTTAGACCTTTATTAGCACTATGGAGCTGTGTTGTGTGTTTATCTTGTGCATCCGCATGAGGACACAGGTGATGTGATACACACTCCTACCAACAGTGTCACACTTTTCCACTGATCAACAGGTTGCGATAACAGATGTGCTGCAGTGCACCACATCTTGCAAACTAGTAAACACAGATATATTTAAAATAACATACATTTAAAATAGGAAGGAAGGAAGTACACTTGATGCGCTGGTTAGAGCTAAAAAAAACAAACAAAAATGCTGAAATGATTAGTCATTGAAATTATTATTTGCTGCTTTCAAGATTGAATGTGTCATCTTGGGCTTTGAGTGGCACATTACTGGTTTGGAGCATGAGGACACATAACTTGTTTGAAAGAAAACTCCTCAGGGCACCTTTAACTTCAGCCTGTTACCCCCCTGAAGTCCATGTGAGATTAACCTGAACACAGAAGCTGTTGTGGGCTTTGCTGAAGTGATACCATAAGCAGCTGTGGACTGTTGTGAGGTGGTTACAGCTTATAAACCATCACCTCTCTCTTTGTACTTGCAGTACATCACCTACATTGCAGTAAAAGGCCCAGGGGGGCTTATGTTTACCAGTTAGTCTGTTCTGTTGGGGGATGGATGTGATATTAAAGGGTATTTCACAGCAGTCACCTTCTCAGGAGAGGTAGGTGCTTCACCGTCAGAGCAAAGAGAGGAAATGTTTATGGTTTCAAAGGAGGAGCTTGATGAGACAGCATATTAACTTAGACACCGCTCTCTCACTCTCTCTCTCTCTCTCTCTCTGTCACACACACACACACAAATGAAATATTAATCAGTGCAGAAATACAAAAGGGTGGCAGACAGGGTTCTTAGAGAATTCTACATGATTCTGGCTGTTCAATTATTGATGAGCCAAGCTCGGGCTTCTTAACGATGCTCCACTCGCTGCTGGAGAGAGGAAGGATGCAAGGTTCCAGGAGAAAAGAGGAGAAGAGAAGAGAATGAGAGAGGGATGGCATAAAGAGAAGTGTTGTGGAAGATGATAGAGAAAGGTAGAGTCAAAGAGTCGAAGCCTCTCTAAAATCAATTGGGTGTTAGAGAGGCAAGTTACTATACCACCAAAATTAGAAACTTAATTAAAACACAGTGAGACAGACACATGCTAATGGATTGTTCTAATCTCACCTTCCTGAATAGGGACAGAGAGGTAGAGACCTAAGACTCCAGAGGCTCTCCCAACGGTGACAGATGCTGCAATCAGACTTTACCTTTCAGTGAGCGCTGTGTGTGGATCAGACAGTACTTATTGATGTGTTGCTACAGAGGTCAGTGTGTGCTGAAGCTGAAGTCATTTGACTACTGAGCTACCAACTGTGACTTAGGGAGGAGATGTGCTGGATCTGGATGAAACAGCCTTCCAGGTCTCATTTTTATTAATAGCTGGCATGATGAATTGAGCTGCAGATAGTTCCCTCTCTAAATTATCATTCTGGCCACAGCAAAGATAAATTAATGAACAATATTCTCACTCTTTCTCTTTCTCTCAAACACACACACACACACACACACACACTCACATTGGCACATTCACTCACCTGTAGGCCATCACTCGAGGTTTGCAACCTTATTAGAGAGTAAATGAGGCTTATGAGATCTGTAGATAATATTAGATGAGTCACCAGTGCTGTCGATCAGTTAGTAATTAGGAGGCTTCTGCAGACAGGAAGGGTCGCAGACTGTGTTTCAAATACAGACCCCCACACAACCCCTCATACACAGTATGCATGCAAAAATTCAAAAGCATAAGGTATAACAATTATTAACAAAGATAAGTCCTAATTTTTCTATTATCAGTCTTCTCTCATTCTTCATATTCATATACAGTGATATGAGTAACTCTGTTTTCATTTTGCCTTGATTTCCTTACTGCAAAGAAACTATATGGTTCCATATAAAATTGCCAAGGAGAGAATATAGGTGTGAGTGTAACTGAGGGAAAAAAAAAAACTAAACCCAAGGACTGTACTTTAGTAGCAGCAAGAAGAAAAAAAAATCTAATGGAGACATAATAGTCATGTCAATTTTATATCATTTTTGGGGCATTTTTAAGCCTTTATTACAAACGAGAGAAGAGTAGGGTATTGACATTAAACAAGGGGCCCCGGTTGGACTCAAACCGGAGGCGCTGCCGGTGACCCAGGTCAACAAATTGAAAAGAATCACAAATTTGCCTGAAAGGTTTTTACCTTCTGCACAACATAATGACACTCTCTATCCATAAAGGGCGCCATTCCTGATTCAGATAAGGAAAAACAAAGCAAGAAACATCAGGATGAGTAACAATGGAAAGAACCCTCTTTCAGAATGGAACAATTACAACATGGAAAATGGAATGACAATATGAGGCAAAATAAGTGCAAACTTCAGGTGCTACCAAGCATTTGATCAGTATATGCAAGTGTAGTTCAGAGCCTGCACACTTTTTTTTTGCCAGTTAATCAATATAGTTGATGTATTTTGAAATGGCTGAATATGTTTAGATTTTTTTACGAGTCCTAAAGAGATTAATTCCATTAAACTTTTAAATTCTCATGTAAATTAAACTTTCTGGATGTAATTTAAAACTGTCTTATACAGTGGTGACTGGGAGCTATTCACCTGGGGTAGCTCCAAAAACTGAGCCTCCCTTCAGGCACACAATTACCAAAAAAAAAAAAAAAGCTGGAAAAAGAGAGGATGTTCATTCATTGAAATTTGGAAGTTCTAAAAAAATAAACAAAAAGCAGGCTATATGTAAGACAAAAAGCCTCCACTTATGTATCGTGATGTCCTAACTGTAGGTGTAGCTGTCATTTTTTTGTCTGCATATATAACCTGCTTTTCATTCACTTGGGTGTTTGCCTTATGGCGACCTCATAGGTTGAAATGATCCCTAAATAAAAATTTGAAACTGCACATTTCAATGTAGAGACAACCTATTGTTTTCTTTTTTTTTATTCTTTTGTCCTGCAGCTGTATCCAGCTGGGTTTAGATGTGTACACAATCCAGCTTCTTTAACCCCAACTACACTAACTTACCAGTTTTTGAATTTCACCTCTGCAGTCTAATGCAATTCAGTACTATTGCCTTGCAGTAATTCCAATCCCTTATGAAGCTTGTAATGTGCTGCTTTTGGTGACATTTTGTGAGAGAGGTGTTGAGCTCAGATGACTACACTGAGCTGACTTTGATTGAAGGTTTACATTACAGTGTGAGTCATACAGGCGGGAACCCTAATTTAACTCTATTGTAGAAAATTTTGCCCATGGAGGCATAACACACGACTGTTAACTCAGACTACAAAGTTTGTGAACCATTCCTCAGTGGATACCCCTGACTCACTCAACATTATGTGTGAACATGTGTAATTATGGAAGCATTTGCTAACAGTGTCAACGCTGGAGGCCATGATTACCTCAGCAAGATGCCTTGGTGTTTCAAGATGGCCTGTATTAGACAGAGAGAGTGAGTGGGAGGAGGGTATGAAAAACCAGATGGCACTGGCTGTTTCCTTAAAGGCTGTTATCGTGTAGCTGAAGACTGTTGTGATTGAAATTCGAATGGAGGGGCTGTGGGTTCTCTCAGGTCATCACACATGCTTCCCCAGCCAGTTACCGCTGCTAAAAAGCCAAGCTGTGAGGGAGAGTCCGAAAACAGAAGAGCTGTAGGGAAAACGTGACAGGGAAGAAAGAAAGTAAAGAATAAAGAGAAACAAAGACAAAGATAGTGAAGAGACAGAGCTGGAGGAAATAAGAAGGATGCCTCTATGCGTAATCGTACGTACTAATTGGCACTTTGGCAGTCTCATTTGCTGGCAAGCCCTCTATTAGACTGGCAACAGTTGGCAGAGGGAGACGCCCACCAAGGGTTTGTGTCATCACTATGTGCCAGACACTCGGGGTGGGGATGGGAGGGATGGAGTTAGCTCAGAGGGAGCTGCTGAGAGTAAAGATGAGGCGACTGGAGAGAAGAGCATTTCAGCCTTTTCTACATGGCTGTTTAAGCACAGGATCATTTTAGGCAAGAACGGAAGGAGGGGAAAAACAGGGTTGTTTGGGTGTCTATCAGGAAAGCTTTTAAGAGAGAAAGGTGCAGGAAAAAAGAGGACAGAAATGGATGCTCTGAAAAATACACAACTTAATAAGGCTTTGATCTAGCAGATATATTAAGATAACCTATCTTAAGTGAGAAAGGAAACGCAGAGAAAAGGTCCCCAGCTGGAGTCAAACCAGGGATGCTGTAATTACATGGTTAGCATCTTAAACCACTAGATGGCAAGGACGACGAATTTTTATCAAAGAGCAAATCACACCCAATGATCTACTCGATAAAACTGCAAAAACCACAAGAATTAGTTGCTTTTCAGTAGATCACAGAAATCTGCTTCCATTACTGCCTTATTTGAATCTGTTGATATCAATCATGATCAAGCTGGTACATTTTTTTAAAGTTGAGGATATTTTAAGTTTGGTTCACACCTTGTCACTAAAATAAGTGTGTGAGTGTGAGTGTGTGTGAGTGGCGAGGTTGTCTCTCTCAGACCTTCTAAGCCTCTGGTGTTAATAAACGGAGAGAGACAGTGTCTCCTTTTGCTGTGTGAACAGAAAGATGCTGCACCCATCAGTCACTCCTCACTGGGTGTCAGAACTGGCCTGTTTCTACTCTATTAGCACTAGCTAGCCAGGAGGGAGGGCTAACATGAGAGCTCCTCATCCATCACACCACCTTTTTTATATCAGGCAGCAAGACAAATGAAAGAAAACTTGGAGTTTCTTAGCCTATGTATTTAGATTAGATTTATTATTTTTTTATTTAATACTTGTCTGTTAGTTTCCCCTTTTCTTTCCTTTATTCTTTTTCTTTTCTTCATCTGTGTGATGTTATCATCTTGTTGAGGTGTGAATGTACTGTGTGCGTGCGTGCGTGCGTGCGTGCGTGCGTGCGTGCGTGCGTGCGTGCGTGCATTCATGTCTATGAACCAAATGTGCCACTACTGCATGTCTTTTAGCCAACAACACCGTCTGTCTGTTTGGCAGTCATACACCTGTTAGAACTGACTATATCAAACTGTCACACACACACACACACACACACACACACACACACACACACACACACACATATATACAGATACACAGACAGATCTGTCCTTTCCAATCTTATTTTCCATCTGTTGTCTGATCGATTGATGAGTTCAGACACAGCAGGGGTGGATGTCCCCCTGAGCTGTTACCGTGGTGACTGAGGACCCCACCCCAGGTCAGGCTGTCACTGGCTCACTGTTCTGCTGCTTGTTTGGTCACATCTCTACAATTAGACCAGAGCAGGACAGATATGTCAGTCTTTTCTTATAGTTTGATGGGGGAATGTGCTTATACACCAGCTCTTTGTCTTTGTGTGTATGAGAGTGTGTGTGTGTGGGTGTGGGTGTGGGTGTGCGTGTGCGTGTGCGTGTGCGTGTGTGCATATATCATAAAAAAAGGAACAGACAGAGTGCTGGCAACACTTTTCTTTCACTTTTCAACAAGCCTTTGTTTCACAAATCAAACAAAGTGAAACATGAACATGCACGTGAATAGGACACAGAAAGAGTGTGTGAAAAGGAGTGTGTAGTTAGTGACATTCAGATGACATCATCAGGGTAAAAGTGGTGTTTTAGCTGAGATCCTGAATTAAGTCAGTGAATAATGATGATGCTGTGAAGGAAACTGACAGTCTAACAAGCCCACTTTCTGTTCCTTTATGCCCTCTCCCTCCCTCTGTCTCTCTCTCCCTCTCTCTCTATCTCTCTCTCTTACTCTCACACTCCATACTTATAAAGACAAAGACTGTGTCGAGGGCCTTTATGCAGCTTAGTCAGGTATCTGTTCAGAGAAGATGAGGTGCTACACTGAGATGAAAGCCGTCCTGCTGGAACTCAAGTCAAATTAAATTCACTCCAGTTACTAGTAAAAGTTTCTTGGAAGAGGGTTGAGCTGGGATTAAAAGAATGCTGCTCAATTATGAACTGGCAGTTTCTCTTTACAAAACATATTTCAGGCAGACAACCCTTTTGTGGCTCCTGAAAAGACTTTCCTGACAAAATACAAAGGGAACACAGTCTTCTGACGACTTGAGTTACTGTAGAATTTCCTCAGATGGAGTTCAGAATGAAATTGCATGTTTCAGAGACAGACGGAGATGGAGGCGCAGCAGGTGTCAGCGCTGGGAAGGCTGTACTCCACACGGCGAGCACAGTTGGTAAAGACCTTGATCAGTTCACAGACATAAGAGTCAGACATACACATGCTGCAATGGATTCAACACATTATGTGTGTCAGTGTAATTGATAAAGATGTTATACCATAAAACAGTGGCAGCCAAATAAAGGTCTTTGGACCAAGTCAAGCAAAAACTTCCCTGATGAAAACTGAAGTTTGCCTTTTACAGTTTACATCAAATGTTTAAAGCAGTAGTGTGATTAAAAAAAAATGCAGTAGCAGTTGCCAAGCAACCAACAGGGACTGAAAGAAATAATCTGGGACATAACCCCAAACCCTGCAAATTATCGTTTTTAAGCAAATGATATATAACATCTCAATTAGTGAGTTTTAGTCGTTCTAGTAGATGGATTTTTATTTTTGTTAATCAATCTCAAGTCTCATAGTTCAACACAGAACATGCTGTACATCTACGTGTGTGAGACATGCACATCAGCATTGGTGTAAATCAGATTTATTCTCAAGTAAATTAAAAGAAGCAAACAAAATATACTGGAAAACATAGATGCCTGCGTTCCAAACAGTGCTGTAAAATGTTGCCCCCCACCACCAAACTTTGGAGGACCACAGGTGTCCTAAAATCAGCAGTCTTTTAATTGATACTATTAAACATTTATACAAAGGAATAAATTAATCCATCAATAAATTCTGCATTAAGCTACTTTTACCCCAAACCTAAGATTAAAGAATACCTTCCTCTTTCCATTTGCATTTTCATTTTGCCACTGTATTAAATAACACTTTTTATAAATTCTTTAATTATATTGTTAACAGATAATGGGCATAACCATGTACATGACACCCAATGGTCCTCCATAGTTCACTCATTAAGGGTGGAATAAATGGCTTGTGGTCAATTCTAATTGCTGACTCATGTCATACAACGTGGAAAAAATAGTGATGTATGGTGTCGACTTTGTAATTATTGTTAGAAACTAACATAACTTATTTTTCTGGATTAGAAACAGTAGCAGATGTAGGAATTATATGGGAGTAAGTGTTTAACTACAGTAAGGATAAAAAAGAAAAATCAACCTTCAGTGTTGCTGGCAAGAGAAAAGTGTGTACTCTGTTACAGCCACAGTTCCTCTGAACATGCAGTGTTATTTAATTACACAGTCCACAGGGGAGTATCAAGCAGAGCTAATTTGGAGAAATAGTTTTGGACTTTTATGATACTAAGCTAAAGTCGGTCTCACCTCTCTCTTTACCCAGTCACAGGCCAAGGCTTTTAAGATGTATTGGAGCGAGTGCCTCTGACAAGCAGCTAGATTGAATGAATGAGTGTCCAGAGGGGCAGGATGTTAAGTGTACCAAAGAGAGAAATTCAAGTGACTGCAGGTAGTTTACGATAGCTCCAGTGCTTTCATGCTTCATGGTCCAGTGTGCTGAATTATTAGTTGCAGAAAATGAAGAAAAGTTAAAGAAAACAATTAATCTGTGGTGGATTTTCATTTAGATCAGTGCTGCACAAACGGATTTTGAATGTAGTATAAATGAAATCTCACTTAAGTCACCTCAACCTTCCACTGAACCTGAAATCACAAACTATGGTTGATGGTGAGTTATATGAATATAGTATGTATGTTTAGACACCCTGACCTATAGAAAATCCCCTTGGAGCTCTGCAGGAGTAAGGCTCGGGTGGAAATTACATCATCAAAGGACGTTCCTGTCAATCAACTATAAATTAGCATCAGTAAAATTAGGTACATAATCAGTGGTCTTCAGTCGGAGTTGTGAAGCAGTTCTGTAAAAGTCCAACATTTGCAACAAGTCTTGAGGTTTTTAAAAAGCTAAGAATTGTAGCTGACAGACATGAAGTGCTGCACAGGGTTTTCTGAGGACACCATGTTGTTGTGTCAGCGCTGAAGCAGCTCCTCAAGCAGTGTTACTGTCAAAGTTGTGTCTTTGCCAGCAAGCAGCATGGTTCATTTGGCTTTGATTGTCTGCAAGAGACAAAACAGCCAAAATCTGTTCACCTTTATTTCTGTGTATTCAAAAAACTGCTGTACACACATATATATATATAAAATGAATCACATAAAACATATCATAATTTTAAAATTAGTATCATAGAAGGAATTCTGTGCAAATGCAGTGTCTAATTTTGAATTTCAAAGGTAACAAATATGTCAGGCTGAAATTTGGTGAAGTGATGCACTATGTAAACATTATAAATCTTCAAGTTTGAAAAAGCTTAAACTGAATATATACGCTATGATACTGTCAGACAGTATGCATTAAGATGACTTTAACAACCTTAGAGTGATGTAAGGGTAAACAAAATTAAAATTAGAACAAATTTAAAAAATAAATTTGAATTAAGTAATTTTTTATTTTACATTCTTCTAAATCTTGAACTCTTTGATTGTGCTCTTGCCTTTCTTAGCATTTATTAATGCACATACTGTATAGAGGCCATTTGGTTATGACATTATGCAACATTCTGATTTTCAATCATTGGTTTTTTGCATTTTGTATGTGACCTTTTGTTCCCAGGAAAGAGTTGCTGTGCAAACAAGTCTGCTCTGTACTAAATTATCATCTCTCTCTCTCTCTCTCTCTCTCTCTCTCTCTCTTTCTTTCACTCTCACTCTCTCTTTCAACAGATGGTTACTAAATCATTTACCTAAATCAATTATTCATTCTTGCCAAAGAGCAAATATTAAGCTAACTGACACATAAACCAATATGCAGGGTGATCACATAAAGCCAGGCCAGTGTCTCAGGCTGTTGATATAAGGGACAGTAACGTGATCTTGCATAACTTTAACATCTTGTTTGTGAATCCAGGGGGTTCACTGTGTTGGTGTGTGTGTGTGTGTGTCTGTTTGTGTGAGTGTGTTTCAGAGAGAAAAACAGAGAGTAAAAAGAACAGATGAGGGGGGAGTTAAAATGAGAGAGCACACTGTGGGAGGCAGAGAGGCTTATATCAACTAAACCAACCGGAGCAGCACTGTAGGAGTTGTTCCACACAATTCCTTATTCTGTCAAGACAATCCGCTGTACGCATACTCACACACACCACCCACCGCACTGTGGGCCACCAGAGCCAGATTTTAATTGATCGTGCTGCAGAATCACAGGTCTTCATAAAGAAGAGAGATGTTTTGTTTTTTTTTTAATCCCCACAGATAAATGCTGTTGGACAGTTCCCTTCCCTCTAAAAACAGGTGTGACTGCTGTGTACTGATTGTAGGTACAAAACTTTGAAGGACAAATTGACCACTCACTGTGTGGTGAGATTATTTGTTTGCCTCAGGTGCATAAACAAACTAAATCAGCACTCGAACATGTCATTTTGTAGTTAAAATCAAATCATGAATGCTTAATTGGACAAAGACAAAAAAGAGGGTAAAGCTTCTCTGTGACTCGAAGGGGTTCAGCAAGGATGATCTTTGCCAATATGTGAGCTGAATGTCACACAGTACAAATACAAATATCACATCCATAATTTAAACTATCGTGGATTTACTTTTTAAATTACGTCATGAGTCTTTTGATTGGCAGACTCAAATGAATGTCTTTTATAATCTGAAACTCTGCAGTTCTTAGATGGACAGTTCAGGACAATGGAAAACTGCACCAGACACTGCTTCAGTATGCTTTATAAATATATTCTTTCAATATTATCACACCAAAATGCCCCTAACAATCAAAACAAAGAGCCAAAAATGTCCTTTAAAGGAAGGTTTACACTCTGCTCTAGCCTTTGATATGACTTCGAGCTTACGTTCGTCATCTCATGGTGTGGTTGTTTCTTCATGCTGCTTTGTGCTGTTGGATTCTCTGCTCATGCAACCTGCTACAGACCATGCTGCTGGATACGTACACACTGAAACATTAATGACTATATATTGTTGTGTGGAAAACCTCCCAGAAGTCGCAGCTTTCATGGAGCTTAGAACAACGGTTTTACTCTGACTGTAAAACAAACGAGTGTTTGGTATAACTAAGTAGTTATACCGAAGACAGAGACACAGAAATCACTAGAACAGGCCTTTTTTCACAGCAGATTATTTTTGATTCTAGGAAAAGCACAGGTTTAATTAATGGCATCACTAACAACTGCATTTCATTTAGATGAGACCGTGTCGGAGGCAGTGGCAGTGTGCAAGTTTGTTCATGAGAACACTTAAAGGCCCCCCACACCCACACAGGCATTTTCACTCACCCTGGTTAATTAGACCTTTAATCAGGTTGACTCTATGCTGGGAATAACATAATGTTACCAAACTCTATGTGCCATTCAAGTTTGTCTAAGCACTACATTTTCACAATAGTAAGTAAATCAGGGACAGAGTTATTTTCACTTTGGAGATTGTTTGATTGGATCCATTTCATTATCAGAAGTGTCTGAGAGGCAGTACATGTTGTACTTGTGTTTCTTAAATATAAAATTAAAGATTAGAGAATAATAAAATATATAAAATATATATATATATATATATATATATATATATATATTTTGCAGAAATGTGCTTTTGTCTCAGACATTATGTTGCGATACACCAAAATTCTCTTGTGACTCCAGAACTGAGAGCCATTGGTGCAAATAACACATGCTGTACAAATTATACCATTACAATAGTCAGGTGTGCTCATGTCATATTAGTTAGCAGCTTGACAGTGACACGGAGCATAAGTCACAGCGTTGTCAGTATCACGGCATGACGGTTGTCACGACAGATTTGTCACGCAGCGAGGAGCTGTCAGTTCTTGCAGGGTATGTCACTGTTACTCACTTATCATGGCTGACATCTCAGACCAGGGCACCAGCTCAGTTCACTACAGTATGTCTGTCTCACATAACGCCTGCAGATACTTGGAGGGTGATGCGAAGATGTTTTTTCTGCGTGACATCTCCCAGTGACTAAAAGTGACATTATTAACTTATAGATACACCAGGCACCTGTCAGATGTGTGTTGTCTCTGAGATCAGTTAAGGTGTCCATAAAGTGATCGTCAGGGTTCATTTAATTCAACCATCTCATCCTGTTAGATTCCTAACTGTAACAAGCTCTCTTGTTCACACAGAGAAACAGAGAGGGAGACTGGGAGAGACCTGGACATTGTTTCACCAAAGCATCTCAGGAATAAAATCCATCTTATTAAGCTTCTTAAATTTTAGGGTTGTTTCTCCCTTTAATTGTACTCTAACCCCCCTTAAACTGAACTTACATTAACAACTACCTCCTACACACAGATAGAAAGCTACAGGTTATGATATGAGGAAAAACACTTGCCTGAAGGAACAGTCTTTATTGCTTTTTGTCAACTTCATTTAATCTTTTAGTCTATACTGTCATCACGGTGCTCTCTGTGGGTAAAATGCTGTTTAATACCACATGAGTGGTTAAATCGTAAAATAGGCCTAACCTAATACAAACAACAAACAGATAAATGAATAGTCCTGCAATAAGGAGAGGGGAAACTACAGGGTGGAAACAAATTGTTTGCCAAATTGTTCTTTTGCGCCAAATCAGCCATGTGTTGTGCTTCCCTTGGCTGATTTAAATCTGCCAGCTTCTGGCCAACCTTCACCATCCTCGTCTCCGTCATGTAAGGGGTGCCAATGTCCAGACGGCAGCAGTGTGCAGCATAGCTGTCAGTGATGACTGTAAAACACTGTGACAGAGAGAGTCGTAGGTTACAGGATGTTTCCTCAATATCTTCATATAATTTTATTTCATCCTCATTTCTTGGTGCAGAGCGTCATCACCTTTCCCTCCAAACCCTTTTAATCTCATCTGACTAAGAAGCGTCTTTTTCCCAATCTGTTTTGTTTAGTTTTGACATATTTATTTTTGTGTGAGAGACTCAAAAACAAAGTTCCAGCTGAAAGAGGAGAAAGGATGCAAGCAGAGAGCCTGGCTTCTTATATTGTAGATTGTCAGTCAGAGCAGCCCAGGTACTCCTGGGGAGCAAACATAAGAATTCAGCAAGCTGGCAGCTCAGGCTTTAAATGAGGTTATATTTCCACAGTGTAGTGTAATATTTCACAGTGTGATGTAGTGTAAAATGTTGTTTGTAATGTCTTTTGTTTCATTTAAGCCTTGCTTTTTATTTTAGTTCTTTAATACATAATATAATTTGACAGTGAGGTTACTGCAATATGACATGTCATCTTTTTCAGCACCATGGGCAACAATGCACATGTATTCTTACTTTACTCCAGTTTTGGTAAAGATTTTATCCAAATGGAGTTGAAATGCAAATATATATTTTTGGCGACATCACACACACACTTGTGCCCTCTTTGAAGAATAAAAAAAAAAGCGGTGAACACAGACATTTACATTTAATATTTTTTTTTATGAAGGTGCCCCCTGTCTGTGTGTATTCCTTTGTACATCCTGTATATACAGAGCTTCCTTGCGTCTAACCAGTCAAGCAGTCCATGTCTTTTAGCTTTAGCAGTAACTGGCACTGAAATATGAGCGTGACATTGATATTGACCTCCAGACTGCAGCTCAACACACAGACACAAAAGAGCCACAAACAAGCAACCAGCCGCAAACATTATCTTTTTAGCCATAATATCTTTTTACTTGAAAGCATGGACACAGAGAGGATCTTGTCATACACCTTAAACAAGCTTGCAAACAAACAAAATTCAAAATGACACTGACCGCATGAGTTCCGACTGCAAAAAAGAAAGTTACAAAAGTTTTGTAACTTTGGTTGGACTTTAAGAGCATCCAGCTCTTAACCTCTACAAACCACCGTTATTGGAAAACGGGGCCCAGGACATCCTCTGAATAACAGCAGACTTAATGAGGAAACCATTTTTAGACCCTCCATCCCGTAGTCTCCATAACAACTAAAGAGCAGCCAGGACTGACTAATGGGCTGAAGGAAGATGGAGAGATGGAGTAAGTGGGGGATGAAATGACAAGAGGTGTCAGGAGGCAGTGGAGGGAGTGATTGGAGGAAAAGGTGGGAAAAAGAAAAGACATAATAGGAAGAAACGGAGTTGTTGGGCTTGGGGTGAAATGGAAAAAAAGAGAGGAAAGAATCCAAAGGGGAATAGTTAGAGGTGTGAGTCTCATAAGGGTAATTCCAATTCTATATTTGTGTGGATGAGGGTGAGCTATTTTAATCTTTCTCTCCTTCTCTCTCTCTTTTTCTTTCTTCTCTTAATTAAATCAGATGACGCTTTATGACTCCTAACACTACAGACAAGACTAATTCTCACCACCCTATCACTGAAATGTAATTGCATCTGTGTTGCTGTTTTTTTTTTTTTTTAGCTGTGATCAAGTATGCAATCACTGTAGAGCAAATTACTGCACCTAAAGATGGCTTTTTAACTCTGAACTGTACATAAATCACATTTACAGAGCTGCAACCCTTTTACATAACCCACTGAACAATTACCTTAAAAAATCTTGTTACATGTTGTTGTCTTCATCCTTGTCCTCTCTTTGTGATCAAAGGAAATTAAATAAGTCTAATTATTTATCAATCTTTGGTTTCAACTTGGCAGAGCAGCAGTGTACACTCACTCAGTGCAGTAAAAGTTGCAGTTATGGATTTGGGCGAAGGTATATCTTATCCCTGCCTTCAGAGTCTTCACATAAAATGCTGTGCCATTATCTCTTAGACAGAAACATATTCTGAACTCCCCTTTTGCTATTTTTCTTTAGTTTTTACCTCACTTCTCACTCACTTCCGTCTCTGTCTCTCATTCAGGTGAAAGAGGAATAAATGTGTGTTCAGGTCAGTGGAAAATGGAAAGCCAAAAAAGAGAAAACAGAGTCAGAGGTGCAAGTATAATTGGGAAGGGGGTTGAAAAACAGGCAGGGGTGGCAAGGGATGAGAAGAGAGGCTTAGGAATGAAGAGCAACAGATGAGGGAATAAAAAGAGAGAAAGGGAAGCAGGAGGGAAGACTAATGAGGACGCAAGGTGGGGTGGAGGTGGGGGTGGCGGGGGTTGACCATTCTGAAGGCTGAAGGCCAGAGTTGCATTTACTGGGTAAAATAAGACAAAGTTAAAGTGCAACTTCTCCAGATAAAGCAGATATAGGATTGATGTGTTTGTGACGTGTGTGTGTGTGTGTGTCTGTGTGTGTCTGTGTGTGTCTGTGTGTGTCTGTGTGTCTGTGTCCACGCACGTGTTTGTCAGTGAGTTTCATGTCTCTCCAACCTAAGGGTGTCCTGCCTTCCCTTGATGGAGCTGCTTTCTTTGTTCTCCTCCTAAATAACAGTTGTCACAGCCATCCTCCCACACACAGGGAAACAGCCAAAAGCCCCAAAAGCATCCTCGTTGTTTTCTCTGCCTGCTGGAGACCCTCACGTCCTCACACTCCATATCTAAGCACTGCAGCCATCCTCCAACACTGTGTGTGATGGCCTTAGTGTGTTTATGTGTGTGTGAGTCCCCTTTTTGACACAGCTCTGCACAGCTTATAAACCGTAAAATTGTAGCATTTCTATGCAGCTGCAAGACACTTTTGTGTCGCACAATTGTGCTCCGTCTCTCTGCCTTCTGTTTGTGTGGGTTTGCATATGGGCATGTCTGTATGCTTGCTTCTGTAGGATCCTGGCTGCAGCAGGGGCACACATGAACATCTCAGTGGACCTGAGGACTCTGAGGGCGGTGCGAGTGCTTCGGCCCCTCAAACTGGTCTCAGGCATCCCCAGTAAGTACCACAATTACTATATCAAAATGTTCTTATGGCAGTTGTGGCCATTGTTTTCTTGGTTTTCTTTGGCCAGGTATAGAGACATTGACCTCTGAGATTTCTGCCTCTGCCTCAATACAGTTAAGCCAAATTAAATTTAATTTGTGATGGACAGCCAAAATTGAAAAACATTCAAATACTTTATAGCAGCAAGATTTCTTTCCAGAGACAGTGTCCCTGTTTCTCTTCATGTATTGAAGAGAAGACGACAAGACACTAAGCACCAATGATGAATTTTATTTCTGATGTTTCAACTGAACTTGTTCTATCTCAAGGCAAGTTCAGAACAAGTGTCAGATACAGGCTTATATGCAGTGCATATATGTATAGATGACTCATCTAATCCACAGTCTGTGATGTCAGTAAGCTACAAGGATACAGATGAGTTCATCTCAGTCTCTGAACAAGAGAATACATCAACATTAAAATCCATTTTTTCATAGTTTTACCCTGTATGAAATAAGTTTCAGCGAATGAGTTAATCAGTGGTGTCTGATAATAAATTCCAGGCCAATCTCAGCTATGATGTAGCTATGTAAAACTGAACTAAGGCTGCTACTAATGACTATTTTCAATACTGATTAAACTGCTTTCATAGTTACTCTGTTTATTCTATGGTCTGTAAAATCTCAGGAAAAGAAAAAAATGCTCCTCATGGTTTCTCAGAGTTTACTGAGAATTTACTGTAGCAAAAGGCCCAAATATTTACTTCAGTGATTGATTATCAAAAATGTTGGCTTTTTTCTTTTTTTTTACTGTAAAATAAGAGTAAAATCGTTACTACATTTATGTGGAGAGTGTATCACAGGTTCCTCGGAAGTGCGTTTTAATTTGTGTTCATTAATTCAGCTGATCTCTGTGTACTCTACTTCCAGGCCTGCAGATAGTCCTGAAGTCTATAATGAAGGCCATGGTCCCTCTGCTGCAGATCGGCCTGCTCCTGTTTTTTGCAATCCTCATGTTTGCCATCATTGGCCTGGAATTTTACAGCGGCAAACTGCACTACACCTGCACACCGCAGCCTGGAATACTCGGTACAGACACTCACAGTTTATCTCTATTGTATCCAAGCGCACACCGTTACACACAACACCTACAAGCATAGTACATGCAGTATATTCATAGTGGTGCTTATTTATACCATCTGTACGGTATGTATATCTATACATAGTGTACATACAAACTCACCAATGACAATGCCCACTGACAAAAATAGCTGACAACAGACACACACACAGATACACACATGCACACAAGGATTCGCACTTCTCCATTTGTGATGGTAGGCAACAGTGACATCCTGTTATTACTGTTATTCTGATATTTTTATTCATTTTAAGCCAAGATCTAATTTGAATTGCATTAGAAAACAGGAAATTGCCTCAACACCTCTACCACACACTGATGGCATGGATGAAACAAAAGAGAGCAATTTGTAGAAGGGGCCCAAAATGGTTTTGAATAATGCATAAACGTGACCCGATAAAAGACTCATTTTAGAATAGTTTTTGACAACAAACTGAGTCACGGAGCATAAAAACAAAAGAGTCTGGACCGAGCTTGTTCTTTTTCTGTTATCGTTCACGTTACGTGTCTATGGGTGGCTTTAAGTCATGTATATTTACGTAGCCCTTAGGTAGAAGCTCTACTGTCGTAATCGCAAATGCACACACACATGCGAACACACAATGGCATGCCAGGCTGCACCTGGAGACTTGATCAAACCAAACCGACACTGTTGTTCTGTCTAATTAAAACCAACAAATGCTGTGCGCCACAATAGCTCATTGTACATTCACAGCTGTCATTAACCTCCAAGCTGTTCCCGTCACACTCAGGCTGAATGGACAGTTAGATAACACAGACAGTCTGAAGGGAGTATTTTCTGTAGGTGGACGGTCGCGTAATTGTTCACACAGTTACTCTGCTCTTCCATTGTTTGATGGAGAGGTTTTTTTTTTCCATTCTTATAGCCTCCAATTCATTGTTACTGCACATTATTGCACAAAGACATGTGACTTTATTGAAGATTTCACCAGTAAGATGTCTTTGAAGCTAAGATTTCACTGTCACACAAGTGAAATGTGGAGTAATAATGAGCGGAATTGTTTCTCACTGGGCATGTAGATTGGTTTAAACTTTACACACTCGAGCTTAAAGACCAGTAGAAGTTAGAGCATAAGATTAATACTCTCAGATTGTGTGTGAAAATTCTTAAATGTGGGATTGCTTTCAAATAATAGTGATCATCTGTGGTTGTAACTTTTTCACTGCCAAGGAACACTGCAATGCATTGAGCATGGGAAGTTTTTTTTCTGTTTTATAGAACTTTGGTCTTATGTATAACTTTTAACATACTATATGTTTGCCCTTTTCTTTCTATTCCCACTCCTTTCTGTTCAGAAAACGAGACAGTGGACTCCTCTGAGTTTGAGTTCCCTTGTGGTGTGCGTCAGTGTCCACCCAAGTACACCTGCAGCGATACCTGGATCGGCCCTAATGACGGCATCACCCAGTTCGACAACATCCTGTTTGCTGTTCTCACCGTCTTCCAGTGCATCACCATGGAGGGATGGACCACTGTACTCTACAATGTAAGACAGCTCACATACACATGCACACACACGTGTGCCACTCATAATATTTTTCTGGATTGCTGCAAATTATTGAGGTGCAGCAGTGTTTTGTTACAATTTAGACTCCATTAACCCTAATGAACAGAAGCGGCTTTGGCTCCAGCGCACTGATGGTTGCTGAGTGGATGTGTGCAGCCCCTGCATCCTCCTCTTTCAGACTGTTTGACTGTGGATAGAGAACATGGCAGGGGAGGTTACTGAGTTGTGACTTTAGTGTTGAGACTGCAAAGTGCTATGTCGATTCCTGTTATGCTCCTAGCTTGCCATTTTTATTCCATCAGCCCTGAGAAATGTATAACCTCGTGCAACATTCTGCAAGGCCTGAACAGAAATTAGACTGCCCACCTAGTAGCTATGAAATATGGCAGACTTCAGTATCTCTTAGAAATGTATTTGAAAATTAATGGCTGTTAAAATCTCTGCTGTGGATGAATATGAGCATGATGAGCAGATTGAAAACTAGCTTTTTTGCTTCAGTGTAACCATAACTCAAAATACAAATCTAATGTATATTTTTATCTATATGTATATTTATTTTCTTTATCAGGAGTGCATCCTCAAGGCAGATTTAGCAGAAAACATCCCACTGTGCTTCTAAATATCTACCCGACCCATGTCTCTAAAAGTATATTTATTCTTACATTTTCATGTTGTATATTTAATGATTAGTATAAAATGTGACTCCTGTTTGATTGCCATCATCAAGTCGTCCTGGTTTATCTGTCAGAGAAGTGACTGATATGCTCAAAGATTGATTCAGAATAAGAGCAAGTTGAGCTAGAAGTGCTGTTGTTCAGTAGGATGGACTGACAGGACGGATTGACACATCAAGTCAAGGAAACTGAACGTTTTTAGGTCCAAAGTCTCTTAGTCCAAAAGCAAAAACTTTAAGAGTCCTGAAGAGAATGTTCTTGATCCACCAGCCATACATGTAGAGGAAATGTTTTGAAATCCCCCAAAGCTATAGAAAAGTAAACAGGAAAACACTCTATATCATCTCACTGAGACGTGTTCAAGTAATGAGCATTGAAACCAGTAATACTGTCATTTTCTGCTGTAGAGTAACTGTCGGACAGTGATGAGATGCTGCACCATGCTTCACGAGCGTCTATGTCAGGGTGAAAGGAGCAGGCAGGCGGATGCACTCAGACAGTATGTAGACAGAAAAACAGGCAGTGGCACCATTTGCTAATTTGATGTAGCTTTTGCCTGGATGAGCATCCAACAAATCAAGTCCAATCACGTTCACCTCTGCAGCAGAGTAGAACTACAATATCTTGTTCAGACTGGAACACTGTAAAAAGTTATGACACTATGACAAGCCGGATATCAGAATAGCATACCCCCCCCCCAAAAAAAACAAAAAACAATCACTGGTTTGAAAGTAGAGGTTTGAAAGCACTTCAGCCTAGTTTTTTTTTCCTTTTACCTCAGGTTATCTCAATAAAGCAACAAGCACACACTATAACACTCAAATTTCTGTACTAGGGTGTAATTTAAGGTCGGCTGCCCACTCTTTCAGTTTTTATTGAAATGGATGAAGGCAGATGATCTGCCAGAGTGATTGTATTATGTTGTCTAAAAGCAATGCTAAATGAGCTTGGTTGCTGAACGATGGGGGACGGAGGAAAGAGACAGATGACGTGCTGCTACTGTGCCGTTGTAGCAGGACTGCTGAGCATGCAGACTTATTGTAATAATATTTACTACAGTCAGTTTAATCAACGGTAAATACACAAAAGTGCTCATGTACTAAAAAAAAAAAACCAAACTTTTCTTTGTAGATATGAATTATTTCATATGCACACAAAAATCCTGGAGAGAACACTCACCATGTACACCTTCTAATGTACAGGTGCTTTAAAGTAGAGATACAGTGTGCTGATTCTATATTGGCTTCATACAGTAGCTTTCATAGAATACCTCCACTCTCCTCCACACTCTCTCTGCAAGGCTGGAGCAGATCAATGCACACAATGTCTCTGTTCGCCACCCTGCCCCGCACTCGGGCTCAAACTTTCAGCAGCCACCCAAACACCCACACTTGTGTATTTCTGTCTTGTATCCCAGTGGCAGCATGAGTCGAGTCTGCTCCAGCCTGACTTGATTTTACTGAGCTTAAAACTTTTTTTGATGTTCCAGGCCGACGATGCCTTGGGCCCCAGCTGGAACTGGCTCTACTTCATCCCTCTCATCATCATTGGCTCTTTTTTTGTCCTGAACCTGGTGCTGGGAGTCCTCTCTGGGTAGGTTCACTCTTTAGTTCAAGTTCAGTTTAAGCTAATCAGCAGACTTAAACTGTGTCCCAGTTAAGGGGCTGCCTATTTACATCTCAGAAATGCAGCCTCTAGTATATCATTGGTGGTTGCCATTATAGGCATTTGTATGGTGGTCAGTGGTTAAATGGTGCGTTCAGGCAGTCCTTGTCTACTTATGAAGTTGTTATAAACATTGCATTACACATAATTGGAAGTTATAGTATACTGATTTGACCACGATTACAAATTTACCACTTTGTTGGCCATTTTTTGGCAGCTAATTGTAGGTACACTTGAAATGTTTGACTGTATGACTTGATAATGCCTCCCCATACAACAAATTTGTGTTAATGAAATCACAGAGTTGCCAACTGAGGGAGCTCATTGTGGCCTCATAACCGACAGATAGCAAAGACGATTAACTTAAGTTACTAAGGACAACTTATTCATTTTGGTCTCTGTGAGGAAATCTGAATCTGTAGACTGGGCACAGGTTCAGCCTAGTCCTCAGGTCCTTTGGAGGCTTCACCAATAGGCCACATCCTCCGAAGGAGGAGGTCTCTGAAATGGGTTACAGGTATACAGACTGCTTTGTTGCTTTTATACTCCTGTTGATTTAAGATCTGGAAAGCTAGTCTGTTAGCCAGACAATGTACTGTACCTGTCTTTTTTACAGTTTTTTACAGATTGGTAGAGTGGATGGCGCAGAAGCGACTGCCAAGCCAAACCGTGTTGTTACATGGTGTCAAAGACTATACAAGTTAATTAGTTTTACAAAAAGGTTAATGGGGGATCAATTGTCATTCCCTCCACGGTGAAAGAAGAGACCTCCTCTGGTTCGCTCTCTTCTCCTCACCTCTCACCGCTTCTTGTGGTTGAATGAACAATGAGAAGAGCTTGGTTCCAGACATCAGTCACTTTTTCCCCAGTGATTGTCTACAAGAGGAATTATTCATCCCCCTGAGCATAAATCCCTGTACCCTCAAAGAGTAAATAAACGATTCTGTGGTTTGGTTTGTTTCTGCAGGGAATTTGCCAAGGAGAGAGAGAGGGTGGAAAACCGCAGGGCCTTCATGAAACTGAGACGCCAACAGCAGATTGAGAGAGAGCTCAATGGCTACCGGGCCTGGATCGACAGAGCAGGTGGCTTTCGTCCCAGTCACAGCTCAGAGAGACCTAGTAATCTGGCTCTTGATGAGAAAAGGAAAATCTATGTTTCACTTTAAGCTTTAAGACTTATCCTGTCGATTGTGGACCACAAGACTTTCTGATGTAGCGTGTTGTCTGTCAGCTGTTCGTTGTGCCACAATTGAGCTACAAATATTGTTACCAAAGATGCCAGTATATCTCGTTCCATCTGAGCCACCATCTGCTGCTCATTTCTGGTCAAACTTTGCCTTTTTGCTTTCCAGAGGAGGTGATGCTTGCTGAGGAGAATAAGAATCCAGGACCTTCTGCCCTCGATGGTAAGAAATCTTTTGTTTTCCCTGGTTTCTTTGTGCACATTGTCCTTCTGCTACCCTCACATTGTTTTACATTCTGTCTCAATTTTAAACTGGCTAATGTGTTTTATAAAGGCTGTTCAGGCACAAGCTGTTACAGTATGTGATGCTTATTTGTTTGTGAAATTAGGGCCAACACATAATTTTCTTAAGAGATGCACACAGGCATAAAAACTCTTTTCAGTGAAGGTAAATGGCATTTCAATCTGGTTGGTGATTTTGAGATGGCAATGTCAGTTAGTCAGTCAGTTCAAGAATTTGGTCCACACTGAAATATCTGAACAATCAATCAATAGGTTGCCATTAAATTTTGCATACATTCATGTCTTTGAACTGTGAAGATCATAACTTTCCTTTTGTGTCACCAGGAGGTTCTCATTTGTGGTTTTGAGTGTAATGGCTCAACAACTATTGAATGGGTTACTATTACATTTGGTACACCCAATGTTAATGTCACCAGGAGGATGAATCCTAATAACTTGGTGATCCTCTGACTTTTCATCTACCGCCACCGACAGGTCAAAATTTTAATTTGTCCAGTACTTTATGACCAAACTAATGCAATTCCAATCAGCCTCAACTGCACTTTATTTTTAGAAATGAGAAGCTAGTCTTAGCATGCTGATAAGCGAAATTAAGATGAACAGGATAAAAATTAGTTAATTATTGTCATTGTGAGCATATTAGCATGCTGAAATTAGCATTTAGTCCAAAGCACCATTGTGCAAGTACAACAGAGCCACTAGCATGGCTGTAGATTCTTGGTCTTGTTAAAATTTCACGGCTGAACTGGAAAAACATTTTCTAACTTTGACCCCTATTGCAAAAAAATTAAATACAATATATCAACTCAGGATGTGAACTGCACAGATCACCATTACATTTCACTCTACAACTCTCAATGCCACATTGAGAGCATTAACTCTGATAGCCCTAAACCTGTCTCTAGATCCGGTGCCTCGCAGGCAGCTAAGCACCTACTCTGACCATCTCAACTCTACTTTGACCTTTCCTCCTCCCTAAACCAGCAGGGCTTTTATTAAATGTTGATTGATTGGCAGCTCTCAGGAGGCTCCCAGAGTTGAGTACAGGTGGTACATATGGTGAGACCCGTCTTCTGTTCTGCTCTCTCCCTCACCAACTTCACACGCCATTTGCCACACACACACACACACACACACACACACACACACACACACACACACACACACACACACATTGCCACTCAAATGCACACATGCAAACACTGTAACATAGAAAAGGGAAAGCAGTTCCTTGTCCAGATATGTTTCTGATTCAGTGTGTTTCTGTCACTTCGAGTACAAAGACACTGGTACAAGCTGAAAAAATAAACTCAGTGATGCAAAATGTAGTATAAACAGACAGCGGCTCCAGTTGTTGTGATGGAAATAAATGCAGAGGCTCTGATAGCTTTGACTAAAAAGAAAGGTGGCACACTGCGGTTGCCTTAGCAACCTCTGGTCTGACAAGGCAGCAGCATGGATGTGCTTATGTCATATATGTGTGTGTCTGTGTTTGTGTGTGTTGACAGGACTCTGTGTCCCTGCCTTTAGCAAACACTCCAGTGGTTGTGAAATGGCAGCAATATTTGTGTGTGTGTGCGTGCGTGTGTTTGGTCGATGGCATATTAAAAAAGTCCTCAAGTAAATATTGACCACAGGTAGATTCAGAAATCACAAGGTAGCGGGAAGGTATGAGTGGGCTAGGTTGAAAGGTAATCATAAACACATCCGTCAGTGAAAAGGTCAAAACACACTCATCATACTCACCTTGGCATGTGAGCACTGCACGGCCTGTCCCCCTGACACTGTATGGCAGCACTTGTACATGGCTCAAATATAAGGGATGCATGGACCGTCAAGTCGCCTCGGAGCATGGTATGCCATGACGGAGACTGTAAAATAGCAGCAGAAGGTTCTCTTTCAGTTGTTTTGATCATTACGCCAACATTAAATGATCATTATTGTCTCAATCAACTGCAGCATTAATGAGCTCAACTTTCCTTTTCAGCTAAAACTTCACAGGCATGAGCTTGTCATGCAGAGGGTCCTCATTTCCTTCATCTCTATCTTTTCATTTCATTATCATATTCCACGCTTACGTACTGCTCGAGTCTACCTGTGGATGTCTTTAAAATGTAAGGGTGGTCATACACAGTGCAGTTTTTTTGGGCCGTGTTGGCATGCAACCACACAAAAGCTATTCAGTGATTCAACATGACGTCACCAAGCCGAAAAAGCACTTTGACAGTGTTGCTCAGTCGTGTTGCCCAAAACTTGGCCTTGTGTTACTGCCCTCACAGTATGTTCCCTTTCATTTCTTATTAGTTATCCTGTTTGAGGAGCTTGTTCTAGTACTTTTTGTGCTCATTGTGCCTCGTCCGCAGTGTTGAAGAGAGCCACCACCATCAAGAGGAGAGGCATGGATGTAGTGCATCGGGGGCAACCAGGGGAGGAACAATATGGTGACATCTCCTCTGTGGGTGAGTGGGAGTCTGGACAGGCTCATAGATATGGGCACATAAATTGTACATATTTGGTACTGTTGTGAACATCACACTGTTGGGAGCAAAGCTCACAATTCAGAGTGGGAACATGTTGTACAAGTACTGTTAGACTGCAGTTTCACTCTACCTCTCCCTTTTCCCCCAAGGCATCCCCATGGCCAGAGCAAGTATCAGGAGTGCCAAGCGAGGTCCTACAGCCTATTTTCGGCGGAAGGAGCGTCTCCTGCGCATCTCCATCCGCCGCATTGTAAAGACACACACTTTCTACTGGACGGTTCTCGGCTTAGTCGCCCTCAACACGCTGTGTGTGGCCATTGTTCACCACAACCAGCCCCTCTGGCTGTCCAGCTTCCTCTGTGAGTCACACTTCATTTAATTGGCAGCGTGAAATATGAGAAGTGCTCAGGCAGTTAATACACCGTTTTTGTCACCTCTAAAACAGCTGTCAAATGGCTCTGAAAGTCAGTGCTTTATCATGTAATTGCAGTCATGTATGTATGTTTCAAAATGTTAATTCCTGGTTTTGTTCTGGTTCCAGACTATGCAGAGTTCCTGTTCCTCGCTCTGTTCCTGACTGAGATGTTTCTGAAGATGTATAGCTTGGGGCCACGCCTCTACTTCCATTCCTCCTTTAACTGCTTTGACTGCAGTGTCAGTACTCTGCCTCCCTCTCTACGTATCTGTTTCTCCCAAAATTCTACTGTGTGTGTTCTTAAATTATGCAGCATCAGCCCTCGCCTCCTCCATGCTCCTCTGTTGCATCATTTTTTTGTCACTTTCTTTCTCTTCTCTCCGTCACCTTGTCATAACTATTGGTACACATTGTTGATCATTGGTATGATTTTCAAAGCTGCAAATCATTATAAATGTATATCTCCTTAGGTAATTGTTGGCAGCATCTTTGAAGTGCTGTGGGGTTTCTTCAGGCCTGGCACTTCCTTTGGCATCAGTGTCCTGCGTGCTCTCCGTCTGCTGAGGATATTCAAGATCACCAAGTTAGTCTCTTCCTTCCTCACTCTTTGCCACCTGAAGAAATGTTTACAAGGAACATTTCGCTGTTTACAGAAAGCTATTGACAGAAAACTAATATTGTTGCTGCTGTAAAGTTTGGCAGGATGTTTTTTGATATGCAGTTTTCCGCATTTAAAATCAATAAAGGAGACCAAGCTGTGCTGGAGATTCATTTACTCCAAAATATTTACAGGCAGACAACCAAGTGCATCAAAAACTTGTTTCCCACAGAGACAAAATAAATTGGAAAAAAAAGACTGACTGGATCCTAAATATATACACCCATGACGTTCATATTGCTTACAGAAATAAAGTAAAATGCAACAAAGTCACATTCTTTTGCTCTTACTGTTGGGGTTCAAAGCATATATCATGGATTACAGTGTCAGAATTGTTGTTTTTCTTGTCTATTTTCCACTAACATGGCATTTTGTTTCTGTCAAGGTATTGGGCGTCTCTGAGAAACCTGGTTGTTTCTCTCATGAACTCCATGAAGTCCATCATCTCCCTCATTTTCCTTCTTTTCCTCTTCATCGTTGTCTTTGCGCTCCTTGGCATGCAGCTCTTCGGTGGCAGGTAACAATAAAACCTCATGAGCAATCATCCAAGTAAAAGAATTTTACTCATAAAGAAACTGAGTAAATCGATAAACCAGACAGACGGAGAGACGGATCGCATCATTCTGGCTGAAAATAGAGAACGTTTTTCTCTCCCGCTCGGCTCGGTAGACATTTCCTATGGTTGCAGAATATACACATTCACAAACATAAAAACAAGGCTAAAGTAGGTGTCATGGTTCACTAGATTCTTCTTTATTGAATACACACAGTTAAAAAGAGAATAGATTGTCCTATGGTCCACTGTTGTTGTCATTATACCAAAAGACAGTGAGAGCTCGGTACAGATTTAAGACTCTTGTGCCTTTGTCACACACACTGCTATTGTTGCGCAATTTTCCCTTGAGTCGAAGGCCATTCCCCACAAGCTGTCAATTCAATAAAGGCTGGCTGAGTTAGACAAGCATGGCCTTGTGTATGAACTGGCCTCTAGAATACAGTGCACACAGAAAAAACAAACTCCAGCTCCATCAGCCAGCCAGTCGGAGAGTAGAGGGACAGAAAAAAATAAAATAAATACTAGACCCAGCCCTTCTTTTTAAAGACCTAATGTGTCTTTTTCACAGGTTCATATTTGAAGACTACACCCCGACCAACTTTGACACCTTTCCTGCAGCCATCATGACCGTCTTTCAGGTCTGGAAATAAACCTGCGAATTTATTGCTCTTTACTAGTGAATCACAGTGTACAGGAAAAGGCATTTTGAGTGTAATGACAGTTTAGCAAACGAGGAGTTTAAGATCAACAGTGAAGGTCAGAGGTCAGTGGATGATATTCTGTGTGATTGTGGGTGTGTTTTCTCAGATTCTGACCGGAGAGGACTGGAATGAGGTTATGTACAACGGTATTCGCTCTCAAGGAGGAGTGAAGTCTGGCATGTGGTCCTCCATCTACTTTATAGTGCTCACGTTGTTTGGAAACTGTATCCTTCATTACTCTCCGTGTTTTTGCAATTTTCACATTACAACTGTTGTCACTTTCACTGTTATCGTGTTATTGAGTATGACTCTTAATACTAATTTATTGAAAGTATTTTGCTGATACAGTTACTAGGGTCCCGCATTTTCCAGCTCACTTCCTGGCAACTTTCCTCATAGGCCTTTCTTGAAAATGTCCTGTTAATTAACAGCTAAATGCCAACTAATTTTTAGGAAAGTTTTCAGGAAATTAGGTGAAAAATAAGGGACACGTAAAATATAGGATCCCCAGAAAAACTATGAAGTATTCACCACCTCCTTGTGTGCCTCTGGCTAACATGTTGACATGAAAAACTGCTCACATCTGTGTTTCTGGACATCTGTTGAATTTAATCTCATTTGTTACTCATCTTTAAGCCCAGGTTTCCTCCACCAACTTCAGAGAAAAGTGTCTGGGTTTCTCGGCTCACTCAGTGTTTGAGACACATCACCAGCCATTTCAGATAAAGAGGTAACATAGCATACAGTCTGTTTGTTTGAGTAGTATTATATGTCAGTGTTGTATTAGTCCTTAACACAGGTGTGACCAGACACTCTGCTGAATGTCTTCTTGGCCATTGCTGTGGATAATCTTGCCAATGCACAAGAACTTACCAAGGTAATAAAAAAGTGAAAAACAAAAAAGATATAACTGGAAGACAAAGCTGGTTTTTATCTGCTTTTATTCTTGTAAGTCTGTTACTTAATGCTATTTTTAATGCTAGTTTTAATAATCTATCCACTTTGTCGTGTCCAGTCCTGCTCTTTCTTCCTTTTCCCTTTAAATCCGTTTAATTATTTAAACTCACAGATGTTACAGTTGTTCAGCTGCCTTTGCCTTTTTCCTCTTTTGATCAGGATGAAGAGGAAGCAGAGGCAGCGTTCAACCAGAAGCACGCCCTCCAGAAAGCGAAGGAGGTCGGGCCGTTGTCCTCCTTCATGTCTTCAGAGTAAGTGCTGTGTGCAGCCGCCCTCTCTGAATGACCTCCTCCTCTCCTCCCTCTGTCCCTCTCCTCCTTCCTCTAGGGAGTGTCTATATAGGACTAACCCACAGCTCTAACACTTCACACAAGTCATTGAAGCCTCCAGCAAATGGCGAAACTCTCATTTGGTGCAGTAGATTTGGATTACTAATAATGCAAAACAGTTATAGAGGGAGACAAGGGCCATCAATACAGAGCCTCAAGTTGTGGTGCTGTGTAAGTGCTGGCTTGTAGTACTGACTTATGTCACTTGGAGCCTGTTTAGGGAATCGGTATTTAGTGCTGTCCCACTAGAGACTTACTGATGTGTCTTTACTGAAAGGTCTACTATCTAACCTCCGCCTGCTCCCAGCACTATAATTTTCTCCAAATTGAAGTGTATGTCTCCATGGTTACTGGTTCCACAGTGGGGTGGGAGGTGCTTATATTGTTGTCATGGAGACAGGGTTACTCAGTGTCCAAATTAACATGGTGTGTCTATTACAGTAATATACTTCTGTACTCTACAAAGTGGATGTCGTGGCTAGGAGAGAGTGTAAGGAAGTAAAATAAAGTGTTTGCAGTCTTTGATCTGTTGAAGTGCTCTCACTTGTAGAAAATTTGATTCATAAAGTAACGTGACCTTGTTTTCTCAATGCCTAGGTTTCCGGCTTGCAGAATAGATTGTATTTTTTTTTTCACAAGGACTAATTGGACAGTGCTGCGTCATAGGTGGTGGAAGTGCATGTGCATGCACAAGAGTGGGGACTTCTGGCTCGGTATGCACGCTGTGTATTGAGAAACAAGCAGTTTGTTGCATGGGCATGTGGAAAATTTCACAAGATAACACTTTATTAACATGACGTTATGTACCTTCTTCTTTTATGCTTTCTTTCTTTCTTTCTTTCTTTCTTTCTGTCTTTCTTTCTCGAGGCCTTGCCATTTTCATAAAACTTAACGGAAATGAAATTAGAGAAAAACAGAAAGAAAACTAGAGATGTGCATTAGTGTCAGTTTAGCCAGCTGAAGGTCAGGCCCTTGTCAGAGCCCATAGAGAAGACTGGAATACCACGGGGTCGTCTGGGCCGGCATCTGTATTCAGAGAGGACACTCTGAACTTTAAGGGTTCCCGGTCTCAACTCTGATGTCAACTATGAAACCCCGGCAGTACCTGCCCCCGCTGACCTTGAGGAAACTTGCATGACAGCATTTGCTCAATAAAAAGAGAGATGCAGCATGTTGGAGGCTGATGATAATTTCACCTTGGGAACGCATGCGTCTGGTCAGCATGATCAAAGGAAGAAAAACAGAAATTACACACACACCCACACACTCACTGAAAATACTCTTTACAGACAATACAACAAATGATACTGGGACTGCAATATTCGGATAGTGTTTTCAGTGTGTGTGCAGTTTTTCTTCCATTGTGAAGTCTTTAATCCCTCACCCAAATGCTCTTGAGTGTTCTGAATACTCTAACCTAATATTTTGAAGCTCCGCACATAAATTTGGCTCTACTAGCATGTCCTAAAAGAATGCAAATGTGTGAGTGCTCTGAGGTGGCGGTGGTGTTCAGAGCTGCATCCCAATGTGGTGGTTTTGTTAAAAGGGTATTTCAATATGTACTCTTTCCCTGTGTTTCCCGATGGAGCCCAACTCTGTGTTTTCTACCTGTGCCCATACTGTAGCTCAGACTGTCTAACATCTATTTAAGATGTCTTCTTATCAATGTTGCGCTTACTGTTGATGTTTATGAATGTTGTTTAATTGTTTCTAATACTGCTACCATCTTGTTTGTCAATGTGCCGCTTGGCTCCAATGGAGACACACAACAAAAAGCATCAAGCGTGAAGTCAGTTTTTAAACCTCCAAATTTATGTGCAATGGAAATAATTCTGCTGCAAACAGAATACATGATATAGTAATTAAATATGAAATCTAAAAGGCTGTTTTTTACCCTTAAGCAATGAATAACAAATTCAGAACAGCTGGTAAATGTCATTGACAGTCTATGTATTTGGTTTCGTGACTTTGGTCTTTGTGTGAAAGGCCAGTTTATTATCTTTGAGGATCGTTTGCTGTGTGTCTCCTGGCCTGTTTTGTCTCTGCTCACAAAAGCACTAATGTCTTGTTTTACAACCAATCGCTCATTGATAACACGGACCACACAAGAGTCCACGCTCCAGTAAGTAACACTGTCTGTTCAGCTCTCTGAATCTCTCACTAACGCCCGCTTGATTTTCTTAAATGGGTAAATGTCCCAGACTCATCCTGTATAATATTCTGTTCATGCTCTGTCCTGTACCTCCAAACTCTCCAACCTAATTTGATTCCACATTTTTTCTATCTATTCCACGGATTTCTTTCTGCATCTTACTCTTTTTGTTATTAAAGTCACACAACAATTCCTGGCTTGGTTAATTTATCACCAAACATCATCATTGATCCAGTAAATTACTTCATGTTGAAATGAAATTGCTCTTTGTTTACAAAACGTCAAACCAAAGCATTTGCTTTGTACTGTGATATTAATTGTTCGGTACAAATGTTTTGATTGCTAATTTACATAAAATGTACTTACTTTTTGTTGCATAAAAGAAAAGGGAACCTAGAAAGTAGAATTTTAGGTCCATCAAAGTACATTTGAAAACACTGCTTTGAATCAGACTTTTACTTTTGGTGAGTACACAGACGCGCAAACAAAACCATTTCAAACCTGGATCAATAAAAAGCAGTACAAGCTAAAATGAAAATTAAATCAAATCTAAATCTACTGTGTATGAAATGTGGCACTGTATATAATAAATTGTCTTCTTCTACATGTTGATTTTTTGTCTTGTCTTTCTCTTCACAGGGGAAGCCGTAGGAGGCGGCCCTACCTGTACAGGAAAAGAGCCATCCACCGCAGCCGTCCTACCTACTCCTGCTCCCTGGAGGAGGCGCAGGGCAGCATCAGGGAGGGCCGCCCACCCCCACCACTCAACCCCTCTAACTCTTTCATGTCCAGGAGAGAGAGAAGAAAAAGGATGACCATGTCAGTGTGGGAGCAGAGGACCAGCCAGCTGCGGAGACACCGCCAGATGTCCAGCCGAGAGATCCTGTTCAGCAGTCCCAGTGAGGAGAAGGACGGGCCTCCTGCTTCAGCCCAGGCCCAGCATGGACATCCGCTGTCGTTGCATCGCAAGGCCATGCACACCCCGTCAGGGAGTGTGAAGCTCCTGACAGACCCCTTGGCCTCCCCAGCCAAGAACCAGGCTTCAGGCTCCTCTGTGTCTGTGGATATGCCTCTGGGCGCTACCCTCTCTGGTGACATACCTGAACCCCCGATGTCAGTGCCAGAGTCTCTGGATCCCACAAACGTGCCTCTTCCTGATGCTTCTATGTCCATGACCATACCAGAGCCTCCTGAATCAGAGCCCGTTTCTGAGAGTAGAAAACTGGAGGTTAATCAGAGTCACAACACCACCAGCGAGCGTCGGAGCCCCAGGTTGAATGGCGATCGCCAGCACAGGGCAGTGAAGAAGTTCAGACCACCAGATAATGTTGACACACTGACTCCTGAGACGGGAGGTCTCGGTGGGATCAGGGACCGGAGGGCCCTGCATCACTGTGACCATCAGAGCGGAGCCAGAAGCCAAGGCTCAACTCCAGGCAACGGAAGCCACTTGGCAAGTCACTTGGTCAGCAGAGAGAGGAAGAGAAACCCAGGAAAAACAGAGGAGAAGGAAGCGGAGACCAAAAGGGAGGACGAGGTGTCCAAACCTGTGGAGAGCAGGTGAGAAAAGACAGCCACTCATCCAGCTTGTGTTTTTAGTAGATATTTGTTTGGCAGTATGCTTCACCTTTGATAAACAGATCTAATTAAAGTCAGGAGAGGTAGAAATGATTTGGAGAAGAGAGGGGAAATGAGATGCAGCAGAGGTCCTGGTTCAGATTAATCTCAGGATGTCACATTTCTATGTTTAATGCCACTGATTTTCTGTGACCTGGAGATGTTATCTAACAAAACAGAGACATCACTTTTAGTGTAATTCATTTTTTTCTGGCTTTAATAAGGGGAAAGTGGTGGTGACGTGAAACAAGGACTCAAACATTGCTATTCTTTGGTTAACATCTTACCAAACCCCTAGAGACCAGGCGACCCTGATCGCCCTGGTACTGGCTGCAGGTTTAAACTAGGTGCTGCTGTGATGCTGTGTATGGTACCGTGACTTTACTTTTCAGACCAAACAGTATCCTTTGAGAGTATTACTCAGCCCAGATTCACCACCCAAACAACACCAGCCATACTGTAGGCAAATCACTGCCAACCCGTCTGTCCAGTAATGTGTTGTGAAACTCTCTGTTTCTACAGACAGGGTGACCGGAATGAAGGCGGGGGCACAAACCCACCAGACAACCAGAGCCATACTGGCGACCAGTGTCCTCAGAAGCAGGAAGAGCTTCTTCAGCAATCGGACCCTTGTCCACCTTCCATCCCAGAGGAGGACAAAGAAGAGAAAGAGACGGAGCAGGACCAGGACAAATCTCAGCTCAGCTCCAGTGTGATCATCGAGGTTCCCAATGTACAGTCATGTCTGGAGCTCTCTACGATCACAGGTATTGGTGCAGTTTTTTTGGTTTTCGGATGCTGGTTTGGTGACTATTTTCATACTATAGCTGGTAACATTAGTAGGTGCTTTGCTAATGTATTTAGATTTTCACAACTTTCAAGCTTTACTCTTTTACACTTGGTTGGGGCAGGTTTCATTTCAAGAAAGTGGTGTAGATGATCCACAAGTGCTCATCAGTGTGAGCCCTTTCCACATCTCATAGGGTGAACGCACTGTCGGCCACATTTGATTCTCAAACTGAGAAAAAGCACAGCGACATTTCTGTAAATGTCTCCTAAACTCTTGAGCAAATTTTGGTTTTGAATAAATCTGAGATGAGAAATTTGTCATGCACTTGCAGAGTCATGTTCATTTCTTATCTGTTACACCTAGTTTAAATTGTAGCCTCCAGAGTTCAGGCATTTTGAGAGGCGGCAAGTCATTTCACCTCCTGAGCCAGTCCTCATAGATTCGGCTCACTAGAGTCAGTCAATTCTCTCTGGACGTTTTCTAGATTCAAACCGTCTTCTCACATTGTGTGGGAAATATCACCTTCTTTATCTTCTTCTCCTGACCTCCACTAGTCAACAGTAAGGACCCTGAAACCTGTAAGTCGGAGAAGGAGGAGGCAGAGGAGACGAGTCCTGTCAACACTGTGATTCCAAACAGCATGTTCATCTTCAAACCTGACAACCCGTAAGATGCCACCACTCACGCCTCTCACAGGAAACTTCTCTGCTTTTTTTTTACTGTTTCTCCTGTTGGAGCTTTTCACAGTAATCGTTTCAGCAATGTGGAGGGGTAAATTTCTTTAGAATATTATAGTGATGAGAGAATGATGTTACTTCAAACATCACATGTGCTCGGAATAAATTGCCGCCTCTGGAACATTTTTTATGTCATCTTTAATGTTAGTTGTTCAGCTTAAGCCTGCACAGTCTTACTCTCACTGACCTCTGGATCTCATCTTCTCTGTGCCATCTGCTCTCCCTCAGGGTGCGTCGAGCATGTCACTACGTGGTGAACCTCAGGTACTTTGAAATGTCCATCCTGCTGGTTATAGCTGCCAGTAGTATAGCACTAGCTGCTGAGGACCCTGTGGCTACCTCCTCTGACTGGAATAAGGTTTGTGTTAGCATTCATCTGTTTAGAAAATCATCTGCCTGGCACAGCTGCAAAATAAATGACTTAATAGAAGCCAGAATATTTCTGCTGTTTCAACGAATTACATTGCCTGAATTACTCTGTTGACTCCTTAGACATGATTTCAATCACTCTTTATCTGTGCCTTGGGTCTCATAGCTCCCTTCATCTATGCTAAACAGCAAAAGTACCATGAGGAAAAAAAACATTTCTAAAAAAAAAAATTCCTTAAATTGTTTTGCAAAAGGCCGCTAATGAGACTTGATGGGAGGCAATTAAATTGCTGATGAGCGAGGCAGATGAAGTCTGAGGCACGCTGAGCCTGGTTGTTTATGGGAGGAATGAGGCTAATTATCCTGTGTTGTATTACCATCATTCGAGGGGACTGTTTCTTACTGAACCACAAGCTGAGAGTCTGAAGTAAAATCAGACTTCATAAAATCAACAAGTAGAAGGATTTTTTCTTTAGATTTAGATTTTTTCTTTCTTCTTTTTTTTTAAATGAAGAACTAGTTTCTATTTCTTGTGTTACATCCACATCTTATTTGATTTTCTGATTTTTCTCTTGTACTATTCTTCTGTCTCACACACGTTGCAGGTTCTGCGTTACTTTGATTACGTGTTCACCGGAGTCTTCACATTTGAAATGATTATAAAGGTGAGTTGCTGTTGGTACAGTAATGATGTGTCACTGTGTGGCGACTGATTTCAGTGGTGGTAAAATGTGTAAATGTACCTTTTTTGAGCTCCAAACTATGCAGCCACAGAAACTGAGCTGAGGAACTAACTAAAGAATGAAATATTTTCTTGTTTTATTTGAATACTTTTCATATTTCTGAAAAAGTAAAAATAACTTGTACTTCACTAGAAAAAAAGCAAATATTAGAGGAATGTCAGAAAAAATAATAATTAGCATTAACCATGTAGCAGAAATATGTATTTTATACTTTCCTTTGCTATTAATCATTTTACAGCCACTCTGATTTATCTTGCGACTCCTTGTGTGGGTCTCAATCCCCAGACTGGGCATCACTGATCAGTGTTATCCCAGAGTAGCAAACAGCTTTGTCAGACCCAACAATTCTCCGTAATGTTCCAACACTGACACAGAAATAAAGCTGACTTTGAATTTTTTGTTTATCTTGTCCTCAGATGATTGACCAGGGTCTGATCCTCCATGATGGCTCCTACTTCAGAGATCTGTGGAACATCCTAGACTTCATTGTCGTGGTGGGAGCACTGGTGGCCTTCGCCCTCACGTCAGTCACACATCAACTTATCATATGTCTAAACATCAAAGTGTCTATAATTCAACTGTAATTTGCCTATTGCACTGTAAATGAGTCTTTCATTTGATGTGTCTGCACACAGTGTGTAGTCATCTCTTCCATTTTGTTTATAACTGTTGATATACGTGTCCCTCTCTCCTGTTTTTCCTCCGTCTGTGGATGGTGCTCCTGTGGGAATGACCAGCAGCAATGTGATGGGGTAAAAGCCGCCAAAGTCTAACTCTCCTAGAGATATTAGCATCTTTAAACGTACAAAATTCAGAGCATAACCTAAACAGAATACGTCAGGTTAAACTTAAAGAAGAATGAATAAGGTGGAAAAAAGGGCTCTGAAAATCGAAATGTAATAAAAATGTGATATTCACCTTTGCTGCCATTTGTAAAGCTTCCGTTCTGTTTTACAGAAATAACAAAGGACGGGACATTAAAACCATCAAATCTCTGAGAGTGTTGCGTGTCCTCAGACCGCTGAAGACCATCAAGAGGCTTCCTAAACTCAAGGTCAGAGATGCTTTGTCTTTGGTGTCTAGGTTGTGTTTCCATACTTGTGTTATTTGTGTATTTCTGACAATGATGAGTGCACTGGATTGCATATTTGTATTTTTGCATCACACCCAAATCCGTATTTCCACCCTTTCCTTTGATGAGCCGTCTACACCTTTACATATTAGTGGTTTCTCTCATCTCATTGTCAACACGCAGACTGACAGAAATGCCCTCTATGGCTTAAAGATACTTCCTCTTCCCTTTCTTGTAACGGTAACGTGCAGACCTGAGAGTAGAGACAGGACGAGTAGACAGACGAGGTGATAAACCATGAGGTGACAAACTGTGATCATCAGGGCATGAAGACATGTTGTCATGGCTGGGATCCCCAAACCTCTCACGTAGTGTGTCCACAGGGAGAAAACAAGGAGGAGACGAGAGGAGAGGAGACAACAAATTACAAAAACTAAAATAGTCATACATATTAATGTACAGAAGGATAATAGCTGAA
The DNA here is from genome assembly GCA_037833715.1 of Toxotes lorentzi. Classification (NCBI taxonomy): domain Eukaryota; kingdom Metazoa; phylum Chordata; class Actinopteri; family Toxotidae; genus Toxotes; species Toxotes lorentzi. Next base: position 9,336,574 of record JBBMJY010000022.1, on the reverse strand, counting down.
AATGAACAAAACAAGATGTGGTCCACAATGAGGAATAAATCATATAAATTGGCAACCGGGGCAGGGAGTAGGCAGAAAGAAGAAAGGGATGTGATATTCTTTGCAGCAGTGCTAGAGAGAATAAAGAAAAACCTCGTAAAGTCATAAAAGAGGAGACTTGGAAGTGAAAACGGAAATTAGGCAGCCTGATAAGGAGGTGGGTTTTACATGTTTCATCTGTAAACTACAAACTGCATAATCTTTATACTGATTTTGCTTTTACTGATGAGCATTCTGGAAAACTTAATAAATTTCTGTAGAGTAACGTATTATCTTTCAAGCAACCACTAGTTTCATTTCTTCAAAGTTTAAAATCCAAGTTTCCTTTTTTCCTTCTTTTTTTTTCTCTCTTTTAAGATTACAAATTTCAGATTTTCATTTATGAGTTGTGGTATCAGAAAATTGGACAAGAAACAACAAGCAAACACTGGCATTGGGAATAGGAAAGTAAGATTTTTTAGGTATTCATGTGTTAAATTGGTTGGACTTGTACAAAAGCTAATTGGTGGATATCTGAGTTTCTCAAAAGCATTCAAACGAAGCACAAACAGTCCCTACTTGACGATTCCCTAACTTTGACCAAATGAAAAAATACATAATTTAAATTAATATTACTGAATCTTGACAGCTGAAATATCTGACTGCTGGTTTGACTTCCCCCTCTCCTTTGTCCCTGCAGTATCTGACCCCCTGCACCTTTCTCTTCCAGGCGGTTTTTGACTGTGTGGTGACATCTCTGAAGAATGTCTTCAACATCCTGATTGTCTACAAACTTTTTATGTTCATCTTTGCCGTCATCGCTGTGCAGCTCTTTAAGGGGAAATTTTTCTACTGTACCGACAGCTCGAAGGACACTCAGAAGGACTGCCAGTAATACTAATACAGTTATTTCTTTCACTTCTTCCTTCCTATTTTCTTTTTTCCTTTTTCCTCTTTTCTCCTTTGTTTTTGTTTGGCTCTTTCTTTTTTCTTTTTTGATTTCCTTTCCTCTTAATTATCTAACGGTTTACTTTGGATCATTCCACATACATCAACTAACTCCCTCTCCTTTCTATCCTCTTCTTCCCTAACTCATCTTCTTCTTCCTTCTTTCTCTCATCATTCATTCATTCCTTTTTGGGGTTAATTTTTTCAGCTGCATTTGTTCTATATCTCCATGTCCTCCTAAAAGTTAATGAACCCCTGTATGTTATAAACTCATCTTAAATTCTACACTTCTTATGATGCCTATATTTTCTGATGCACCTCTGTCGTCTGCTGTCGTAGGGGTTACTACATCGACTACGGGAAGGACAAGAAGGAGGTGAAGAGAAGAGACTGGAAGAGGCACGAGTTTCACTACGACAACGTCATCTGGGCTCTGCTCACCCTCTTCACTGTGTCCACTGGAGAGGGGTGGCCTCAGTGAGTGTCTGACTGACTGGAGTCAGTGAACGATTCTCATACTGTATGAGGAAATTCACAAAGTATCATTTTCCACTCTTAGAGAGCTCATTAGCTCTTACGAGCTGTATAACGTTTTTAACATCTGGGTTGTTCTTTGGTAATGGTCAAATCTGACTTTTGATGAAGGAAATATTGTAGATGTGATTAATTTAAGAAAGTTTTTGCCATTCATTATCTCACAATAAGGTTACAGCAACTCTCCACTGACAGTGCTCGTGGGTTTGTACTGTTCCAACCCTGGTTAAATAACTGCTGCTGTGGAAATAAATTAAAATGATATCCTCTTTCAAACAGCCACCCCAGAACTTCTGAACACTTTCTGCCAACTAATAGCTATTGTAGCAAAAAGGAGCTCAAAAAGAAATGTTATTAGTTTTAATAAAATTATACTTTTGTATTCCTCCACAAAGCACAATATGGCGAATGAATGAGCCTGATATATTTCCAGGGTCCTGCAGCACTCAGTGGATGTGACCGAGGAGGACAGAGGGCCGAGCCACGGCAACAGGATGGAAATGTCGATCTTCTACGTCATCTACTTTGTCGTCTTCCCTTTCTTCTTCGTCAACATCTTTGTGGCTCTCATCATCATCACCTTCCAAGAGCAGGGGGATAAGATGATGGAGGAGTGCAGCCTGGAGAAGAACGAGGTGAGGCAAGATCGAGGAAAACATCTGTTTCTTCCTGTAGAGCTTGAAGCAAACAGAAAAGAAGCCTGTCATTAAAAGAAACAGAAGGTAGTTGCCTGCCTGCTGTTTTTTTTTTTTTACCATTTCGTGCCCCTTATATTCCTCTTTCATCTGTCTTCTGTATTTCAGAGAGCCTGCATAGACTTTGCCATCAGCGCCAAGCCCCTGACCCGTTACATGCCGCAGAACCGTCACACGTTCCAGTACCGTCTGTGGCATTTTGTGGTGTCACCCTCATTTGAATACACCGTCCTGGCCATGATCGCCCTCAACACCATTGTACTGATGATGAAGGTGAGGAAATGGAAGCACATGACAAGAAAAAAAATCAAAGACCGAAAAAATCAACACTACTGAGACCAGAACATTAGATGAGTGATCTAATGAGTCCTCTTCTCTCTCTCTGCCCTCACTCCTAAAAAAGACATGTTATTTTCCACATATCCTTGTTTGCTAATAGGAAAAACACACACCTTGCGTTGCTTCTCAGCAACATATTCTGTTATGAACTTGCGACTGTTGACACTTTGGTTTTAAAATAAGCCCAGGTGTGTCACTCCTCACTAGGGGCTTGGATGTGTAGGCATGGATGAGTCATTTTTAGGAAGCACAGCACCACCTCAACACACTGTGATGTTTACATTAGGATCAGCTGATGGCTCAGTTTTTTTCCACCCTTCTCTCACCAATATTTATTTACTGAACTGGCCTTTTCTTGGGCTGTGCTGGTCGTTCAGACAGACAAACAGTCAGACAGACAGACGTGGGGTGACTCAGCCTGTATTAAATATTGATCTATAATGTCCAGGGGCCGCTATTTAGCATGACCTCATTAACTGTGGCTGCCGCCCCCAGAGGAATGACTCCTTTTATAGTGCGACAGATGAGAGGTGCAGAGACTGAGGCACGATTTATGGGTCTGGAGGAATCTTCCATCAACCTGTAGATCTGCAGGGAGTAGGGCTGAAGTTCACGCTGATATCAGGCTGGTATCATGACGTTAAGATACACTGAACTGGTTCGGGAATATGCCACTTTTTTATCTTACTCATACCACAGAGTTCTTGTAGTTTAACCTCTGCCACCTTCCTATTTTCAGTATTACTCTGCCCCGCCGGCGTATGAGGCCGTACTGAAGCACCTGAACACAGCCTTCACCGTTCTCTTCTCTGTTGAGTGTGTCCTCAAGATCATGGCCTTCGGCTTTCTGGTGAGAGAGAAGGGCAACGTGCAGCCTGAATGTGAATTCACGATCCTTTTTTAGAAAAGGCTCAAAGTGTCTTTTCTGTTTCTACAGAACTACTTTCGAGATACATGGAACATTTTTGACTTCATCACTGTCCTGGGCAGCATCACTGAGATCGTGGTAGACCTGCAGGTAATAAGAAAAACATGATTAAGTATCAACAAACTCTAACACTAAAGAGAGAGAGTGCACCTTGCAGACTGCCATAAAATTGATTCATAATCAGTCCTCTGTGCAGTTTTTATATATTTATGTAGACATTAATAGTGTATTCTTGTCCTTTTGCCAGTTTGTTGATACTTTCAACATGAGTTTCCTGAAACTATTTCGAGCTGCTCGTCTGATCAAACTGCTGAGACAAGGTTACACCATCCGGATTCTTCTGTGGACCTTTGTGCAGTCCTTCAAGGCCTTGCCCTACGTCTGCTTACTCATCGCCATGCTCTTCTTCATCTACGCCATCATTGGCATGCAGGTCAGAAGTCCCTGTCTCTCTGTGGAGACAGTGTTTAACATTCTACATTTACCATTTTTTTTTTTATCTAACGTCCCTCAGCACCATAAGTTTATTTGTTTCATGGTGAAATTCAGTCTTTAATGGCTACAGTGTTTATGTAATGCCATGCAAATTTTGCACGTCTTTTGCATATGCGTGTATATATGTGTGCATCAGGTGTTTGGGAACATAAAGCTGAACGAGGAGACTCATATTAACCAGCACAACAACTTCAAGACCTTCTCTGGTGCTCTGATGCTGCTCTTCAGGTAGGACACCTTGACATGTGCAGACTTTGTCAAGGTAGACACAATCTTTGGAGCCAGGATCCAGTCTGAAACTCAACTTTTAATGTGGTCTGAATGACGTTGCTTGGTTACATTAGTAAAGCTTTTCTCGCTAAGCACCCAAGGGGCTACTCAGTGTCAAGAGGCGATAGACAATGCAGTGTACCACTTACCTCCTTAGCAAATAGCTTTGCAAACACTTTGAGAGTTTTACATCTGGTGATGAAAAGCAGAAAGGGAAAATAATGAAATGATTATCTAGGGCCAAAATGTTGAGATTGTGTATATTTCTCAACCTTCAAAGTTTTTTTTTCATATGAAGAAATGAAGAAATTAAGAAATTTAAACTTGACAGAAACCATACCCCTTCTGACCTTCAGAAGTATGTGAATTTACACTTGGTAGAATGACTTGCTAGATGTATTACATCTAAAGCTGAAATAAAAAAAAACATTAAAAGAAATTAAAAGGTCAGAACTACTGCATATAGTATGCACTGTAAGTGTATGTGTTTGAATGCACAACCAAATCTCAAGTTCGCAGCAACTAAAAGCTGTCTCTGAGCAGGAGGTGTGAGCCTTGATGCTTTGATTGCACCCTCCAGATGGCAGAGGTAACTGTGAATAAACTGTGAGCTGGACGACTTGAGTCCAAATCAACTCCTTCTCTTCATGTTGTGTAATGTGTGTGCGTGTGTGTGTGTGTGTGTGTGTGTGTGTGTGTGTGTGTGTCCAGGAGTGCCACAGGGGAGTCATGGCAGGAGATCATGTTGTCGTGTCTTGGGGGGCAGAACTGTGAGATGGACCCTTCTCTTACGTCCGAGCAGGAGGGGGGCTGTGGCTCCGACTTTGCCTATTTCTACTTTGTCTCCTTCATCTTCTTCAGTTCCTTCCTGGTAATGTGAAAAATAATTCAACAGGGATAACTTGTGTTTAAGCATATTAACTGTCAAGAGGCTAAACTGCACTTTCCGTATTACATATTTTGTAAATTTATTATCTTATGTTATTTTTCCTGGTAATAGCAGTCGTTCTTCATATTTTATGAACTTTCTACCTTAAATGAATGAACACTAAGGCTTCTCCTTCTTCTGGTGTTTGCCTTCTGTCCAGATGCTGAACCTGTTTGTGGCTGTGATCATGGATAACTTTGAGTATCTGACGAGAGACTCGTCCATCCTGGGTCCCCACCACCTGGATGAGTTTGTCCGGATCTGGGGGGAGTATGATCGTGCCGCCTGGTCAGTGTTTTTCAGTTTTTATGCCACATCAACAAAGGTTACATGAAAAGTTCAGCCTGTGCAAGCACTTTACTGACAAAAATTGCTAGCATCAAGTTGTTATGTGATACATAAATTGTTGTATCAAAAATGAACATTTATAGTAAGGTAGTACAATGCATGAACATAAAAGCAACTACAATACTCTAGCTGGATAAATTGGTACTTCTTCCATTAGTGCACCCTTCAGCATTACTCACCACACTCAACTTAACTAAACCAGTCACCTGGAACTTATTACCATAAAACCTGGACTGAACTGTAATCACTTTACTCACCACAAAACAGCTATTTTTCTCACTGACCCTAGTGAAAGAACATTGAGGCACTTGTGAGATACACGTGGTTCAGGCACTAGAGTACCCTCTGCTCACTTCACTGGGACAGTGCAGTACATTAAAGTAAAACAGCACACAATGTCACTGTTAAGTATGGTTGCACCTGCTGTATAATGTAGAGAATAAAATATGCATCTATGTTAGACACCAATATATTACAGAACAGACTGGTGAGTACATCTGTTCCAGTGGGTTTTGTAAAGTCAAAATTAACTGACTTATTCATTTATGAGTATCCATCAGTCTTGGAAAGCTACGAAACAATTGAATTTATAATTTTTGTCTCTTGATTCACAATGATTGGTGTTACGAACACACACTGTGTCTAATATTGGATGGAAAAAGCTATTTTCTTTCTAGCACCTGAACAAGCTGCTACAGAAATAAATGACATCAGCTACCGATAACCGTACCCAAACAGTTGCACCAGCACTCAGAAAAATATTGTTTGAAAATCTAATCATTATGAATTATAGAAGTTTTCTAACAATTTTTATTTTTACATGTGTTGGCCACAGGTTAAAAAAATGTTGTGAAGATTTATGTTTACACAAGAGGACTGAATATATTTAGGTCATTTCACCCTTCTTGTGGACTACAAGGCTGCAATGACACACAACTAAAGACATGTATGTTCTTTCCAGTGGTAGGATCCACTATAAGGAGATGTACAAAGTTGTACGCACTATCTCACCTCCCCTGGGCTTTGGGAAGAACTGCCCTCACAGGGTGGCATGCAAGGTCTGGTTCCCACGTGTCAACAAACCCCCACCACCCTATTTACCTCTTTCTTATGGGATCCTACCTGACTTCCTCCTATGCCTCCTTTCCTTCCCTTCACCGCCCTGCTTGACCTTTAGGGGTGTGTTAGTCAGGTCAAAGAATGACAACACTCCAGTCTCAGGGTACTAAGGCACAGGATGGCCCTCATTCACCCAGACTTATGGGTAAAACAAAAACCACACTCGTCATTTAATCATTTTGAATTCTTAAAGCTTGCTTTTGATGCAGTTGTGGAAGAATTTGAGGGAAGCCTGTCTCTTTCTACCTTTTGGATCTGGTTTAAGGATGTTTTAGGACTCTCTCACACACATATAACACTACTCGACGTGAGTATATGATATTAGTACCAGATCCAATGAGGCTGTCATTCCTTTGCTCATCTTGTCTGAGGTTTTCTCCTTTCCCAGATTTCTATGCCCTGTCGGCAGCATAGAAAGAATACAACCTGTTTTATTTCTCCTACTTTACTGTCTCCTCCTGTGTGCTGCATTGGAATAATCCTTTCTCTTGTATCTCCCTCATCCCTGTTTCTCTCTTTTACCCTTCACCCCCTCCTGTGCTTTTTTCCTCCTCCGTCCCTTGGGAACGCTCTCCCCGACGCCTCCACTGTTATTCAATTTCTCCTCCACCTCCAACATCACCCTTCCCTCCCTCCCTTCTTTCCCTCCTCATCTTCTCCCTCCCTCTTCATTCCTCTTTCTCATCCCCATCTTCATGGCTACCTGGCGCCCCCAGTGGTCGTATCCATTACACAGACATGTATGAGATGTTGACCAACATGTCGCCACCTCTAGGCCTGGGCAAGAAATGCCCCCCCAAGGTGGCATATAAGGTAGACTAAAAAAACACAGTGGAGAATAACAGGCATTGCCTTCATATGTAAATCAATGAGGATAAGCACTGTTAAAGCTTATTTTGTGTGTCATACGTTGGAAAGGCAAGGCATTTTTTTCTGTTGATTCTATGATGCAGTATTGCTTGTTGAAACAGCTCTAAGTTCCAGTGTTTTTCATTGAGAGATATATAGCGCTACAGTAATGATTTGTTTTGCTTTGCATCTTGGCAGAAAAATATGACGTCATTATCTGTTTGCTGTTATCTGCTTAAAGAGTCTCAGTGGATTTTAATTTTTCTAAGCCAGTTAAAAGACTTTAATGAGAAAGTTGTAAAACATCTACACGCTAAATCTCGTCACTTGTGGAAGTCTGCTGTCAAATGTTCTCATGTCTTTCATACTTCTCTGTTTCTTACATATTCCTGTCTGCATGTGCCTCCTGCCACAGAGCAGTGTCACATCTGTGTGTTTTATGTAATGTATGTGTAAGTGTGTGTGTCGTTTGACTGTATGTATGAGCTATGTATGAGCTTATGAGCCTGCAAGCATGCTTCATCACAGATGAACGCTGTTCTCTCACTGCACACTGTGTTGCGTGAGTTTATCCTCTTTTATAAAAACTACTTAAGTACCAGATTCTGTACAGACCTTTATTACAGAAGGACATGAGAGGACAACAAAAAGCATTGCCATTATTATCTGGTGTCTAAAAACAAAACACGGGAAATAATTACATGCCTGTCCTCCATGTCCTTCTGTATATATTGGTGTAGTTTGCTTTAAGTTAAATAAGTTTCAATTTGCAAACTAAGTTATATGAAGTTGTGGTTTAAATTGAAACACTCTAACTAATTAGATTTGTTGTAATGCCCAGAAAGGCTGTGGTTGCTCATTGTTTTGTTTTTTTGCTTTGAAATCATGATTTAATTTTCTTCTTTTTATTTCCGTAACAGATTCATGACCAGGCAAACTCTCTCACAAAGTTCTCGTTGGGCATTTTTTTCCAGAACAAAACTTTGAATTTAAATGTTGTTTATAATTTTGTGACATTCATGTGTCAAGAGAAAAAAAATTTATTTGTAAAACATTAAATCGTCATGATCATCAGATAATGCCTCTAAAAAGTATTGTGAGCCACCACAGCAGTTCTGGGCGTCTTACTATTGCAGTTTGTTTAGTTTAATCAATGTTTATTGTCGTCCTGTATTGTGACTGACTTTGTTGCTTTCCTCTGCTGCCATCAGAGACTAGTCCTGATGAACATGCCTGTGGACGATGACATGTCCGTCCACTTCACCTCCACTCTCATGGCCCTCATCCGCACCGCTCTGGAAATCAAGATAGCCAGAGGTTAGACCAAATATGAACAGCCGACAGACACACATGTACTGGGATGTAAATTTAAATTAGCTGAAATTACACTCAAAATGTGTGTGTGTGTGTGTGTGTGTGTGTGTGTGTGTGTGTGTGTGTGTGTGTGTGTGTGTGTGTGTGTGTGTG
>JBBMJY010000022.1:9259814-9305828 GCA_037833715.1 Toxotes lorentzi | reverse complement strand
TATATATAAAGGCATCTCTATCAAATGTTGTGTATACAGGAATATTTATTTATTTTTCTTAGTTTTTTGTTTTTTTTGTTTTTGTTTCTTGCAACGGGATTGGTAATTATGGAAATATGTAACACTAAATGTATAAAAACCATAAACTGTTACTAAATACATAAACAACCAAAATTAGGAAGGTCAGGCAGCCAACTGCAATATTTCTCCTGTGAACTGAAATCATGTTATTTTATTTTACATTATCATGTCTTCTCTTTGTTAAGCTAATGGTCTGTATTTCTCAGAAATTACTTTAAAGAAGTAATTCAGATACAGACAGAAATGTGATAAATGAATATCATCATTCCATCAGGGCCCCATTGGTGCAGATGGAATGAATGGGGACGTTGGACCTCCAGGACCAAAAGTGAGTTTTTAACTCTTTATAACAATCAGTGAACAAGTACATTTTTTCACAGTGAATATCAGATGCACTGCCAAATATCATCCACAGGGATTACCTGGAAAAACAGGACTTTCTGGCCTCCAAGGACATGTAGGGAAGAGTGTGAGTTAGTTACAATCTTTGTATCACAGAAATGTTTTGGTTTTTTTTTTTAAATTCCAACTCTGATTTGATTAGCCAAAAGGCGATCACTTTTCGATTCAGACCCAGTAAGAGTAGTTGTGGGGAGGTTATTCATGCATTCATGCATGGGGTCTTGAGGTACTATCACACTTTTGTTTGCCCCTCAGTATTCTAAATTATATCATGTCATGTGGATGGGAGATGTTAATTCATATAGCTTTACATATGTTTCAATTAACAGGGTGAAGCCGGAAGTAAAGGAATGAAAGGGACACCAGGAAAGCCAGGAGCGAGAGTATGTGTCACATGATCACCTCATGGCTTTTTAGGGTGCTACAGTTCAAACTATTTTGACAAGACATAGTATAATATATAATACAGTGTTCGTGAAATTTTAATTGAAAGTCACAGTGATGCTGAGATTAAAGGACTGTTGGTTTCCTTTAGGGTGTTAAAGGTAAAAAAGGCCCCAGTGGAGTACCAGGGGATAAAGGACTGAAGGTATGAGGAATTTCAAATCCTCCTATTTAGTCCGTATTTGCACATTAATCTGTGTGTTCCTCAGTCAGTTTTTCATGCCACATCATTCTGTCACACTGGCATATTTTTTCAATTGGTTGCCCACTCATGATATACATATTGCGTTTCAATTTAATTTGGTGTTGACCTTGTTCTGAAGGGTAAGAGAGGTGAGGAAGGACCAAAGGGAAAACAAGGCCCTCTGGTAAGTGAATCATCAACTTCACTGCCACAGGTTATACAGTATCTGTGCAACTTTATTCCCTTTTTTTATCAACACAAAGTCTATTAGTTGTAAGCAGTTACCAGTAAGTGCTGTTGTTTTTTTCTTAGCTCTTTAGTAACAATTGTGTCTTGCTGTCCTTCAGGGTGAGATGGGCATGTCTGGACCACAGGGATACAGAGGACCTCCTGTAAGACGATTTCAGTGATTCATTTCTTCCAAACACTCATATTCATCCAGACCTTCACCTCTTCAATTATTTAGACAACTTCTGTGCATTATTGAAATGCTGTTCTACAATGACTTTCAGGTCTCTTAGTGAAAAAAATGTTGAATTTAATACATTTTTGTATAGACATTGTGTGTCTTTCACCTACTCACCCATCTTACAGACATGTATAGGGATGTATATCTATGTATTTTAATGGAAAACATAGATGTGCTTCCTTTCTGTCTCTTTATTTCATTTGGTTCAAATGTGTCCTTTCAGAGAGACTACTGTGTAGTCTCTCGAGAATACTGTATATACCATGTACTGCTTTGAGCTAACCATTGACTGAGAGCTTTATGCTGCTTCTACTAGCTTTTTGTAGCTTTATCTACACCTTATTGTACTTCTACGCAGATGACACTCAACTGTGTGTAATGTGACAGGCGCTTAACAGACTCAACCTATTTTCCCTTTTGTTTTAAGATTTTTGTGCAGTTTTTCATTGTCTTCCCAGAGACCCTTTGGTTTGGTTGTGAAGCTTCACATCCAAACAGCTGTTAATTTTTAAATCATGTTTTTCTGTTTTCATGAATACATTTTTTTTCTCCAGGGTATTCAAGGTAACATTGGACCATGGGGTGAGGCTGGGGGCCGTGGCCTTCCAGGTGACCAGGGCCCACAAGGTCCAGTTGGCCCACGTGGTGTTCCAGGTTACCCTGTAAGTTTGTCTTTAAGCTTTTTCTATCAAGTTTGATCTTTAGTTTCTGAACTGTAGGTAAATTGTGTGTTTGAGCTAGTTCATGTTTTTGGAAGCCAAAAATAACACATTTCACTTAGGCCTATTTTTGTGATTTCATACATGAATTTAATGCTCAGCGCTCATAGCCACCACCTGCCTGTAAAGTCAGATAAGCTTAAGTATGAAAGCAAATAAAAAATCAAGAAAGATGTAACTGAACAAAATGATTAGGCACTGATTTTGCAGCAAATTCCACCCATTTTGCTTACGTCAAGCCTGAACACTCTGGGGTGAACAGGGTGCAAAGACACATCAGTGATGGTTACATTACAGTTGCTGGAGGCTATGCCATGCTGTTCCTAGTCATGCTTTTGTTTGACAATTCAAAATGTCAGCCATAAAAAATATTTTCTTTTGCTTATCTGTTGGCTGGCAGCAGACCTCTTGTGACAACTGCTAACAGAAGATCAATCTGATGCGGGAACAGAAAGTTTCATTCTTTCTAGTTTGGTATGGGACAAGAGTTTTCCATTTCCTTCTTTGGTTAGTCACCAGACTGATGATTCATGGTGTCATAGGTTACGGTGTCATACGTAACTATGTCTTAGTGTTAACAGAGCCGTAGAACATTGATTTCATACAGTCTAAGTGAGCATGCACTTTATCCACCCTGCTATTGTAAATATCTGTATATATTGTGTTTCTTCTTTTTGTGTGTCTCGTTTGAAATGTCTCTTTTCTACCTCATGCTGCTCAATGTGTCTTAAATTGCCCCCTGGGGACAAATAAAGTTTTCTGAATCTGAATGATAAGAAATTCTGCTTTGAAGATTTTTACACACAGAGGTTTGTATAATTCCCTGTACATAAAACGATAGAACACTTAATTGTACCGTGTTTTATATATAATAAAGATCACATAACTGAAGTTAACACACAGCCTTTATATGTAATCATTTGAAATACAAACTCAGTGTTCATGTCATTAAGATTGCTAGGATGAGTTTGTTGTGTACAAGCTTCCTGTCTTCCTTCAGGACACATTGAGATTGTAGGGCAGGCATATGAAATGCATCAGTCTTCTTTGGACAATAGTTGCTTTACTCTCTCCACATTTAGGGTAAAGATGGACCTCAAGGACCAACTGGATCAGCTGGTACCAAAGGAAATAAGGTTAAGTTTTTGTCCACTAAGCACTTTTTTGTCTGTTAAAATGCCCCAGTAGCTTAGGCTTGGAGTGGTCTGTGAAGTTGCTAAAGGATTAATTGCTCAGTGGTTTCTGCTTGTCTCTTCATGTTGTATCTTCAGGGATCAATAGGGGCTTTGGGGCAGGAGGGTGTTGCTGGTCTCGATGGTGAGGAGGTAGATTGAATAGACTGTGTTGCTCACAGATTTGATTTTTATCTTTTTTTTCTTTCATTTAACTTAATACAAAAGCACTAAACTTTCAGATTTTATAAAATCACCAGGCTAGAGGCCTATGCAGGCTGTAGGTTTGACTGTGTCAAAAGACATCCACAGTGTTGCTTCTGTGTTTAGGGTCCAATTGGACCAAGGGGACCTGAGGGCCCAGCTGGAAAAAAAGGCATATCTGTGAGTAAATGTCAATTAGTAAATGTGTCTTATTTTTTCAAAACTGGGAACAAAAGAGGCAGTATTCTTTTGCATCCTCTGAGGTCATTGTAGCCTCTCAGGAACCATGCATGGAGATGGCATATTATTAAAAAAAATAAAAAATAAAAAAATGAAAATCATTTATCTTGCTTACATTTTAGGGTGATAAGGGAAATACTGGACCTCCTGGGCAGAAAGGACGAAAAGGAGTTGAAGGTGACAGAGGCAATCAAGGGCCACAGGGAACAAAAGGGCCACCAGGGAAACAGGTGAGTAAGAGTTAAACTGCTTGTAAAATTGTAATACTTTTGAGTTTCATATGCAAGGTTATTTACACAAAGCAATGGTATCTGCAGCCTTCAATCTTTCTGTATGTTTCTGTTCTGAAACTGCAAGTCCTTAGAATCCAAAATTCATGCAACCTTATAGCCACTGATCTCTAAATTATTCATATGAATGTCTGAGAACCACTGGGGTGTGCTGAATATTTTTGATGAGTGAATTAAAAGAAGACTTTGTGTTCCCTCTGCCCTCCTCTTTCTGTCTACCCTCTTTTGCAGGGATACAGGGGTGCACCAGGAGACAGAGGAAAACAGGGGGTTCCAGGACTCAAGGTCAGTCATGTAATCTTCAAACAATGGTGGTTAATGTCAATTCGGTGTTGAAGTTTTGGTACAAAAGGAGATGGTACAAATCAGATGACAACAGCAGTGGTTTCACAGGGTGAGCCAGGCACCATAGGTCCATCAGGCATGCCTGGACAGTTTGGACCAGGGGGCAACACCGGGGCAGCAGGAGTCAAAGGCCAGAAGGGGCTCAGTGGACATGCTGTTAGTAACACTGCTGGATTATGTGATTGTTAACAATGTTTATATCTTTGTCATGATGAGCACCATGTGATGTTTATGTGATGGATAAGACATATGCGTGTATTTGTGTGAAAGTGTTTGAATGTTAAACAGCTGGAAATAAACATTGTATGTTTATTTTTTCTCATTTCAGGGTCCCCCTGGTAGTATAGGTCCCCTTGGACAAATTGGACCCTCAACACCTGTATGTTTGACTTAACATGGCATAGATGTATTTACTTTTATTACTATTAATATCAAAGAAAAACTCCACTCTAAATGTTTTATGGCAGTATAAAAGGGTTGTGTTGACTTTTATGGGTTTTATGGCCTGTATGTAAGTTAGTTACATGTCAGCAAAATCTAAATTTCTTTACAAATTATACATAAAAATCCAAAAAAATACCTGAAGGTCTATATAAAGATCACTTGCATATGCTGCTTTTATGTGACATATGCCATTCAAAATAAGTGTAGGTTTACTTACGGTGTGAATTTGACCATGACTATGACCATGTTTTATCATATTTATATTGTATTAATGCTAAATATTATGAAATAAAACATTGCAAAATAGGATACACAGTATAAAGTCTTGTTTTTTCAGGGTTTGCCAGGTAACAGAGGTGTTGATGGCAAAGCTGGAGTCTCTGGACTAAAGGTGTAATGTACCATTCATTCATTCTGATGCTCTCACTGACATAAGTCTATAGAGGTTTATTGATATTTAATGCGGTCTCTGCTGTGTGTTTGCCCAATTCAGGGCAGTCACGGTGAGAAAGGCAAAATCGGCCTTCCTGGCATCAGAGGAGACTTGGTGGGATTTCATTATCTGTTGCACCCTGTGGGCATCATTAATCTGGTCAAGCATATTTAATGGTTTGTATAAAGATGTCACAACAGTGACGTAATGTGTTTGTGTGTTTTTACCCTGTGTATTTCCCAGGGTTTAAGAGGTGAAAAAGGCGCAAAAGGAAAACCGGGGATACGAGGCACAGTGGTAAGATGGCTTATTTAAACCCAAGGATTGGGTTTATATTTCTCAGCCTTTGTAACTAGACCTTTCAGTGTTACTTAATGGTGTAGTATTTTAGCAATTCCAAAAAATCTTTACTTCACCTGTAGAATAATTCAACACATGTGACTGTATTTTTTAGGGCACACCAGGGAAGATGGGGTTCGTTGGCTCTCCAGGCGCTAAAGGTCGACCTGGACCTGCTGGTCCCCCTGGGCCTTCAGGAACTAAAGGAATTCAGGGACCAAAGGTAAAAGGAAGCCTGCGACCCACTCAGATAAATATCTAAAGCAGAAATTGTACCTCTTAATTCTGAAAGTATAATTAGGCATTGAGTTTTCACCTGACTGGCGCAGGGTGTTCTCATTTGACTGCAAGTTATAAAATTATCTAACTCCAACACTGAGTGCTCCAAAGTTCAAGAGGAAGTACACACACACAGCTTCAGGACAAAGTTGACTAATCAACATGTTGACATGGCCAGAGCAAAGTGGTGAAATTGAGGCTACTCAGTTTTGTCATAAAGCTCTGTGTGTATGCGTGCGACCTCTTACCTATAATAGTTTTTGATGCTTATGAGCAGCTGAATGCTGACATTTATTTCCTGTTACTGTCTTTATAAAGGGAAAAAGAGCCCAGCCTGGAAAGAAAGGGAACAAGGGGGCCCTTGGAAAAACTGTGAGTTTTATGGTTGTTCAGATCCAGATTCCACAATAAAAATATTCCAAAATTCAAATTTATGGTAACTGAATTAAATTCTGCCTCTCAATCTCTCAAATAAAAAATTAGACAACAGGCAGGATTTAAAAAAAAAAAATAATATTATGTACTTTAGTTAACTTTGACTCAATCAAAATCCTGGGCCTAAAGTTCTTCTAATGAAATCTGATTTGTAGGGAGCTGTAGGCCCACCAGGGATACCAGGACCTGCTGGAAGACCTGGAGAACCTGCAAGTATCCCTTTTGACAGAAACCATAAAATACATATATTTACATATTTATGTAGAAGGCCGTAATTGGGAATTTAAAAAATTCAGGTTACATTCTGAAATAAAGTAATTATTATGTCATTGTCTTGTTTCACACAAAGAGTGAGGAATGTGTTGATGATGCTCATAGTTTTCTTGCTTTGTGATTATATTCTCAGGGCCTGAGTGGTTTGGACGGGTTACTGGGGGTTGAGGGTAATGAAGGAGATCCGGTAAGAAAACATTACGATGCTGAAATTCATTCTGTTGTTCAACCTTTTTGCTTAATTACATCTCTCTCCTGTGCTCCCCTGAAAGGGTGATGTTGGTTCCAGAGGAGTTCCTGGAACATCTGGCCAGCCTGGCAAGATGGTAAGCTCAATAAAAACATGGATAACACGCAACCCTACAACATTAAAAAAGAAAGATGTTTTCTCACTCAGAAATATCTATCCTAGTATGGTTACAGATGCATTTTGTGATATTACATACATTTGAAATTCTAGGGAAAACCAGGGCTAACTGGGATCAGAGGAAACACTGGAGCAAGGGGGTTTGAGGTAACATTTATTTAAATGGCAGTTGAATATTATAATCACATCCGTATTCACTTTAAAAATATGTGTAAAACAATTACTTATCATACAGTTTTGTCATTCACTGTGCTAGGGACTGTGTCTTACTGATGTCTCATTGCATCCCTCAGGGTAAAACTGGACCAAAAGGAACACATGGGCCCCCTGGACCAATAGGGCCTAAGGTACACAAGTTTGTTTTTGATAGCATAATATAAAAGTCACTTATAAACATTTCATAATACATATTCATTCAAACATCTGAATCATCACTTGTACTGATACAGGGTATTCCAGGACTGAGGGGAAAGAAGGGTGAATCTGGAAGTCTTGGTACAAAGGTACAAATGTCCTCACCTCATGATGAATGTGTTTATGTAACAGATGAAATGTCACGCAGAAATGATAATTACATGGTCTGAGAATCAGACCAGTTGCAGTTTTTAAGTAATTTTCATCATATACAGGGTCTCCCAGGTGATCCAGGGATCCTGGGACCAATTGGACCACCAGGGCTAAAGGTTGGTTGACATTATGTTAAATATAAAACCATTTGAATACAAAAACATAATTTCATGTTGATCACAACTTTTTTTTATCTTAGGGGAATCCTGGTTTGCAGGGACTGAAAGGTCATATAGGTCGTAGAGGACAGCAGGTAAGTTTTGTTTTACTTTTCTTTTTGCCCTGTTTTTATGATTGGTAGCTAGTTATTAATCAGTTGTCTGATTTTCACAGGGGGACACAGGTCCTCGTGGTCCACCTGGGCATAAAGGCTTCCTTGGACTCCCTGTATGTTGCTTTGATATTCTGTTTTTTAAAATAGTTTACTGAAATATTTTACTCAAGTAATGTCTTACTGTCTTTTATACAGGGCAGGCATGGCAAAAAGGTGAGAGACTTTTCATTACTTATTCTGTTTTTGTTAATTTTTCACTTACCAGGTTGTGGATCTTCATTGATCTGAACTGGTCAAAAATGGAGGTTTTAATGGATTTGTTTGTATCAAAAACTTGAAATCACTGTTTTCAGTTTTTGTTTGTTAAGATACCTTTGTGGTAGATGGTCTATGGATAACTGTAGTTGCTTCAACTGACCTTTTGTGTGCACGACAGAATAACAATGTTTGGACCTTTACAGGGACAGAAAGGTTTCCAAGGCAGGAGAGGACCAAAGGGAGTGAAAGGAAAGCCTGGACCTCCAGTAAGACATTTTGCACACGCACTACACGATGAAAAAACTGATGAAAATTTTTGAATATACAGTCGAAGCTTGGTGGCCAGTAGCTTCCTGCCATGCTGTTAAAATCAAAGTCATTTCTTTCACAGGGAAAACCAGGTGCACCAGGCAAACGCAGGCCTACACAGAAACGACAATCCAAACTTCAACCAAGCCCAGGTCAAAGAAATGAGCTAAGGCCCAAAACAAGAACCAATACAAGATTTAAACTGAAAAATGTGCTCAGATCCAGACAAACACCTACTGTCCTGAAGCAAAGGGAAGGACAACAAAAAGTTGGTACAAGCTTTCTTCTCATATACACTTTATTTACACAATGTCTTCACTTTGTGTTCAACTATGCTGTATGTTCATGGAGCTGTATTATGATTGGTTGTTGGCTGACTGATTGACTGAATGATGAAATTCTCTGTAGAGATCCAGAATGGTGAAGAGGAGCTTGCCTCGAACAGATGAGGCAGAGGAATCCTTCAGTTGGCCCCTGGGAACCAAAGATGACCCTGCCACTACCTGCTATGAGCTGGGACTCATCCACCCACATCTGAAAGAGGGTGAGGGTCTGAAGAAGCTCATAACTGACACATGTCATAAACCTGTTACTGTCACTGTATGATAAATTACTGTGATGGACAATCGTTTGAGTTGATTATCTTTCAGGTTACTTTTACATGGACCCCAACCAAGGCTGTCTGTATGATGCTGTAAAGGTGTTCTGTAACTTCACAGCAGGAGGAACAACCTGTATTGACCCTTTAAAGTCACAGGTACACTCATTTTCCTACAGGGGCTAACATGAAGCTAAAAATGGCTTTAAAAATAAAAATAATGCTCTGTTGTGTAGATTAAATTTAGGTGGGAACCAGAAAAGGAGAAATCAAGAAGGTCTCTCCAGTGGTTTAGTCAGCAACATGGTGGAAACAAGGTAAGACAGACTCATTTATGGACCGAATGCGGAGCATTTCATACATCTAACAACAGTGAGCTATTTCTTTCAATTTAAAATGAATGATTTCTGTCTTTAATAGTTTGAGTATACTGTTGTGGATGTTGTCCAGCTGAGGTTTCTGCAGTTACACAGCCACGCATCTTTCCAGCACATGACTGTCAGCTGTACAGCAAACCACTCCAGTCCTGCTGCCACATCTAACTCAACCAGCAGGAGTCTTCACCTCCTGGGAGACTCTGGCAAAGAAATTGAATCACATCTTATCACAGTCTCCAGAAAAGACTACGGGGTAAGACTGAACTAAACTCTATCTTTCTTCAATTATAAAAAATGATTGCACATTCTTCCTGCATTTGCACTGAAGAGATTTAAATTGTTGGCAGTTGTTGTAGGCTGCAGGAAAAATCATTTAATACACTGCCATAAAAGGGTTCAGTCAGTGGAATAGATTATAAATTCAGGATGGAACTACGCTTGTTCTCTCTCGCATTTTCTACCTTTTTATTTTGCAGGTGGAGGTGCTTGTGAGGGTTCGGGGGAGCACAGAGCTACACCGAGGAGACATGGAGTTGCTTCCTGTCAGAGATCTAGGTGTAGAGATGAGGGGACTATTTCCCCTCTGCCCTGACATCACTGTGGTCCTGGGACCCCTCTGCTTCTTGTGACCAATATGTAGTATGTGTGTGACTGTGTTTGTGTGTGAGCCTGGGTGTAATCAAACTTTGTAAATATCATTTTCACATAGAAAGCAGGGATATATGGTTTTGATATTTTACATTAAGGATTTTGTTAGGATTAATTTACTCAGTGCCGTACTGTATTTTGTGTATATTTATTGTAAAAAAAAAAAAAAAAACTGAATGAATTTCTAGATGCGCAAGCATTTTATAAATTGTTCTCACATTTATGTGTGGCACCAAATGTTCAAATAAAATTGAATTGGAATTAAAAGTTTACAAGTCAGTGACTCACCCTCCACACAGGGGAATGATGTGCAGCACTATCAAAATAAAACGATCACTCTGAATGTGGAATGAAACTGATGTCATGTGTATTTATTTGTAATGGACCTGTCTGTACCACACAGTAGATGCTGAACGTATAATAGTTATTCCCTCTGTGATCATTAAAGACTATTACTAGCACAGCTCTGTTTGTTTGATTCCCACTGTTACTTTCAGGCCTGATGCAGAAACGATAAATCCCCAAGTTCATTTGACCTGCAAGTTCCCAAGTGTCCAAGTTCAGGGAAGTCAATATACAGTTGGGTGACAGTTGCCATACAGTTTGTGTGACCATGGGAACATGTATGGCTATTTTGCTTGTGCATGACCGTCGGAGCACATCACAAAGTGGCCTTTTTATGACAGAAAAAGCCTACAGTCACAGGGTCTTCACCAACAGACTATGCTGAATAATGCTAGTCTTTTTCTAAGTGCATGTTGACAGCCTGTACCCTCCTCCCTCACAAATTCTATCATGATCCTTTTGTGCCCCTCAGTCATACACAACACAGTCTGAAAGCAAATCTGTGGTTATACATGTAGTTAGGTATTTTTGTAAATGTGTCCTTGTGTCTCTGCAGTTAATTATATTTGCCACACTCAGCTCATAAGACCCATTCATTTTATCATTCGTAACCCATCATGCTTCACTCAGAGGGCATGAAAAAACACGTTTTCACTTTTTCACTGTGGGACCGTTGTTTTGTGGTCTTTTGCAACTAGTACTCTACAGTACTGAAGCAAAATACCAACTGACATGAAAAAGTCCCTATGGTGCATCCTGCTTTATTATCTGATCTTGTTATAGTTACAGTTATAGTATAGTTTTAACATTTTAATTGTTTCAGTTAAGAGTGTGCTTGTGCTTGATTTGTGTTTCATTAAGTTACAATGCAGCTGTGGACGGATACACAAAATGACCACAAGGAGATGCAAAACAATTAATAAAGAGAAGCGAAACAACCAAGACGAGACACAAAATGACGATAAAGAGATGCAAAACAACCACAAAGGGAAACAAAACGATCAGAAAGAGACAGTTTGAGGGTCCTTTAAAGGACGGGTGTAGGCCCTTTCCTTTTTATCACACAGCAAACGCTGGGCCCTGTCATTGCCCAGCATACAGAACCCTGTGCACACTGTCCCATCTTACAATGTTCCCCCTTTGCGGGGTGATCTGTCCGTGTGAAGGGCAGTAAATTAACCACATCAAACTTCTTTTTACGGAGACGTTTCAGTTTTTACATATTTATTCTTTCTTACAAGCAACGGACGTGACATATAGTCCAGTGCTGAGACGATTAACAGTCCCAGTTATCTTGGGATATGATTCAAATTTGACATAATTCTTCGAGACCGATATATATTTGTTAAGTTTATTTTTTTTTTACAACAGTCATAAATCATAAGTCATAAATACAGATGACTTTGTGGTGATGATGTGGGCGCCGCTGACGTAGAAAGGAGGAGAGACTTTGGGCCAATCAGCAGCAGCTTCCCTGCTCATCTTCTTCTCCGTGTTTATACCATGGGGAAGGTGAGCAGCAGCGCAAATTGTTGTGATTGAAGGAGTTACACCTCTGAGTTGCGACTCGGTCACGTCGGAGGTCGGCTGAAGAAGAGAGCACCCGGCGGCTGAAGCGAGTGAGTGTGCAGGAAGTCGGCAGACAGCATTTTCACTACAGTTAGTCCGCTGTCAGGCATTTCTGTCACAAGCTGTTCCGTAGCTAACGATAAACGTCAACAAGCTGGCTAATTTGCCTAGCTTGCCCGGCGCTAATTGCTGTGAGTATCATCAGGCAGAAGCATTGCTGTGAGAGTAACGTTAGCGTTTACATCATTTGTAAACCATTTGACTTTTAGCTGTCTAAATAGCTGGTTTTTAATCATTTGCTGTCAAACTGACTCTTAATATTAGCTGCCGGGAGCTGACTGACCTGTTAGCTGTCTGTCTGTTGAGTCTCTGTCATGTGAGGCTGACTTGATAGTCATCTGGGTTTGCTTTGTCTGTCAGTCAAAATGCTTAGCATTTCTTATCAATCTGTGGTGGTCTGAGCACTGATATACTTGCTTCTTGATGTGTCCACATAACACCTTTACTGTGGTAATGCTGCCTCTGTTTATTTCTTCACCTTGAACTGAATCTGTTTCTTTAGGATGGAGAGTAGGGATGACTTTGTCCTCCGGTCCCGCTGCCGAGCCATACCTAAGATGCCCACCTTCTCTGATTTAGATGGCTGTTTGGATGGGGATTGTAGTCCAGGAGAACATCGAAAAGGCAATGGAGACAACCACATTACCAGCAATGGTAAGAAAATCTGAACTCCCTCATCAGCGGGGCCAAGGAAGAGGATACTGACCTTTCATTGCACTGAAATTTGAGATGTAATGCGAATGTTGACTCAACCACTTCCTCCCTTTTTTTGGTTTGAGTACATTTCGCTGGATGTGTTACTCACTGAACCCATGTCATGTGATGATGTGTTCCTAGCAATTTTTTTGACCTGTGGTACAGTAAGTGTGGTTAAGCTGGTTAGAGAATGACAGGGTAGAGAGTGTTTACTGCTAAACTGATTCCCATGCAGCTGACTGCTACATAGACGAGAAGTGATGAAGTGATCATGAAAAATGATGACTGTAAAACACTGGACTTGTGACAACGGGAGTTCTCTGTACATTTGGAAGGAAAGTACCCAACACTGTTGTAGAAAATCCTTGGGGAGGTAAAGAATAATGTCAGTAAAGTGTAATTTATTGGTCTCCTGGCTTTGTTACAGTGTAAAGTTCAGTCAGTTTTTTCATTCTTTACATCTTCTTGCTTGACGGGTGCAGAGCTACTGTTGCTTGTCAGCGTTTGTGTGACTGACCTCAGTAACTGAATGAACTTGTTCATCATCAGACAGCTGTCGGGACCAATAACCTATAATAACCTTAATCACAAGCAGTGGAATTTGTTTGTCACACACTAGTTTGTACTGTCTAGACAATGTCATAGCATAGGTGTGTCTCCTTTTGAATTTTGCAACATTGGATCTAGAATTCGAATCTGACTTCTGCTATTTCCCAAATGGTTACAGTTTTACAACTATTGTGTCTATATGTCAACTATTAGCACCCTGTATGAGTCATTGCTTAAAATTTGAATCCTGAAAGATTTAGTCTTTTGTATAGGGTTACACATGCTATTAAAACAGATTTTAATTCTATTTGAACAATAAAACCAGAGGGATTTCTTTTTGTGTGACACATCCTCAGATTTCCTACAGATAGCCACTGGTATGTTATCTGTTGGTCATTTATCAAAATATTTGAAATGGCGTGAATTGATGTTTACATTTACCAGGTCAAAGTTCTGTTGAGACAAGGTAACCTGGCAACTCAGTTGGCTTTGTTGTTAATTTGGGTGTGTCCATAGCATAGAGATGTATTTTGATCCTGGAAGGTTACAGAGCACATGTTAACAATCATTATTTTATGGTCACTTTTCAATTTCAGGAAAAATTGAAGTGGAACATATGATCAGCAAAAAGCTACAACTGAAAAGGAAAGCAGAGGTTAGTAAATCAGTAATCTAAATTTTTCTAAAAAAGGTTCAACTTGGATGTTGAGCCTTTTTAAATGTAGAACACCCTCCAAGAGGAATTTTTAATTGGAGAGATCTTGGGTTTTCTTAAATTGATATATTTTTATTTTTTTCATCCCACTGCCAATCAGTAATTCATCTTAGATCAACACACAGTCAAAAATAAAGCACATTTTTATTTTGTTTGTGGGTTTTATTTCCATCAGTAACAGTCTTTTAGCACTTACTTTATTTACTGGCTTTATTTATTAATTAATATGGGTTTTCTGTCACACTCAGACATTCTTTGAAAAACTTTGTAAAATCAAATCCATCCATTCTGATCTCTCCTGAAGTCACTCTGACAGTATAAAATATGGATTATCTGTAAACTTGAGCAGGCTGTGTGAAAAAAAATAATACAGAATCAAAGTTGATATGAAACTGAATTCATTTTTTTTTTAAATCAAGTTAATAATTTGAAACATTCAAATTCATAATGCTGTTAACAGCAATACATATATAGTCTTTATTACAAGGGCATTATATGTGAGATGAGGAAATGTGTATTGTTGACAATCCATTGTATTTATTGTAAGTGGCTGATGCACCAGTAAATACTACAACCACGTTATTGAAAGAAAATGTTTTATTCATTACTACATTTACATTTTAGCTGTTTAGCCAACGCTCTTATCCAGAGAAACTGCTGATGACTAAGTAGGTGGCTCAGTAGGCTGCTCAAGGACACTTGAGAAAAGTATTCTTTATTGAGCAGTTTTTAAAAATGGAAAGCAGTGTCAGTGTAAATGAAACAATGAATCTTCGAAACATCGCACAAAAATGCACCAAATTTACATTATTCAGTAAAGCACATCATTACTGCCTCAGAAGTACAAAATATTCTGTAGTTTAAGTATTTGCAGACTGTGACTGAAAACCTTTTCTTTGTCGTTTTTTGTTGCTCAGTTCCTGAAGAGTGACCTGATGCGTCAGTTTGACAGTCAGGTCAATGACTTCATGGACAGTCTTATTGAAGAGTCGGCCAGCCTTGAACCTGCACCTGTTCCTGCTGTTTTCTCACCCCCACTGTCAGACAAGGAGAGAATCAAACTCAGGTTTTGCTATTCAGCTTCTCTATCAAATCAAATGTTGCGTTCAGCTGTTTTAAATAGGGTAAAACTGGGATTATGTGGACAAACTGTCCCTTTTTCTCTTCTAGTCATACATGTTCTTCCTCCTACAAAAATAATAAAATTTCTCTTCACTTATTTCACTCTGCTTTCTTTTAGGCATTTTCGGCCTCCTCATGGCCAGGGAAAGCAGTTTGTCAGTCGCAGGTCCCTCTTAGAGTAAGTTGACACTTTGATATTAAAATCCTATAAATATTGTTTACACAAGACTGAGGTACGTTGTAATATGTATTCGTTACAGTGCACAGTTTTATTGCTGCTTATAGATTGTGTGTCGACTTCAGTGCTGATGCACAAATACTTATTTTCTGCCATTTTTTTCTGCAGTGAGCTGTTTGAGGTGAACCACATCAGGACCATCTACCACATGTTTATTGCCCTCCTCATTCTCTTTATCCTCAGTACACTTGTGGTAGATTTCATTGATGAAGGCAGGTAATATAAGACAGCTACGCATTATGCTTTTGACTTTCGTGTCTGTGTCTGTTGAGTCAATTAACTTGGCAAACCACCATCTTGTGTCTTGTCTGCCTTTGTTAATGAAATAAATTCCTTATATTGATATCACTTTTGAGCAGAGCCTCAAAATGTTTCTCATGTCTACTTTTTCTCCTTTGCCCCAGACTGGTGTTAGACTTTGACCTGCTGGTCTATGCCTTTGGACAGTTCCCTCTGGTGGTGTGCACATGGATCTGCATGTTCCTGTCTGTGCTGTTGGTCCCCTTCACCCTGTTCCACCTGTGGTCACAGACCCAGTCTGGGTCTTATGGTCATCCCAGGTTGTACAGTTTGCTGCTTGGTTCTGTTTTCCTGCTTTACCAAGCTCTGGGTCTTGGGTTCCTTCCCACATATGTGGTGGTGACCAACAGTTTGCCACCTGCATCCTGCTTCATCATCATCCTGGAACAGGTATGTAACCAGTGTGACTGCTTGTAGCTTGATCAGTGTGTCACAGTTGGAGTGTTGTGATATGCCACATTTCTTGCCTTATTCAAAGCACTTTCAAATGCCTTTTGAAATGTACTATATAAACTCACCTTCCGCTCTTGAATCAAATCTGTGGTAAAGGTGGAGTAGCTGCTTTGTCAGTTTTTATTATTTGTCTAATTTCAGGTGCGTCTAATGATGAAAGCACACTCCTTTGTGAGAGAGAATGTACCAAGAGTTCTGGCCTGGGCTAAAGATAAGACCAGTATGTTACTTTCCCACTACAATATGTTTGTTTTTCTTCTTTTTTTTGGTGTGTATCTGTGTATCTCATTTGCCATTTCATAGAATGTCTTTCTTTCTCACAGCTACTGTATTCCTTTTTACTGTTGTGATTAATATTGATAAGCAGTCTCCCCTTTTATCTTCAGGTCCCAGTCCAGTGGTCCCTCAGGTTTCTCAGTATCTGTACTTCCTGTTTGCACCCACACTCATCTACAGAGACAAGTACCCCAGGTAAACAAACCCTCTCTATATCTGTCAGATGGCATTTTTGATGCCTTTTTGAGAACTGAACACAGGCCAGAGTTGTCTTGTATAAAATAGAGTATGTGTGATGAAACTTTGTTTCTCATTTCATGCAGGAACCCAGTGATCAGATGGGGTTACGTGGCCACAAAGTTACTTCAGGTACCAACATTTTGTGGCTGACTTTATTTAAGATTTCAAACAAACAATATCAGCCAGTTTTTCTGACAGTTCCACCCATTCCCACCCCACAGGTACTAGGCTGTCTGTTTTATGCCTATTACGTATTTGTGCGGCTGTGCATCCCTCAGTTTCGCAACATCAGTCTACAGCTGTTTGACCTGAAGGCAATGGTCCTCTGTGTCTTTAACTCCATCCTGCCAGGTAAGATGAGCCACTGATTTCTGGAGCCTCACATAAACCCCTAGCCTTACAGATTTTTTTTAATGCCAGGAGGTGAGAGTTGCAGTATTGTTGTAACAGCCACAATTGTTTTTTTGCAGGAGTGTTGGTTCTCTTCCTGGGATTCTTTGCCTTCCTCCACTGTTGGCTCAATGCGTTTGCAGAGATGCTTCGTTTTGCTGATAGGATGTTTTACAAGGTGGTGTTCTTGAGCTTTCACTCTCAGACATCTGTTGCAAAATGGATATAAACTGCAACTTGACTGGTTGCCGAAGGCATACCACTGCAAGGCAGTAATTCTCGTTCATTTTGTGTGTGTTAAATTAGTCGTATTTTATATTTGACTTAAACCAATTTGATTACATATAACAGGATTGGTGGAATTCAACCTCTTTTGCCAATTACTATCGCACTTGGAATGTAGTGGTCCATGACTGGCTGTACTACTATGTGTACCGGGACTTCCTGTGGGTGAGTGTTTTTTCTGTTGATGCAGTACAGTCCTTATAACCACCCAAGCAGCATGCATGTCTGTTATGTTTACTTGGGGTTTTTTTTACTTGCTGTTTTCTAATGATAGTCACATTTCCAAGATATAGCTAATGTAAAAATGCATGGATCAAATTAAACTTTGTACCACTGATGTTTTGACTTGTTTTTTCTCTCTGCTCTTGTCATTCCAGATGTCTCAGAAGCGTTTCAGACCAGCAGCCATGCTGTTTGTGTTTACAGTGTCTGCAGTGGTCCACGAGTACGTTCTTGCAATCTGCTTTGGCTTTTTCTATCCCGTGCTCTTCTGCCTTTTTATGTGCTTTGGAAGTAAGAAAAACTACACACACACCTCACAGTTATCACATCTCACTGCTTTTTAAGAGTGCCTTATGAAGATACAGACATGTGACCCAAATTGATTCTCAGTATATTTCATTTGATCCTAAAATTGCTTGAAAAATTAGCGGAACCTAAAAACAGCATTGTCCTATCTCAGTCATGAAACCTGGTCATTTATCTTTTTGTTATACTTTCACCCTCATCTTCTTTCTTCATCCTCTCACAGTGATGTTCAACTTCATTCTGCATGACCAAAGGAAAGGTCCCATCTGGAACATAATTATGTGGACGTCCCTCTTCTTGGGTCAGGGAGTTATTATCTGTCTGTACTCCCATGAGTGGTATGCCCAGCGCTATTGCCCCCTTAAGGAGGTAACACCTTCAGCATCGCCTTGTGCAACCTGTTGATGTATTGTCCTCTATAAACATGTGATGTGCTCTTTCTCTGTGGACACTGTATAGTTCATCTGAAAATTGGTTGTTTTTGGTTTTATCAGTCTTCAATATAGCAATAATTTCAGCTTTATATGTTGGTGTCTTTGTTTCAGCCTTCCTTCCTAGAGTTACTGAAACCTCGCTCCTGGAGCTGTCAGAGAGGCTTGATGGTGGACTCTGATAGGCTGTGACCTGTATTTGGACTACTGCCAGGGACTATCGCAGATCAGTAAAAATTTGACCAGCCTTTCTGTTACTTTCATAACTTTGTCTTTAATATTGTTTTGCACTAGGGTCACGACTAAGTCTGTGTACGAATGTAGGTAAGAGGTCCAACAAGTATCTGCCAAAATGTTCTTTACTCTAACAGCTAAGTCACATTGATGCCTTACTTATTTGTTTTATGTTTTTCAAAGGCAGCCCAAAAACAAAATTACAAGTTCACATAACCCCCCCACCCATGTGAACTCTTTTATTTTTATGTACTATTTATTTTTCAGATGTATTCCCATTACTTTTGCCTTGGCCCACTGTGAAACCGCTCCCTGTGCCAATAGAATCGTGGCAATAATAATATGGCAGCTGAATACAAACATTACACAGTACAAACAACATTCACATATGCAGTAATGGTTAATATTTAACAAATTTTGCAGCTGCTACTCTATTATAAAAGGCGTTCAGTGTGCTGCTTGGAAAAACATCTGATGTTATTAACTTTCACTGCCCATAAGAATTTTTTTTTGAAAAACAGCCACTGTTTGGTGTCATGTATAAATGTATAAGAAACTGGTTTCTGGAGTATATCTTGCAGTCAACTTCTCTGAAGAAGAAAATGAAAGTGGTACTCAAAATTGAGTTGGGAAATAATTTTGTAGTAAATATGAAACTATAATTCAGGCGTCTAATGATTCTTATATTTTTTGAAAAGTTTGTATTAAATTTGGGATTTAGAAATCAGATTTCTAAATCCCAAATTTAATACAAACTTTTTCTCTTCACCAGCTGTCAAGTCACAAGTTAGGAAATTAGATGCTCATTAAAAATCATGACACTGGACACTGTAAAACAAAATGTTAAACAAAACAGATGACAGTTGTGATGTGTGGAGTTATTATACTCTGTGACTGCTGAATATATCCTTGATTATTGAATTGAACTGGTTTGAACATACATCTTGCATCATAGAGAAAATTCCTTGTGAACTGAAATGAAGTTATATATTTTGTTCATGACCAGTGTTATGTGAGTTATGTGCACTGATTTCAGCTGCAAGGTGAAATCACAACAGACTTCTTACTAATGTAAAACAGTTGCAGCTGGCTGCTGGAATATTACACACACTGAGATAAGTGACAATGCTTGTTCACCACTGAGGGCTACAGTTTGCTTTGTCAAACATTGTGATTTGTTGTTTAAATCATACTCGTATACATTTTACAGAACATTAACTTTCATGTCAAACTAATGGAATAAGGAATTTTTCTGCTTGGTGTGCTTTTAGTTCATGTGGTCTCAAAATATTGTGTTTACACATCTGTATTATTGAAGGAAATCAGTAATCAAACATTGCACAGTAAATGTTGCCAATTATGCATGGTTCAATGCAGGGGGACTGTATTCATGCTTATGGATAATGAGATGCACAATATAAAGTAAAAACCAGCAATGGGAAGCTCAGCATTCCAAATGAACTGTATGACCACAAGGTGGCACTGTATTAAAAGCTTTTATTTTCAAGCCTTCCTCTGTTCATTTTGGCAAGAGAGGAAAATGATGTTAACTAACAACAGAAGTACCAGCAACTTATTTTTTTAAATATGTACAGATAATAGTAGAAATATTAGAATCCCATGTGGTACTTAGTCCTAAGTTTGAGCTTGATCTCTTGAGAACTCCACATTTGACTGAAGTTTTAATCTTGCTTTATGCCTTTGAGATTTTGTTAATAAGGATAATATTTATTGTAGTGAAGGGAGCCAAGCTGCAGAAATGTTGTTTATTTAGATGAGCCATTTATTTTTGTGAGCAGAGCTTTGCCTACTTACTGTGATATTTGTGTTCATTGTGATCTTTTTTTTCTGGCCATGAATAGCCTATTGTGTCAGGTGACAATTTTATGAATCAGTATGTTCTATTTTTGGATGGTACACAAATGTCTGATACATTCCTTAAAGATACATCAAAGTATGAGTATCTATTAAGAATAAAAAAATAAGTATGCTCCTTTTGCCTTCATCTTCATTTTATGAATCTGTTGTATATAGTAAGTATTGTATAAAATATGTGCAAATTAGAAAAGTACTGAAATTGATTTGCACAAACTCAGAATGCGTGAGTACTGTTCAGCACTTCAGTCGCTGTATACAAGT
Organism: Toxotes lorentzi; assembly: GCA_037833715.1. NCBI lineage: Eukaryota > Metazoa > Chordata > Actinopteri > Toxotidae > Toxotes > Toxotes lorentzi. The sequence continues at coordinate 9,285,107 of JBBMJY010000022.1, read as the reverse complement.
TTACACAGTTTATAGTGTTCTATACATTAAAAAAAAAAATTCACAGATTAATATTATGAAAATATCATTTTAGTTAAAGTTAATCCTGTTTTCTTGCAAAAACAATACCTGACACCTATTCTGCATTATTCTACAGAAAGACCATATGGGTCCCCCCGCCCGCTGGAACCGGTGCTCGGGGATTGTTGGGACGCGGTCAGTGAGTGTCGGTGCTGGAGAGGAGGAGGATCACGGTGACAGGGGATCGCGGCGAACCCCCCCGCCTTGTGCAACACATCTCTGTTCTGCGGTAAAGATGGCGGCGTCAGAGGGGGCGCGCAGCGGCCGGACAACGGCGAGACGATTCTGAAAAGCTCCACATTTGATCTGATCGCGTTCGTCGGTTACCGTTGATTCCTGCTCGGATACCATCTGGATCACCGGAATAGAGACAATCGCTGTCACACGCCGGGGTTGCGATTTAATTGTTAAAGGCAGGGTGGGTGGGTGGGTTTCACTGATAGATGCTAGCGTTAGCTAACAGACTAGCCAGACGAGCTAATACGGGCTAGTTAACGTTAGCTCGGCGAAGAAGAGCGGGGAGGGGATTGAGGAAGACTATTCGGGCCGGGCCGCTCCAGTTTAGGGGAATGTGAGTCAGAGGTGCGCAGGGGGGTTTGCTCGCTTCGTCCCACACGTCCTTACACCAAAAAACCGGGATGGGACAGCAGGTAGGCCGCGTCGGTGAGGGCACATCGACCGGACTCCAGCCACCACAGCCCCACGCGTCCCAACCACACCAAGGGAAGGGGAACCGGGGGAGCGGCGCCGGGAGGAGACCCCGAGAACCCGGCAGTAGCACCGGGACACCACCGGGCAGGGTTGCTGCAGTCAACGTGCCCGATCCAGGGATCAATATATTCACGAAACATTCAGGTAACGAGAAAAACTCGTGATTAACAGGGGTGTGGGTGACGATGAAGGAGTCCAGTTTTACTTTGATTTGTTTGCTGCTGATTAGCGACTGCTAGCTGTGTCCATGCTAGTTTGACAACGACGCGTTAGCGGAAATAGCCATGCCAACCAACATTAGCTTTCCATGTCTCATCCATTTTATTGTGTGTTAATTTGTTCATTGTCTGCGTGAGTAGACATGAGGCAGTTTATTCAGAAAATTGATAGCTGACTTGGTCATATTTGGCACTGGTGTATCAGTATGTTGGAGCTGTATGCGGTGCGTGTGACCCAAATATCCCAAAAGGAGAGACAATGTTTTTGAAAAAGAGGAAGTGTCTTCTGGGCTATCCCGAAAGGGTCACGGCTGCAGGTTAGCTAGTTAAGTTTTCCTCCAAGGCCAGTCTGTGCAATGCTTTTGGTAAACAGTGATTCTTGCCTCCGGAGGTTTAGCAGCAATTCCACTCCATTAAGTCACTATGGTAGCCACCACAGGCTCACATTACATTACCTAGAGGTTTTCACATGCTCACTTACATCCTCTGTCTGATCATTTCTACTGTTACAACGCGCTCAGCCAGCTGACTGCACAGTTTGATCCAGTGGGAATCTGTGTGAATTATTTAAGTCACCTTCTGTCATTATATGGTTACAGTAATGCAAACTGTTCTCGTGTGATTACAAGTTAATATCCTAATGTCTCGTTTCTCTCATGATTGCTGGATTCATTGGGTCAATCATGTATTGCAGGAATAATGTGGGTCAGCAGTCATATGAAAACGTGCATTGCATTGATACTGTTATCTGCTCTGTGAGTCATGGAGAAGGGCACAGATCTACAGTATCTCTCTCCTTAGAGCCATGGAGACACAGCCCAGCACTAATGCCTCTGTACCCTAGATGGCCTGCCTCTTTCTTCCCAGGGTTCTCCCCTTAGGCTGGGTCAGTCAGAGGCTGATCTGGGCTTGTAAATAATGAAAATGACAGGATGCCTACGAGGTGGCATTTATAATAAATTTGTCATTGTAATGCATTTTATTCTTATAGGGATTTTCATAATACTCAATTTGACTGTACTCTCTGATTGTAAACTCTGTTATTTTTTTATGTCTGTCTGCCTGCAGTTAGCTTTGTTTCTCAGTCGTATCAATTGATGGTCACCTCACATGTGCTGCATAGATGTAAAACCACTGTCATAACTTGCCTAGTTTCCGCTGATGTTCTAGACCCAACTTTCTCACACAATTGCATAGAGCAAGGACATGCGGAAGGTGCAAGCTTTTGGGAATGGAAAGCATTTTCATATCCTGGCTGTCAAATCTGAAAAGTAACCCTCCTTAGTCTGAAGTACGTACGCAGACAAACAGACCTTCTAAGTGCAGCACCACTCACTGTCGGCACTGTTCTGTTCTCTCCGATGTCGGGGCAGGAGTGGCCTTTTTATAGCAGCCAGGATGCAGTCACACAGCCACTCTGCAGAAAGACTTCTACTCTTCAAAGCACACAATAATAGAACAAAGACTCTTAAGTGAGGAAGCTTGGGACTGTGCACTCAGTCTTCCACTGACTATCAAAGTGCCTTTTTTCTGGTAGTCTATTTATGTGATAATGATGCAGCATTATCTTACATGTCTTTGTGGGTGAAATTTGGTCTTGCTCTTTTAAGAAAGTTGTTTTGATTTGTCAGGATGTCAGTGTTCATTAGGGCTGAATCACAAAAAGTTATTTGTCAATCTGTTATCTTTCCAGAAACTGCTCTATCATTTAGTTTGTAAAATGTCAATAAATCACAAATGCTCATAAGAAAGCAGCTCCGTGAATTTATAATCATGTAACTGCCGTCATTTGTTTGATGACTAAATCGAATCAACCAGTTTTCTGTTGTGTGATTTATGTTTTCAGCATTGGCGATGATTGAGATGATAAGATGGCCAAATATGATTTCTGCTTATTTGACAATGACATCATGCGACCAGGTCTTGTCTAGGAAGTAATGCTAAAATTTATTGATCCCATTCGGGGAAGTTGAAGTGTCATGGCAGAAAAAGGAAGCGCAAGAACAAATGCATAGTACAGCTGTGAGTCAGCCAGTGGGCTGAGGTGTGGGGTTAACTGCAGCTCTGATTTAATGTTAGCTTGTTTTCGTATCTATTAGTGACTATGTTTTCATAGGCAGCATGATTTTCCTACTGAAAGCTATCAGAGATCAACATGTTGAAGTGGCTTTATTAATCCAGCTTAATAACCACTTTATAACAGACTAGCACATGCCTGTGTGTTGTTACCAGACTTTCCAGTGAGTGTCGGTGGGTATCGGATATGCACATGCTTCCACTAGAGTTTCTGTCGGTATACCTAAAACCACTGTGTCATTTAATGGGAGGGAAACAAAGAGGCTGGATGGCATTGGTGTGAATTGATTCTTGATGTGCTTGGCCCAGTGTCCTCTGCCTTCCCTCTCCTTCATGTCTCCTCTGTAGTAGTGAGCTTTTCAGCTGTTTTAGGCTGTGTTTTTTTTTCTTCTCTGCTTTAGACGAGGTGAGTCAGCTCCTGTCCCCTGCTCAGGTGTGCAGCAGTTCTCCTCAGCTCATCACTTATTTAGCATTCCTGTCTCTCAATGAGATCCCAGCAAGAGAGACAGGCCAGCTAGAAAACACTGAGCTAAACAAGGACAGACAGGGCACAGACCGCCTCTGTGCTGATTCAAAGGGAGCCATCCAGACAGCCACCGCGATGCGTATTGGTTGAAGTGCAGTATTGGTGAATCAGTGGCTGCAACATATTGACGGTTCCACCCCTTTAGCCCTGTCAGGAGTTCAGAGATTTCCATCTCTGCAGTGGGTTCATCTGATACAGACACTGCAGTGAGGAGAGTCATTTGCTATTGAAGTGACACATAGGGGGAGAATCTGCTGATAAAATGGCCTCATTAATCATATTTTCGTTGCATAATTGCACTGCAGTTTGTCACTTCTCAGGATTTGCTTTTCTTAAAAGAAGACATATCTTGCTTGTAAAAAATCTGATTGGGTTAGCTTGATTGGTGTATTGACAATGTAAATAAGCAGTAACGGTACTTCTGAAGGTTCTTTTTATAATATCAACAAAGCAAGATGATAATTATTTTTACTCTAAACAGATCATAGAAATTAGGGCAGATGAGTGGATTGGAATATTTCTTGGCAGCAGTACTGATAGTGAATGCAGAGCCAGCTGTACCTAAAGTGCAGCACTGTTAAAGCTGCTCAGAGGAGAACAGAGATGCCTGGATCCAGGATCCAGGGGCCTAAGCTGATTTGCATCATGGATGAAATTAGATTAGAGACAAATCCACTTTTCTATGCACTGTATTTGCTAAAACCCCAACAACAAGGATAAGTCACACAGCAGCTACTGCAGTATCAGGGGAAAATCAAGTTTCTGCCACTTCAGTGGCTATGGGTGAGGTTTTAATAGGCTTTAAAAGATAATATCCTAGAGGAATGATTTGTTGATTATAAACTAGTTAGTCAATCCTAGTGACTGCCATTAACCACTAGGAGGAGCCATGGCCACACCTCCTCTGGGGGAACCTGGCTAGAAATTAGGGCAAAAGTGATGAGTCTGACTGATTGTCCCAGAGGCGGCAATACTTGTGTTTAGATGGATGTGTTTGTGGAAGCGTAATGAGTTTTAACACAATCGAAAACATGGTCTTACATCTGAAGACTGCGTGTACCATTGTGCACTCTGTAACGGTTGTGTGTTGAATCATTTATGTTTCTCTGTGCCCTCATCCTAATGCCAAGACTGCCCTGCACTACAACTGACTGCCAAGCCCCTCTGTCCCCGAGCATGAGCCTCTACTGTTAGTCCCTGCATTTGACCAACTCTGCCTGCCTCTTCTTTGGCCCAATCACGACCCCGGCTGTTGCAATGAGCCTCAATCCCAAATCTGCCTTTAGAAGAGTTAGTGACATTAAAATCAGTAAAATATCCATTGATCTGTTAAACTTCATAGCAAAATGTGCCAAAATGTTACCACCCAAAAAAAAAAGAACTGAGAGATTTATCTAAATTGTATGTAATTATATGAACAAATAATTACTGGAGGTTTTAAAAAGTTAAACGTCCCAAGAGCTCAGTTATCGTTTTTTTCCAAAGTTTTCGTGCGGCTGTGTCTGTGTGTTCCTGTACCCCAACACACAGTTGCAGCCTTGAGCCTTTGCATCTGCTACCAGTCAACCCTGTGTAGTTCCCAAAACCACAGTCCTAGTTTTTATTCCTTGGCCTCAGCTCTCTTGCAGCTTATATCATTAAAGAGTGAGGATTAATCTGAACAGTGAGTGATTGGCTGTGCAGATGGTGAAACCATCCCTTGCATCTGTTAGCTTGAAAACACCAAATGTTTTCAACTTTGTGGAGGGGTCTAGCCAAATTGTTGTTGTGGCTCCTGGTTAAATCGGAGGTCTCACTCTTTAGCTGTGATGGTGCAGCAGGGAGAAAATTAGATATGGGGTAGGAAAGAGGGGCAGTCCCTCTGCCAAGCCTGTTAAGCATTGATTCCCTTCCAGGATCAGTTGCTGGCATTATCACTGCTGCTTATCTTCTGTGTTGCAGGCTGGAGACTTGGCAGGAAATGCACACTCACACACACTTACTGTAAACACTCACACATGTATACACATGCATCATACACAAACACACACACTCTCTCTCTCTCTTTCCATCCTTGTCGGTGAAGTTGTAATGTGGTGCAGCTCTTTCTGTGGATTATCCAGCACGTCCTACTCCTTCAGTGTAATCGCCCACCAGCTGACCAGTTGGTCAAAAACCCTTAATCTGGACACCCTGTGGCACTGATGTACTCAAATATCCCATGTGATATATGTGATTATCCTGAGAAGAGACAGAAGTTGTTGATTGTAAATTTACTTTTAGTGATTTGTTCAAAGAAGGATTGCCGGTTACATTTCAGCCTCTGTTTATTCATTTCAGACAATTAACAACTCTTCCTACTGTTGTGTCATGTATTATCATTACATAAGGCACTTAATCCTTTTTAATTTGAGAGACAAGTAGATAAACCATATATTGTTATTGGATAGCGTATACCTTGAAAATAATTGCTCCTCTGGGTTGGTTTTGCAGCCAGGGGCATCTCAGCTGTCTGACTAAGAGCACAGTGGAAGTAAAATCTTCAGTTTGGGCTCCGGTCCATTCTTTAAACTGAGTCATTGTAAAGCAGCTTAAATCTACACCCTAGCACAGCTTAACCACAGCACACACAGATTAGCTGTTCAGACATCAATATCCATGGGTTCTACTGTAAACTCTCATTAGAATGAAAGGAGAAAAGCAAGGAGACGGCAACAAGGAGAGTGTCCTTTTCAGACTTTGGGGAGATTTGCTGTGGTGAACACACCTCTTTACCTGTGGGGAGTTGGCCACATAAACACACACCTCTGCCAGACATTTCATCATCTACTTACAGCACATTGTATGATGTATCTGACAAGAGCGGACAGATAACAGAGGACAGTGCTCTGACATCTACTGTAGTTATGTCAGCTTCATATTTCCATTCTGTGTACTTTTGTATGAATTTATGGCTTCTGCTGGACAGAAAGACACACTTTCTTTGTGACTTGGGGATTGAGCAAGCCTGAAGTAGAAATACTTGTTAACAATCCAAAAGCATGTTTTTGCTTTTTTTTTTTTTTCATTTTACATCCCAAGGACTGAATGATATTTTCAAGCACAGACACCATGTACTCTGCATCAAACAGGTCAGAGAGCCTAGTCTATTAAAATATATAATTGGCCTTAGCTAGTCAGGCCGTATTTGCTCTATGTGTGAAACAGATCACTGCAGTGTGGATGATGAGTTCGTTTCAAGTCATCATATGCAGCTAATCGTCTCTGCTGTCACATAAAGGAGCACTTAACTTTATTTGCCAGCACACCTACAGGGAAGCACTTAGAGCCCATTATTAACCCATAACGAGCCCTGAGAGGAGCAGGGCAGGGCAGGGTGAGCTGCAGGTTAGGGCTCCATTCTTCTCCATTCCACAATGATCCACTGGCCCTAAGGCCCAGACTGGTGTTTGTCCACTCCCTAATTGGCATATGTTCATGTAGACAGCAGACATGATGGCTGTATGGACACAGCTTGAACAGACAACATTCACAGGCGTTCCCAGCAGCGGCTTGCTTGTGTGTGTGTAATTACTTACTCAGAGGGGTTTGCAACACCAGGATTTGTTAAAGGCGGGGGGATCATTGAGGTAGACATGTGAATCGTGAGTGAACTGTGGGCGCCAGACAAGTGCATACATGTATATATAAATATGTGTGTGTGTGTGTGTGTGTGTGTGTGTGTGTGTGTGTGTGTGTATACACACACAATAGTTGCACTGCTGATAAACTGATCTCTCACTTTGCTTCAGACTGATATCAGTAAGCGTGCTGTGTTTTCATACAATAAAGCTGAAGTCCTCAGAAACAAAAGAAAATCTTCCTCTGCCAGTCCAAGCACATGCACACACTCGTAATGTGGCATTAATGAGGCTATTGTTCCTCTTGAACAACAACTGACTCTCTCCTCTCCGCTCCAGCCGTGGATTCACTATGGACTGCCTCCCAAACTGTAGATGGATTGCTTAGAAAATGAGCTTATTACATGTTAGAAGCAAGCACATATAATTCAATTAATTATTATTATTATTATTATTATTATATAACATGTCTGAAATTAAAAATGCCTTTCACAACAAAATGATGATGAACAAACTGTTTTATTACAAATATGTCATCATCTTCTCTTTCACCTTTTGCTTGACAAAATAGTTGATTGTCTTTTGTTGGCCAGTCAATTAATTGTTGTAGCTCTGTACATGTTATCTGTTGGATGTACTGGATGTGAGCCTTAGAAGAATGATTTCTTGTTTGTTTGTCCCATGTTTTTCCAGATCAAAATGTTTTTTTTTTTTTAAGTGTTTCCCTATGAAGTTGAGGGGAAAAGAAGGGTTAGAGGTGCCTTATTCTGTAGAGATTTTAAAGCCAGCTGACACACAGTGCTTTGGGGCTATTCTAATATAACTGACTTGAGTCCTTTACTTTGAAATTCCTGGCAGTACCTGGCCACATGTTAAAATGTTTCTTCAAATGCAGCTTATGTCATTAAAGAGTGTTGATATCACAAACAGTGCGTCTGTAATTGTGTTCATGAGAAAGCAGATCAGCCTCAGGGTGATTCAGTAAATATCAGAAGACAAATACATGCTGGTACTAGATTACCTCGTACAGTAGATCACTGTAAACCAGGCTCCAGTTCACTTTGTTTTGAAATCTGTGACTTTCCCTTCTTCATCAGCTTTTCTGTCTGCGTCCGCCACAGGATCTGATCTGGCCAGTCCTATCGGCTTATGTAATGTCTTGTGTACGTGGGTCTCATCCGTGGCATTGTCTCAGGTTTTTGTTACGGCTTCCTGCATGCATGCAGCCAGCCATCTATCTCCACACCGCAATCACTATGTGCTCTGTTATTTCTGGATGTCATGTTGCTGTGTTTTGTTCTCCAGCAGCTAAAAATACACTCTTACCTTGCTGGTCATGGGCTTCAGATATGAACTGTATTGTTTTTGATTAGGGTGTGTAAGTGATATTATTGTGTTGTTTAATACTTTAGTACAAGGTGGTTGGTTAGTTAAGTGAAAGCTTTATAGACACGCGGGGACACAAACACTCATACAAACAGCTGCAGGGGAAGCAGCAGGGCCCAGGGACAGGCCAAGGAGATAGTGTCACCATTGATGTGTGTGCATGTGATGTGGATATGTGTGTCTACATGTTATGTGTGCTTTCGGTCCAGGGTCACCTCTGTCCCAGCTGTCTTAATGGGGGCGCAGGCTTGGCGTGCCCCTCAGACTTGCAAATACCTTCTCAGCTCTGCTAAACACAAAGCCGTAGTTTCTTCTCAACGCACATGTGCTACACTTGACAGCAGACACACACGGAGGCACCCCGACGGGCACACGACATGCCCCACGCTGGCCAACTGCTCCCTCAATCAAACGTTTCAGCACATGAGCTTTGAGTTTGGCCAGGCAGTACAGCATCTTTCTGTTAGTCTGATTTAAAACAGCTTTAAAAGTGATTTAATAAATATGATCAACCTAATGAAACTGGCTCATGCTACGAAAACAATTTGATGTAGATAGGTCACTTGATTTGAGCCTCTGAATGCTCGACTAATCAGTGATTGAGTTTCTTTGGAGTCTTGCAGTTTGTCCTTCATGACTGGAATTGAGATTATTCAAATAGGGACCTTTGACAAACGTGTATGGCATAATATCACTATTTCATTAGAAGAATTCCTGAGAAGAGTGATGTGATATGTAGCTATGTAAGAGGAGCAACTCTGACAGTTGGCTCAACCTGGCTACGGCAGTTGTAGTCATGCACATTTACACACACGCGCCCACACACACACACACACTGAGAAGAAAAGTGGGGGTCAGTAAGACCTCTCCTCCCCCTAGGGGAACAAGACCAGCCATCTGCTGTTGGCCACAGCGCTGGTCCAGGCCTTGCACACTCCCACACACATGCACACACGTCACATTCGGCTCAACTTTCCTCCATACCATATACCCTGCCCTACCCCCCAACTTCTGTTTATACATGCCCCCCCCAACCACACGCCTTTCTCGCTCCCTCTCTCTGCCATGTTTTGCCATCCTTTACAGTACTTTAAACCACATCGAACATCAGTCATGGGCGTCTGTGCTCTCCAGATGGACCTTGGAAATCTTGACTCCCCTAGGCCACATCAAAGCTAGTAGGGAGTTCTCAGCAGGAGTCTCAGCTAGTCCCTACTTCAGAAGTTTAGGTGGTTTGATTCAAGGACAGCATGGGTAAATAATTTGTCTGGGGGGTTGCTGTCTCTCTCTGATTGCCTCTCAGACATCATTTGTTCTCCACAGTGAAGGAGATGGTTTTGTGAACTCGCGCTTCTTATTCTTTGCCAGGAGGATGTACCCTCGTGCTTTTCTGTCTCCGTCTGAGTCTGAGTCTAAATAGACACAGTCAAGCTTTAAAACTATTGCCCGGAGTCAGCACAACGGATCAAGAAAACTACGGTGTTTCTTTGGATACTAGGACTGGTAGCTGACCAGGCAAGAGCAGAAGATGTACTGGGAACTGTGGCTGAGCCAGGTCACAGCCAGTGCCGCATTACAGTGTATGCTGGTCCAGAACAAAGGTGGGCAAGCGTTGTGTGTAGATGTTGTGGCATAGTGGGCAAAATAGATATTATAGAGCTGCTAGTTTGGCAAATGAGAAAGATATTTAGTTCTGTTTAATGCTGCTTCATTGTGTAGATCACACAACCTGGAAAATCTCTCTGCTCTTATGCGTGTGTGCGGCATGTGCCTGCCACATGGTGTAGACTAACAATGGAAAATGCTAAATTTCCTAATGAATTTCTGCCAGTGTCGCAAGATTAGATCAATGGCCCACAGTTTTCACACAATTCTTTGACTTTGCATGGACCAGCCTAAACAGGTCCAAGGAAAAATTAAGTATTTAACATGGTTTAACCACATAGATCCATGCCAGTGTCTTAGAAGCTTAGAGTGGAAAGCCTGCATCATTCTCACAAACTTACTCATTATGGCCTCATGATTAAAAGTTGTCTGGCATCTAACATTTATCAAGTTTGTGTTCTCAGTTCTCAAATTAAAAAAACAAATCTGAAGGTAATGTTAACTTCTGAGCTGTGTGTGGTTGTTCACTCATTAGCTGACCATAGGGTTCAATTTTCACTGTCAGCTGCTTTTCTGACAGTTTGTGTCAGGTTTTACATCAGTTTCCTTTCAGCTTCATGACATTTCTCTTGCTTTTGTCAGCATGTTTGGCTCTCCTATTACCAGACCTGTGTTTGTACGGACCGCATTACTGGTGCCTTTCTGACAATTTAAATCTGTATAAATGTTTTTCATTTCATTCAATGAGCATTTCACTTAAATTTTTAAACAAAATGTATTTCTATCTCTGTTCAACATGCAGAGTATTCTTTGTAATGCAATAAATTCATCTGATCTTACAGTAAAGAGAACTGCTATAGGAGGAAGGAACAGTTATGAATCAACAAGTTTCTTCCTCAGAAATTTTTCCTGAGTGTGTAGGTGGTAGCTTGTTGTCATGGCACATGATCATCTGATTTTTTTTTTTCCTTAATGTAAGCTGTTCAGTTGCATTTTGACTAAAACCAAAAAGAACATATAGGATTCAAAACCACACCATTATACAGAAGTACAGAAGTCTCTGTTAATGTAGTTCACTGCCAAGCCACTTTTTTATTTTGGGCTGTACGCATACAAGTCCTATAGCCACTTGTAAAAATAAATACAGCCAGGTCACTTATATTTATATTGGTTTATATTGCTTCTTTCCTTGTTGTTTTTTAATATGTTCACATGGACAAAATATAAACATCACTCAGTATAATGCGGCCATATACAATTATACCATAATCTGCAATCTCCAAAACAACCATAGAGTTAAATCACCACCTCTCTGGCATAGTCTTAACAAAAACTAAATACTTTTTAAATGTAAAAAAAAAAAAAAAAAAAGCCAAGCTGCTGTATTGGATTACATTGTTTATTAAATTTGTCTAAAATAAATCAAGGAAGAAAAACCAGTCTGTGTAAAATCTTTACACAGATGCATCTTCTGTTTTAAAGTTGCTTGTACTTAAGAACTTGTTCTCCATTCTCCGTCCCTCCATTTCACCACCCTCCTCCTCCCATTCGCTTAGCAGCTGTCCAGACATGCAGTGACATTGGCAGCAGCTGCTGAGTGTAGTGCGCACTGGCTACGCATGTACTACTTCGTAATTATGTGTCTGTGGGTGTGTTTTGTAATGGAAATCACTGCATCCTGTGTAGAGAGAGGATCTCTCGTATCCCAGTGGACCTGTAGCTCCACCCTCTCATTCTCTGCATATACACACATACAAAAACACCCCCACCTCAGATCTTACCTAGCTCAGGCTAGACACAGCAGGTCTGTGAGTGCAGTCAGTGATAACAGTGCTCTTCAGAGAGTGGACTGGTTAGAGTAATGCTTTTGAGGTGCCTTCAGGCAAGCAGCAGTTTTGAAGAAGAATGGGCTGCTCTGAGCGGCCATCATCGCCACACAGGTTTCAGGCAAGGGGCTAAGCCTGGACAGACAGGTAGACAACCTGCAAAACGGACTCCTAGGATTATGGAGAATGAAATCTTTTCCAGTTGTTTAGAGATCATCAGATCATCAGTCAGCCATGAGGCTGCCCTGCAACCTCAGTACTATTTGTCTTAAGAGAGAACTGGCATAGGGCAGCTTTTTGATATCAGTTTCTGCTAAGAGGGTTATTTGTGACTATGATTCTTTCACCCTTGATCTTTGTGAACAATGTTGCTTGTTTACAAGTCTCATAGTTTATCTCTCTCTCTCCCCCTGACCCTTGCTCCTCCTCTCCCCCCCAGAAGCTCTGCACCGGCCGTTCGGCCTGGACTCAGCGGCGCTGACGGAGGCGGTGCGCTGGAGCTCCAAGGAGAACCTGCTGGGGGCGGCCGAAAGCGACCCTAACCTCTTCGTTGCACTTTATGATTTTGTCGCCAGCGGAGACAACACGCTCAGCATCACTAAAGGTAAACCGTGACAACAATGACATGGGAGTAGAGGAATTGGGAGTAAACAGTAGAGTAATTGCATTGGCCACACATCTTAATTAATGATAATGTCATTTACCCATCAGCTGCCTCACTGCAACAAATTCAGATTTCACAAAAAAGATTTTGTCATGTCATGTGATACCATAAGACTTGATAGGCTGGTCTTCAGGTGCAATGTTTCCGTGTTTCATCACTAAAGGCTGTTGCTTGGCATTGTGATGTTATTCCAGTGGAGATTTTTCCATGTCGTTGATCGTTCTCGACCACACCTTCCTAAGCAACAGAACAGAGTGATCTCCTTTGTGTAGCAAAGAGTCATCTGTAAAAATGTTAAGGCAAGGCCAGTGATTGGCAGGTCTGAAACTCTGAGGAAGAGTTTCTTTTATGAGTAGTTAAGTGTAGTTATGCCAGAGGAATCTTGTGTGTCAATAGAGCTTACCTAATTGTAACCGTAACTTCACCTTTTTGTGTCATCAGCAAATATGTAACCCCCAGCTATGAGTTTTTGTCCTCCACCCAGCCACCCACCCACACCCCATCCTTTCAAACTACAATTTAACCACCTGTGAGCCAAATGCTTTGTTATACACTAGTGCAGAGGTTGAAAAATAATATTAAAGCTTGTAACAAGGGAATATTATCTGAGACGTGTGCAGACAACTAAAATGCCTGTGATATTATGTCTGAATCTTTTCACTATTTTCCTAATCTTTATTCCCCTTTCTGTATGTCTCTCACACACACACACACACACACACACACACACACACACACACACACACACTCTTTCTTCAAAACCTCCTCTCTCAACCAGCAGCAGTTAACTGGTCAACAAGCTCTCCCCTGAGTAATGAGCTTAAAATATCCTCATAATATTATCCAGACACAGCCAGGCTTGTGTCCCCAACTGATCTAAAGCATTAAACGTGGCAGCGTGTGTGAATTATCCATCGTTTTTAAGGCTTCCACGGCAACTGCCTGGGGTGGAAATGATGTTTAGACCCTGACTCATGGAGTGAATCTGAGATTCCTGTCCACATGCAAGCACACGTGCGCTCCCCGGCTCCACTGCACTTTTCCTATCGGTCCCACTCTTTGCTCTGTCACATGGAAACACCCCGGCATGCCTGTAATGCTGCGCTAATATGGAATTTGTTCAACTGCAATAATAACAGGTGGATGAGCGCAGCGGTCAGAGGCTGATCACAGAGAGGGGACTTAGCAGGCTCTCGTTTGGAGCTAATCATGGTCTCCTCTCCGTGCCAGGCCAAACCAGGCTCGGCCAGACCAGAGCCCAGCTTCAGGCACACATGGCTCCCAGTGTGAGAGGGAGGCAGTCAGTGTTTCCACTCCAACAAAACTTAGAGACACAGAAGACAGACACAGAGGAGACTGGTGGATTGGTGGGCTGGATGTGGATAACCATCTCTGTTTAATGTAGCTCTGTGGATTTCTGGCATAGTGTGTTTAGTTCTAAGAGCTCGACCTGCAGTTCTGGTTAGTGGTTACGTGTTGGTGGGCCATGGTTGTCTTACTGACTGGACTTAGCTGTGTTAGTCAAATGTTTACTCTACTGTATTGGGCTGCTTAATGTTAGTGTATTACACAATCCTTGCAGCTGCTATTTCTCACAGTTTAAAGTATTATGGGACTGATTCACGATAGCCTATGGCCACTTTCAGCCCTGTCATGAAAAAATGCAGCCCCCTCATTCATTTCAACAAGACCAGTATGGTATTGCAGTGAGGGTGACAACACAGGGGGCTCCATTTAAAAAAAACTGCAGGGCTGTCTGGTAAAAAAAAAAATAAATAAATAAAAAAAAGATAAATCAGGCTTACGTTTACAGCAGTGCAGCATCAATGCAGCTGGTCTGTCCAAGCAAGTACATGCAATTACATTGCTGTTGGATTACTTTATAATGTGAATAGTGTATTTTTACTGTTTATTTCTACATCCAAAGTCTGCTTCCTACCAGACCATATCTCCCAGTCCACCGCTGCCCTTTGTCTTCCCTTTTTCTCTTTCTCTTATCCTCCATCTGACTTGCAGGACTGATCACTCCTTCATTCAGTGTTGTTTTTTTTTGTTCTGATGGATCCCTCCCTCCTCCTGTCTCCAATGCAAAAACCTCTCCGCTCCTTCATGTCTTCCATGCTGACGTCAGAGACAGACAGCTAGAGACAACACACCAAGTCGCTACATGCCTGGTTTTGCCAAGCCTTCTATGACAGATATGCAGCTCACCCAACCCTGTCATTGTTCCATAGCTTGTGATGTAGTAGAGGCATGTTGTATGCATGACTCCTTAGTTCTATGATACCTGATAGTAAAGCGTTATGACCAGCATGGTGACCTAACGAGAAAGTTGTTCTTTGGTGTGTCTTAATTTGAAAAGAAATCGAATACATGACATCAGAATCAGACATGAATTTTTCACTGTTTATTTGTCTAGACTGTATCTAAGGGGCACTTTGGCACTAGGAAGGCTGGGATCAAAGCTGCGACCGTATGACCAAGTCTTTGTAACCACCTGGCAGTTCTGCCACCATCTGATCTAATCTTACACGTTTTCCCTCCTGTGTCCAGGTGAGAAGCTGCGTGTGCTGGGCTACAACCAGAATGGAGAGTGGAGTGAAGTGCGCTCTAAGAACGGCCAGGGTTGGGTGCCCTCCAACTACATCACACCAGTCAACAGTCTGGAGAAGCATAGCTGGTACCACGGGCCAGTGTCTCGCAGCGCTGCAGAGTACCTGCTCTCATCCCTCATCAATGGGAGTTTTCTGGTCCGGGAAAGCGAGAGCAGCCCCGGACAGCTGTCCATATCTCTGCGTTATGAAGGGAGAGTGTACCACTACCGGATCAACACAGCCTCTGATGGAAAGGTAGATACGTGAACAGTTTAGGACGACTTGGGTGGTGTTTCCGTTGCAGACTTGACTGACTAAAGCTTTGTTCTGTACAGCTGCACAATTATCGCTTTTGTTTAGTTAGTTGTTAGTGGTAAGGTGTTCGGTCTTCACCAGAGTTCATCGTCATTTTTTTATTCCTTCTGTCTTTGCCACCTCCTTATGTCTCCTCCTCCCCCTCCGCCCTCAGGTGTATGTGACGTCTGAGAGCCGTTTTGCCACCCTGGCCGAGCTGGTCCACCACCACTCCACTGTAGCCGATGGCTTGGTCACCACATTGCACTACCCAGCACCCAAATGCAACAAGCCCACAGTGTACGGTGTGTCACCCATCCATGACAAGTGGGAGATGGAGCGCACAGACATCACCATGAAGCACAAGCTGGGAGGAGGCCAGTATGGGGAGGTGTATGTAGGAGTGTGGAAAAAGTACAACCTCACGGTGGCTGTCAAAACGCTCAAGGTTCGAAGACCCTTTTTATCATTTGGATTCTTTGATCTTTACTGTGGAAAGTTGCGTTTTAAAATATCCAGTTTTTGATGGTTATTTTTAAGGCACCTTTTGTAGCTTTAAGTGATGGTGCATGGGCAGAACAGTGGTTATAGAACACCACCTGCAGGTGGACTTTGGTATTGCATACCATTATCACCTTTGACACTATATGTTAGATTTTTCCAACTGTTACTATTTGTCTTGTCTTGGTAAAAGGCCTCTTTCTTTTCTTTTTGTACTTCTTTCCATTTCTACAATAACAGGAGGACACCATGGAAGTTGAAGAATTTCTCAAAGAGGCAGCAGTTATGAAGGAGGTCAAACATCCAAACCTCGTTCAGCTTCTAGGTCAGTGTTTATGAACACCACTGACTGCATTTTATAGTTTCTGTGCCCCTTCAAAACCTAACTTTACTCATATTTCCTCCAGAGTTTTTATCAAGACATTCTTGCCTCCATTGCAGACTTTGGCAGACACATTCACACTTTGAATATGTGTTCTACATAGGTGTGTGCACATTGGAGCCTCCGTTTTATATTGTAACTGAGTACATGCCACACGGCAACCTACTGGACTACTTGAGAGAGTGTGACAAAGAGGAGGTGAATGCCGTGGTGCTGCTCTACATGGCCACACAGATCTCTTCTGCCATGGAATACCTGGAAAAGAAGAACTTCATACACAGGTTAGGGAATAGTCTTAAGTAGTGTCAGCGTGTCTATATGTACGCTTCTCCTTGCATTTGTCCACAATACGTGAAAAATTAATTTCTCATTTTCTCTTTTACTCTCTCGTTTTTCCATTCTATCTCTCTCTGCCTCCTCATTGTCTCACCCCTCAGGGATCTTGCGGCGAGGAACTGCCTGGTCGGGGAGAATCATGTTGTGAAGGTTGCAGACTTTGGCTTGAGCAGGTTAATGACTGGCGACACCTACACTGCCCATGCTGGGGCCAAATTCCCCATTAAATGGACCGCACCTGAGAGCCTTGCGTACAACACCTTCTCCATCAAGTCTGATGTCTGGGGTGAGCAATACATGTACATACAGTCATACTGAATGTGATTTTTTTTTTCTCTCTTCTACTTCATTTCCATTGACAATTTTTGATCCTCTGAAACTTTCTTCCTTACAGCATTTGGGGTGCTGCTGTGGGAAATTGCCACATATGGCATGTCTCCATACCCGGGCATCGATCTGTCTCAGGTCTATGACCTCCTGGAGAAAGGATACCGTATGGAACAGCCCGAGGGATGTCCACCTAAAGTCTATGAACTCATGAGAGCATGTGAGTAATAGCTGTCTGGCCTACGTCTTACTTATTTACCAAGCCCTCGCACAGCACTAGGGAGACATGAATAGACTCTGACAGTTGGGTATGTCCCTTCATCTCTCTTACATTTCTGTCAGGCGTTTATTATGTCACACTTCACTGCAGCTCCTCCCATAGTGACTGAAAGCTTGCAATCCTGATGTTAGACAGAAATGAAAAAATATCTTCTGTATACTCACATTTACCAATATCCCTTTATGTCTATGTCTTTCTACCAGGCTGGCAGTGGAGCCCATTGGACAGGCCTTCATTTGCAGAGATCCACCAAGCCTTCGAAACAATGTTCCATGACTCCAGCATCTCTGAAGGTACAGTGTTAGCTGTACAGGTAGCTTATCAATTCTCGAGGAGTTTAACTGTCAGTCTTTAGTGAACCTCAAAACCTGCTCTCAGGGAGCTTCTAAGGGAGCTGTAGTTATTGGGCTGAACATGCAAACTGGATTTCATTCAGACAACTTCTATTTATTCTTTTGAAGGCAAGTCAGCTGCCTGTTCAGCTCATGTGAGAGGGAACTGAAACATTTAGTCAAGAATGCAAGGAGGAAGAAAAGTGTAATGCTAGAAAGAGGAGAGAGAGTTTCACTTACAAAATTCAGTGAGAGTTGACACTAATTTATTTTGGTTTGTTTGTTCAGCAAATGTACACCACATACACTGAGTTGGGTTTGGGTGATGGCTTCCTCTCAACAGAGTATTTTCTTCTTTGTACTTTACAGAAGTAGCAGAGGAGCTCTGTAAGACGGCCTCCTCTGGTCACTGTGGACCATTGCACTCTTTCAGTCATGACATGCCCCTGTTGCCTTCCAAAGCTCGCACACCCCACAAGCACACAGAAAACAAAGAAAACATCGAGGGTGGACTGGACGGACGCACTGACCACACCACGCACAGCCACTCAGGTACAGCCAGGCATCCCTACCTTACTACCAACCAGTCAGATGCAGCACACTATGATTCTGCAGGTACACCAGAGGGCGCCGATTCAGAGAGTCAGCTGCGTCGCCAAGCCTGCCGCCTGAGGAGAAGAGCAGTCATTTTCCTTACCAACTGACTGCCAGTCAGTTGATCAGTGCTGTCTCACAGCAGTTCTGCATTCACAGCCTGACAAGTGTCCCTGTGTTGGCCCAGAATTACACCACTGTTTCAGCACTTAAGAGTTGTAGTAAAAACATATTTGATTTCTAAGCTTCAAGGTTGTCGTTTTTCATCCATGAAACTTAAGTTCTCATTTCCACCTATTAAAAGATTTGAAAGATAAAAGTACCACAAAACTATAACATCAAAGATTTAATAAAATAATCCCTCAGCCACAATTAAAAGATCCCTAGAGATACTGAAAATTGTGACATCTTTGCAAACATCACATTGTACTGAGGGATAATGGAGAGAAACTAAGATTTAAAAAAAACTATTACTCTTAAATACTATGTGACTGCCATTATGTTCAGTTTAACAGTCCCTTGTCCTCCATTATCCCCAAAGAACATATTCGACAGCTGATCATAGTAGACTGGTTCAGTATCTGTCGTTCTAGCCAACCTCTCAACTCTTCTTGATACATTTTTTTTATCCTGTCTTTGTTCATTTCACTGACAGGACACACTAATTCCATGCACTGTATATAAAAACACAGCATTTTAGCAGTGATTTCATCTTCCTGCAGCATTTTAAATGTGGTTTTAGGTGATCTATCTGGTCACTCCAAGTCAACCTCAAACCCCCCAAGTATAATGAGTCATCTCACGTATATTTATATATATATATATATATATATATATATATATATATGAAAAGTGTCTGTTATCTGTGAGGAAACAAAAGGAATCAAGACCATGTATGAATAATAACCCTAATATTAAATTTCCATTATGTCATTATATTGTCTGTTTTTTTTGTCTTGTCTTGTGCAAGTTTTATTTATTTATTGGTTGAAAGTTGAAAATAAAATCATGTTCAGTTGTGTGTTTCGAGGGATCTCAAGATTTGTATGTTTATGTAAAGAAGATAGTCTGCCCCTTTTTTTTTGTTTGTTTAGTTTTTTTGCCACTGTGACAATTTAGTTCATCTTGTATGTTTTTGTTCAAAAACAACAAGTATTAAATAAAAGGAACAGTAGCCTTCATGAAGCCATAAGTCCAGTAAAATTGATATGCGGAACTTTTCACAAAGGCGTGAAGCACAAGACAAGAAAGAAATAAAATAATGAAAGATTAAAACCACAATCTATCTATATATATTTTTTGTTATCGTATGTAATCAGGTGGCTGTGGCTGTGGCTCAGGAGCTAGAGTGAGCCATACACTGTTCCCATGGTTGGCGGTTCAGTCACCAGCTCCTGCTGTCCACATGGCGAAGTGTTTTTGAAATCACACCCAATGCTAAGACTAGTGGTGTGTGTCTGTGTGTGAATGAGAATCAAATGGTAGAGCTCTTTGGATAGAGGTGCCATGTTAATGCAGCCATTACCATTTACCACAGTGTTATGAATGCGTCTTGTTTGTATACATGTATATTAAAATGCACGTTATTGATGAAGAGAGTGTAAGAGATATCAGGACTGTTTTGTCATCGTGCTTGCTACTGCCTACACAGAACCTTTGTAGATCACCTGGTTAATGAAATTTGTGCACCATTCTCCATTTATTTAAGGGCTGGCAGGCTTGTGAAAATCTGTTTTTCTTTAGCAAAGTTATACAACAGCCTCCCTAGTGTCAGGGGTTGGGTAGTTTTTGTTTGACTGGTGTTATCATTAAATCCCAGGAGTGTATTCATCATCCCATCTTTTACAAGAGCAGCTTGTAAATCTTTGAATTAGTGAGTGAATGTGTATGACTGGCATGGCCTTGAACCTTTCCATCCTCTTTCCTGAAATGCTTTTTCCGTACTTATAAGTCCCCAAGGAGGAAAGAACAGCTTTTAAAGAGAAAGGGAATAGTCAGTCTTATCATAACAGGTCTGATTGAATGAGGGATATTAATGTACAGGCAAGGGAGCTAAAAATAATTCAGAACAATATTCATCACTACTTGTTTTTAAAAGATATTAAGCAATTTTTTAAATTTAATGTTCATTTTTAATCCATTCCTCTCTTATTTTTCCAGGCTGGGCTTCTTTGCTGGGAGGCGATGGACGATCAGGCAGCTCCCCAGCTCTGCCCAGAAAACAGCAGCCACGAGATAAATCTCCCAGCAGCCTTTTAGAGGATGCACAGGATATGGGCACATTTACACGAGACCGCAAGGCTGGTTTCTTTAGCTCCTTCATAAAGAAGAAATCCTCCTCCTCTTCTTCATCCTCACCATCCTCGCAGCTCCAACAGAACCTCCCGACACCACCCAAGAGGAGCAGTTCTTTTCGGGAGATGGAGACACAGCCTCACAAAAAATATGAACCCACTGCTGATTTCAGCGCTCCTCCTCCTTTGCCCCAGTCGGACAGTTTAGGGGGCTTCTCTGCCTCTCCTTCCCACTCCCATGGGGAACCCACCCAGGCTCAGTCACGCTGCTGTGGGGCTGCTTTCGGACAGAAACCCTCTGGTGGAGGTCTTGGTTCACAGGTTACGAGCGGCAGCAGTTGGAGTGGGTTTGCTGGCTTTTTTACCCCCAGACTAATCAAAAAGACGCTGGGCCTACGGACAGGAAAGACAACCTCTTCTGAGGAGGGTGGAGGCATAGTTGGAGGGCCTAAACCCTTTCCTAGGTCCAATTCTACCTCCTCTATGTCGGCTGGGCTGCCAGACCTGGAGCGCATGGCTCTAACTTTACCCAGGAACCGCAGTGCTAAACCCCCTCTGGAGAGGACTGCCTCCACAACCTCTCAGCCAGAGAATGGGGCTGCACGGCCCTCAGAAACTCTGCTGAGGAGGATGGATGAGGGGACCGCACAGATCAGGGAAAGGCCCAAAGCTAAGCTACTACCCCGGGGTGCTGCTGTAGGGGTGAGGGCACCAGGAGTTGGGGGGGAGGTAGGGGAATCGGACAGTCTCTCCCGGGTCAGGGAGGGTAGAGAGGAGAGTGGGGGAGGGCTGGACAGGCAGCAGAGTTGGTCATCTCCCTCTAAGTCTTCTGTTTCGAGTGCTTCCTCAGCTGCAGCAGGTGCACCGACTCACAACCACAAAGTTCCAGTCCTGATCTCTCCCACGCTGAAGCACAGCCCAGCTGACGTGCACCTGGTCGGGCTAGACTCTCAGGGGAACCGTTTCAAACTGCTGTCTGAGCACCAAGCAGACCGGGACAGGCCGCGGCTTGTAAAACCCAAGTGTGCTCCTCCCCCACCTCCCACTCTGCGCAGCCTGCAACACTCCTACAGCGGTGACGGAGAGGAGCAGGTAGGAGGCGCACCCGTGGAAGTGAACGGAGACACATTAAAAGGTCACAGGTCAGGGCGAATGTCAGGAGGAGCGACGACGGGCAGACCGGCAGTGCCACCACCACAAGTGCCTCCTGCATCTTCCTCCACTTTTTCCTCTGCTTCTTCTTCTTCTGCCACCACCAACACGACTCCCACCAAAATGGCCAACGGAGCCACCACCACTGCCTCGTCCTCACACACAGCACCATCTGCCGGTTCCAAAGTGGCACTACGGCGAACCAGGCAGCAGGCGGAAAGGGTGCCCCTGGAGCGGGTCAGCCGCGAAGCTCTGCTGGAATGCGCTGAGTGCCTGAGCAGCGCCCTCCACGCCAGCTCCGAAAGCCCCTCCAGCAGCCAGGTGCTGGACGCTGGCCACCAGCTGCTAGACTACTGCTCAGGTTACGTGGACTGCATCCCTCAGATGAGGAACAAATTTGCCTTCCGAGAGGCGGTGGGGAAGCTGGAGCTCAGCCTGCAGGAACTGAGGGCCTCGTCTTCAGGAGGGGGACTGAGCAGTGTGGGGCCCAACACTGTACTGGACAACCTGCACAGCTGTATTAAAGAGATTAGTGACGTAGTACAGAGGTAGCTGTGACAACACCAACCGTCACCCCTAACTACCCCACAGATCGCTTATCTTCCCTTTTTTTTTTGTTTATGGTTCTATTGACAGCTTTTTTGGGGGACGAAATGAGATGAATCTCTGAAGTACCTCAAAGAAATCTTTACAAAATGTTATCTTTTTATTGTTTACAAACAACAGTTTCATAAAATGCCAGTGTGGACACTAACTTTGCTCTGACCTGTACATATTGAGAAATGTTTATACCAAACTAAATGTGGTTTAAGTCACGCCATGAAATATTTCGCCACAAGTCTCCACCAGGCCGTGATGATAACGGCCTCTTTGTTATATGAATGTCGAGTGCATCAGCTGTGTGTAGCCAGCCAAGAGAGTAGGTGAAGCTCCCTCTGCTTATCTGTCAGTCTGTCACATTACTGAGCGAGAATGATGGTGGTTGTGCCCAGCCTTACTGAGAATACTAGTCAACTGTTTCCCTGACTTAAGCTCAAGCAGTGTTTCACAAACATGTGAGTCACAGGTTTTTTGCTCACTGTCTGGGAAATTTAGTGACCATAAGCCATTTTTTAAAAAGCCATCTGGGGTTTCAATTTGACTCTTATTTTGTGTGCACATTTTTTTCTTATTATCTCAGTTTTATTTCATAGATTACAACTGACAGTCAGTATTTTTCAGCAGTAGTTGGACTATTGTGATAAAAGAATAACCCCCCCCCCCACCCCCCCAAACTGCTTTTTTTTTTGGTATTGAGAATAATCTTAAAAGAATAATCCGTTGTTTTGACAGTGACATTCCCACCAGGTGAGACCATTGAAAGCTAGTGAAGGGATCACTTAGAGGTTTGCATCTTGTGTTCATTTGACAAGCATGTAAATAAGCTCAAATGAAACGCTGACTTTACATTTCAGTAATACCAAATACAGACTTATCAAATCTAAAAAGACAAGAAGAGATTTCTATGGATCTGTTTGGTTTATTCCCCCACAATACTGAAGCAGCCATGAGTGAATGTGGGGTGTTTTATCATATGCACAGCATTTGTCTTCGCTTCAGTGACGTGACTGATGTTCACAACTTTAACACAGTGCCACATAAATGGGGAACATCCTCAGCTCCCTAAAGCATTTCAATATTTATGTCCAGTTATCCTTGCACATTACACTAAAGGGTGGAGTGAGGAGAGGGAGAGCACAGGGTAGCGCATGAGCAGGTGAACTGGGACAGTGTTTCTATTCTAAGTGTCCTTCTGAGTATGGACAGTGCTGGATTCCCTGTAGCCTTGTCGTGGCCTCAGTGCCTCAAATTCTTCAATAGATGAACACTACAAAAAATGCAGAGACCTACTTTACACTAATCACACAGTACTGATCTCTCAACAAACAAACTGCAGTATGTCTTCAGCACATGAGCGATTTGTACATTATTTGGTTCAATGAAAAATGCTTTTTAGAATGTCTATGTATGAACTTGAATTTTAAATTATTCTTGTTTGTTTTTGTTTTTTGTTTTTTTTTTATTAAAAGCACAGACCTATTTTGAGAAAAGAGTTATGTAAATATTTGGTTTATTTCATATCCAGGAAAGAAAAGATTTAAGTGTGGTCCCAGCATAAAGAGCGATGTTTTTGACTTTAGAGATGTATTGCAAGACTGAGACCCATCCACCCAGATCTGAATATCTGCTATATGAATGTATTATTCTTCAGTTCTGCACCCGGTCGAATGTTCATCTGCATGACTCTTTAATCTCTTATGGTGCCATTTTTCTTTATTTATTGTTTTTTTTTTTTTTTGTAACAGTTTATTTGCCCATAGTTCTAATTTTGGTCACACTAAATAATAAAAGTCCAGAAACAGCTGCTTTGTTTTTTTTTTTGTTTTGTTTTTTTTTCTTTTATTGAGCACAAACAAAACTCTGTACAGTGCAGACACAACTCACACATTTTTACTTTCTGGCTCACATCTTAATTTACACTGGATAAGGCCTGGATAAGACACATTGGTTCATTGACACGTTGCATCTGAAGATTACAAAATCGAATCTGTAAACACTTTCAAAATGTCTGTTAATGACACTTGATTGCCAAGTAAAACTTATCGTCAGCTTGTTTTGTGGTGCATTTCATATGTGGTCACCATTTCACGTTACTCTGTCAGGAAAATGTTCCCATTTCTTGCCAAACAGGATGCTATTAGACAAACTGATGATTCACTTCTACTTTTTTCTGATTCTTGGTGCCTTTTTGTGAACTAATAATTCATGTATAGCCACACTGTCACTGCAAGAAACCACAGTGTAGAAATATTCAAGTCCATCATTAAAACATTCATGTGTTTCTTTGCCTTGAGGCTGTGATGAGGTTATCGCTACAGTATGCATTTCTATCATTTGGACACTAATGGTCAGATGCAAACCTGAAACCAAAAGTTGCACTTGTTTGTTTAGATTTAGTATTTGGACACTCAGTTACATGGGTCATTTATTAGTGGCCATCAACACTGTGCAGCCAGACCTGTGTAGGTTTCCTCTTGAACAAATGACACATGAGCTTGCTGCACTAAATCCAAGCTGCTCTGTTGTGTTATAACCTGAACATGTCAAAAGTTAAATCTGAAACATTTTTCTTTTTAATTGCCTGGTAGCAGTCTGGTCTGTTTGCCTGTCAAGTTCCTACTGATTTTTAGTGCATCTATATGGAACAGGTTTCCCAAAAAAGCCTTATCAAAGAGTGAAAGAACAAAAACATGACCTTACTGAATCAAACATATGTCCAGTCTGGATGTTTTGTTTTTTGTTTTTTTTTGTTTTTTCCAGGTTTTTTTTTGTTTTTTGTTTTTTTTTTTTTTACCATGAAATAAAATATGTTACGATTTAATCAATGATTACAGTGTCAGTTAATTATTTGGGTACCAATGGGAGGGGGGGGGGGGGGGGGGGGGGGGGGGGGGGGGGGGGGGGGGGGGGGGGGGGGGGGGGGGGGGGGGGGGGGG
>JBBMJY010000022.1:9143708-9259714 GCA_037833715.1 Toxotes lorentzi | reverse complement strand
GAAAGAAAAGATGGTGCGATTGAAGCAAGGAGTACAGTGGCAGTGGAGTGTGTGGGGACCAAGGGACACCCCCCCCCCCCCCCCCCCACACTCACACACACACACACACACACACCCCACCCCAAAAAAATTCTGATATCTGAGCTGATCCTGCAAATATTTGAACTGACCACAACATTTCTGCTCATTTTCAGTCTTCTGCATTGGCTTTATTTATGTATGTTGCCTGCATTCTGTATATCTGTTTTTGTTTTTTTCTTCCATCTCCCTGTTTCGGAGAGCAGCTCTGGAGAACTTGCATACACATCATTATACCAAAGGCCACTTCTTCAGTTGTACGAGTGCAATGTAAACCAACACACAAGACACACCATAATGGAATATGTGAATCTAAACAGGGATGACAATGGCAGAGATGTTAACATTAACTTTTTTATTGTACAAAATATATATTTTGTGTTTTTTGTTTTTTTTATTTAAAGTTCACGTTATATTACTGTGAAGTTCTGCTTATCAGTGTTAAGCCTATTGTAAATAATAAAGATATTGATGAATACTGTTTTGATGTTGGTTGTTGAGCTGCCTTTAACAGTTTTATCAATTTTAGATACATATTTAGGATTGAAATGTAATGGTTTTTTTTTTACTCAAGAGCAAAGGCACGTTAGTCCTCACAGACACTTTGTAGGGTCTGTCAGTTATGTGCAAGGAGTCGCACATGATGCTTACAAGTCTTTAAATTAGCGAAATTTGCATTATATAAATAAAATTCAAATTGTAAACGTTGAAGCCGGATATGAGAGATGCATAAATAAATTAAGAGCCTTTAAGCCTAGTTGACATCCACCAGAGATCAAATACCGCACTCTGAAATACAGTGTATCCATGACGTACAAGACATCCAGATTTGTTTCTGTGAATTTAATTTGGCAACAATGCAAAAAAAATCCATTTGAGTTTTGATTTAGAGTCCTAGAGTAAGTATGGTGATGTTCATGTGAAAAATGTTTTAATTTTAAGCTGTTTGGGCTGGATTTAAACATAAATGTTTCACTTTTGTCAACGATAAATCTGATTATTTTCCATATGTCAGAAAACTGTGAAAAATGCTAATCATAATCACAACCCAGAGCTCAAGTTGACATATTCAAATTTGTTTTGTGTGGCCTGTGGCTCAAAAACAATTAAGAAGATAATATTCACAAGAAGCAAATATTCACAGTAGAGAATCTGAAACTACAGTTTTTTGTTTTTTGTGTGTAAAGTTTAATTTTAATTATGTAATTTTAAAAAATCTGTTTCTGATTAATTTTTTTTTGTTTGACTAATCAGCTAAACTATTTCCCCCCTCTATACGTTTTTTAAGGGGGACATCAGGATCAGCAGGGTCTCAGTGGTTAATGAATTTTTAGGCAACATACAGTATGTTTAAAAATACATACTATATAGCAGTTGGATGGCTGACTGTAGCTCATACATTAATTATCAGAGAGTAACTAAATCCATTTTCTCAATTACTGAACTTAAGTACAGTCCTGAGGATGATTTGTACTTTTTATTTTTTATGGAAATTCAGACTAAGAATTTCCATAATGTAATATACATGTTGTGCATCACTTAACATAATACATGCATTATTAAGCTATAGATTAAATTACCAAAGTGTGTATGGTCATCATCATCATCACCATCCTCTTCATCAGCAGCATCCCGGCCGTGACGCAAGCCCACACCATATCCGACTCCTCCCCAACCGTAGTCTATTGTAAAGATGGCGTCCATCATGGAGGGGCCGCTAAGCAAGTGGACTAACGTCATGAAAGGTTGGCAGTATCGTTGGTTTGTTTTGGACTACAATGCCGGCTTGCTGTCATACTACACGGTACGTCCATGCCCGCTGGTTGTAAACGCTGAACTGATCCGCTCGGGAGGTTATAGAGAGTATAAGTTGCCGCTGGTTGTCAAACCCGAGTTGGGAGAGGGGCCTTGTGTTTGTCAGGAGTTGGGAGTCTCAGCTGGCAGAAAGAGGCGAGCCTCTTTGGTGACAGATCCGTACGTTGGCCAGTAGCAACCGTGCTCGCGCACCAAACGACGAATCGACTCTCACCGTTTTCTCCACACTTCCGCTAATTCAGTTAGCTTTGCGAAGCTAAAAGCAGAAATTCACAAACACGCCGAAACATATTTACGAATAGTTCACGGCATTAAGTGAGAGAGAGTCATAACTGTTTCTGTCGGCGAGGCGACATTTGTCCCCCGGTGGTTAAATAAGGGCCGGGGACTCGCTGGTTTGCTAGCTAAATAGCTAACAAGACACCGCGGTGGGAGACGGTGGCTGCTCGTCTGTTAGATGTTTGGTTCACTATAATGTAACTGTCATTACTAATGTTAAGAGTAAAACGGGCAAGAATCTGTCCATGTTACTGTTAGTGAAACACGCTGCCACGAAAAAAGTTGACTGGCTCGCCAGAGCATTGATGTAGCATTATCTTGTTTACTTGTGCAGAAGTCAGTAGGAGTTATGCAGTTACTACTGGATATAAACCACATTAGACTCTTGCTTGAGCCCTGACTGAAGTAATGCTATGGTTTTGTTTGGATAGATGCATGAATGTAATGATATGGTACCTGGAGTTACTGTATATTTCAGGGAAAAGACCCACAGAAGCTGATACATGAAGATTATAAAGGCAAAGCAGAACAAATGGGACTCTACTAGTAGTTTCATACAGTAAATTAATTAATTAATTAGTGCCTATACTGATTATCAGTTAATAATTTGAGTCATTTTTCAAGCAAAATTGTTAAGCATTTGCTGGTTTCAGCTTCTCAACTGATAAGATTCGCTGCTTATCTTCTCTCTTATATGATGATCAACTGTTACCTGTTAAGTGTCAGTGAATTATAAAAGAAGTGTCCTTCATAAAGCATGCAGTAACAGTATATTAAATTGCAGCTTCAATCAGACTTTAGATCAGGTGATATGAGTTTGGTCACCTGCTCAACATTTCATCCAGTGTGCATTTTTTTTTTGGTCCAAATTACCTCTCTTTTCTTACCTCTCTTTTCTTTCATGCTAGAGATGTGCGTAGTATCTGTTTGATCCTTCTCCGCAGCAGATTTTTTGAATTGTCTTAGTAGAAAAAGCACAGGTGTTACTAATAACATTAATGATGGCTCTGTTCTATTCAAGGGTCCTCATAAGCCAAGTGACAGTGAGGCAGCATGCACAATACCAGCATCCTGAACCAGAGGCAGTGAAATGGAAATCCAGCCATCATTAGTCTTATTAGTTACATCTGTGCTTTTTCTAATGTGACATGTCATAAAGGCCTGTTTAAAAAAAATTCCATCTTGCACCATCTAGCACAGGATTAAGTATAAATTAAAAAAAAAAAACTTTGACAATGTCTACCCTGTTGTTCGAACTGCGCACTGACCATATTAACCCCGTATTTGTTCTGTTGTTGGTTCACAGTCAAAGGACAAGATGATGCGAGGATCCAGAAGAGGCTGTGTGCGACTCAGGGTAAGATTCTCAGGATCAAGTCTGTCCTGACAGTCAACTCTGATTAATGAAATGCATAGTCTGCATGCTTGGCTGAGTTGCTTGTTGTGTTACTAGGTATTTGGAAGGGTTACCACATGTTCAAGGCATTGTTGTCCTGAGTGTAGTACAACACATTTCTTTCACTTTCTGACAAGATTTGCTTTGTCGATGCAATCCTTCGGAACTAAGAATAGGCTGTTAGGACTGGTATTGTGTGCAGTCTTCATCTGATTTGCCAGGGGAAGAGACTTAATGTCCTATGTGCAAGAAGATAATAACTATACTCACTGCCTAATTTGTTGGCCCAGTTGAATAGGTTTCCTGCAGCCAAATCTACAGCTCTGTTGCTGCACTGGTTTAGCTTTTCAAGTGAAGGTGTTTTTAGTAATGGGTAATGTCCACTAGGTGGCAGCAGTTGCCCTACGGCAGTATCTGTCTTGCTACCTCTTATTAAGAGAGGAAGGGAACATTCCCAGTGCAGTTATGTTTCCAAGGGACTGGTTCTACATTATTACTGAAAGAAAGAGCTTGCCTTTCTTGAAAATATAGGACATTGTATTTGTCCATAGAGAAGCCAAGAGGGGGTCGGACCTAAAAGGTAGGATTACATACAGTAGCCTAAATTGACCTATTATAAAACACTCAGAATATCATTTGTTTCTGTTTCCTTATTGAGGTAGTTGTGAGGTGAGTCAGTGTGTTGCTGAAGTTGGGTCTGCTTTGAGGATTTGAGAGGCTTAGGACAGTTGTTTACATCCATCAGCTACTGTAAAGCCTCATGTTAGATACTTGGTAAGTTGTCTCTTCCTCTTGCTTCATGAATGAAATCTTAGTATAGTGCTCCTTCAGATGTTTACTGATTACTTTACATTTTAGTCTGTCCTCAATGCTTTGTGAAAGGTGAGGTAGGTCTTGTTCTTATACACATCCAAAAATTCCCAACTTTACACATTGTGAACTTTTAGACCCCCAGCTGCATTCACATGCCAGAACCTGAACCTGCCTGGCCTAACCAACACATCAGACACAGAGGTGAAAGCCAGATTTTATACCACCACCTGTTTTTGGACATTGTTGAGCACCCTGATCATTGAAGGGAGGAAGTATCTCCTGAAACTACCTGAAAAGAGGAACCAGAATTATGTATGGAGACATAGTCATGGGTCAAAGGTTTCGATTAGGGCTGGATCAATGTGACAAAGTAGGATACTGATGATACTGAAAAACAAAACATTGTCAATTAATTCTATTAATGCTAGTGGCGGTTTATATGTTGTTGTTGTTGATTTGAATTTTGATACTGATCAACAAAAAATCTTTAATGAGAAAACGGATGTTTTTGCAACACTGACTTTGCAAATTATATGCTGCTTTAGAAAGAGTACATAAAATTGTTGTAGTCTTTTTTCAGTTTGTTCTGTTGTGGGTTTTTTTTTAAACCTTGTGCTGACTGTGTCAGTTTCTTACAAACTATTTTTCCCACAGGCTCTTTCTGTGGTCCTGCTAAGTGCCTGGTTTAGCAGGACCATGCCTAGTCTTGTTTGAAATTATAGTGTAGCCATAACCTCTAATGTACTATTAAGCTGGTTGTCATATTATTTAAAACAAGTTATTTAAATATATTATATAATATAATATAGTATTTAAATATTTAAAACAAATTATTTAAAACAAACTATTTTACTGGACTACCCAAATCAAACTCTATTTCAAAACCTGAAGAAGATGTTTTAACACAGTGTGACTGGAAGGCAGTATTTATGGAGAACTATTTTGCTGGACTACCCAAAGCATTTTACACCTGTTAATATTATTTTATCCATCCCATGTAGTTGTTGTTATTTTTATTAATTGTAGGTTTGTTCTGTAAGGAAGCTCTGAGTCTCACGCTCTGTTTCTGTTGCTAGGAGCTAATGCCCCAGCTAGCCAGCACGCCATTTCTCTGCAGTTGGCTGCTAACTGCTGGTCCCCGGTGTCTGTCTCTCTCCACCCTTCCCTGCCTTTCTCCTCCTTTTCGGTCCTAAATCCCACCCCAGCCTCTTCCTCCTCCTCCCCTCCTTTCTTCTCTGCCATGTTCCAAAAGGCTGCACTCATATGTGTGTGCGTGTGTGTGAGAGAAAGAAACGCATAGTGATTGTGAGAAAGAGACAAAGGAAAATGAGATGGAGTTTTTGAAGGAGAGAGTGAGGTGCTGAGGTGGACCATAGGTAATATTTACAGAAGAGACTCAATCAGGGGGCTGCAGGAACATGTGGAGGGCATGAGCACAGAAATGGAAAGTAGAGTATGACGTGTCCTGCTGTCTGACTGCCTGCCCCCCCTTCCTCTCTCCCTCTTTTTCTCCATCTCTCACTCTCTCTCTCTCTCTGTTTGCCCAGGGAGCTGTGATCGGCATTGATGACGAGGACGACAGCACATTCACCATCACTGTGGACCAGAAGACTTTTCATTTCCAAGGTGAGATGTTCCCCTTTTTGTTTTGTTCTCGTAGTTCCTCTCCTCCTCTTCTCTGCGTTGCCATCACTGGCTTTCTTTATCTGTGATCTCTTTGCATCCGTCCCTGCTGTTCATTTGCTCTCTCTCTCTCACTCTCCCTCTCTCTCACTCCTCTTTCCCTCCCCACCTTTTAAAGACTTGGATTGGTCTGCTCTAATGCCAGGAAACACATGCACACAGGCATCTACACAATGTCAAAGCATGCTGTGTGCATCTGAGCCTTTTCTCTCTTCTTGTGGAACCTCTCCAAGCTCTGTGAAGTTGGACTGACATGTATTTCTATAGATAAACAAGATTTGTTCCACTGCAAGCAAGACAAATTCCTCTGGAACAGAACGAGCAAGTAAGGCTTTTTTTTTCCTTCAGCCCTCCCGACTGTGGCTGAGGAGGAAGATTGCTGCTTGTGTGCAGTTAAGCCTCTGGGAATAATAAGGGAATACTGCTGAGCTGGAAGCTGAGCTCAGGTCTCTTCTGGTTTCTGCCGCTGTGCACCCTTCGATACACCGCTGCCGCCGCTCGCCCTCTAACAACCAGTCCCTCCATAGGGAGAGGATTGGCTCCCAGCTACAGCATCGCTCCCCTCCCGTCCTGCCAACCGTTCCCTCCTTTTTGACAGGGAGCTGTCCAGTCCAATACACCGCAGACATCCTTTTTTTACTTTGTCACTCCACCAGGTCTTTAACTAACCTCCTCCACCTTTCCTTCATCTCTGTCCTCCCATCTATCCATTTGTAACCATTTTGAGAACACCAAGCCCATCATACTTCACCACCAGCACCCCCACTTCACCTCCTCCTTGAGGGTCACCAGCCACTGTCCATGGGCCCCCCACCCCTCACACCTCCTCCATGCCCTCTCCCATGTCTGTGTTCCGAAGCTGTATGCTGTGGTTCTACAAACGCAAGGGTAAGGAGAAAGCCGTGCACGTCTCATGGTCCGCATGCATGCCAGTCCAGGGCGAAAGGATCGTGAGGAGGTGTTGTTTGTTTGTCTTCTGGGATGTACAGTCAGGGTGGAGCAGTATGTTCTGTAAGACTCTGGTGATTTGGTTTGTTATCGAGGTTCAGGGACAGTGCAGAGCAGTGTGAAGTAGACTGATTAGGAGCTGTTAGTAGAGAAGAATTAGTAAAGGGGGAAGAGTATGTGCAGTGTCCCACATTAGTCAAATGTTTGTACAAACTAGGTGTGTTATTTAGTAAAGGATGTTTGTTGTTACTGGTGTTTGTCCTGTTCTTTACTGACTTTGCTCGTTTGGCTAAACAATGATGTAATGGTTGTTTTTTTGTTTTTTTTGGTCTGTTTTTTTTCCTCAGGAAGGTGATAGTTGTATGCATATTTTGACAGTGATGCATTCATCAGTTGAAATGTCATGATCTTATCAGCTGTAGTGCCTCAGTTACTTAAAGATGCATTCGCTGGCAATGTATGCAAATGCTATTCTAATTTAGTGTGCCCAAATTTGAGAGCATTATTCAGAAACCTTCATTAATGCACTCATAGAGGGAAATTAATTTCTGGCAGAGTCTTGAATAAAAAGGCAACACAGAAAATACAACATGTGTAGTAAACAAACAATGCTTTTGACCAATGACAAATAAATATCTACTATTAGATTACTACTTTAGGTCAGTTAAATCAGCTGTGTGGGAGTCATTATCTTTGAAAGCAGCATATCCTAGCACACCACAGCACACGCATCACATTGCGACCCCCATGATCATCATTTTGTTAGAGAGAAAACAATGAAGTGCCACCGTAAGACACAGGTGCTCTGCTGATGTCCAGAGGAGCACTGTATCATCTCATGTATCTCCACTGGACGAGCGGGCTTAAAATGTTGGGCAGGAGGAGATTTCGCTGTTACTGTAAAACGATCCTGATCTGAGCTTGTTATGCAGTCAGTCTCCCAGGATTCACCGCGGTGTCTGAATGTGTGCATGTGTCTGTATATGTAAGCACAGAGAGAGCGATTGTGTGCCATTGTGTATGGGCTGGTGCGTACGTAAGGTATGGACTGTGTGATGGGGAGAGCATCTCTGATAAGATTAAGAGGGGTAACCTTTTTTCGTGTTACGGTGTAAAAAACAATAATTTACCATGACACTTGCTCGTTTTGACAGTCCAGCTCACAGGTTGAAGTGTGGTTCTGAGCTGGTCAGGCCACTGTGCTAGCCTGGAGTGAAGCTCTGTACTGTCCTTCTATTTAGAGAAGCATCCATTATTCATCAGCACCTCTCCCCCAGCGGTGCATCAGAGTTGCCTGAGAGCCCTTTAGCTTCCCCTTTTCCTCACCCCCCCCTCTCTCACCCCCTCTTATCTACAGTAGCTATCAATCTCCCATCTTCTCCTCCCTCTCTGTCAGGCCGCCCAACCTGCCTGCGGTGTCAGTTCAGGATGAGAGACCCCCTCATGCTCTCTTCCTTGTCTCCTCTTGCTAGGTCCCTTCTTCACCTCAAAGTCACTGTGCTCCTTCCAGGCTGCAGTCCAGACCTGTGTGTTTAGAGAGATGTTCCCAAGTGCAGATCCAACTTACGTCATAACAGTATGAGGTTTACATTTTACATTTTTGCCACACAGTTGGAGCTAAATCCTAATTTAATGAGCAAAATTCTAAACTTCATTGACCTCCAGTGTCGACAGGTAGGAGTCCAGACGACCCTCTGTCCTTCCACTGGAGCATGTACTGAAATATTTTATCAGCTTGCCTGAAGATGACAGGAACAGAGAGAGGAGGGATAAATAATTGACACAAGCCTTTAGAAAAAAGGAGGAGCATCATTATAGGGAGAGGCAGAGCATTGGAAAGTGAACTCTCTGAGATGGATACCCTGATGACGGAGATGGGAGGAAAATCTTTTGGTTAGGAAAACACCACTGGTGCTTTTAGCCCTATGTGTTAATTCGTCTGTTTGTCTGGACATAGTGTCTGTCTACGTGTGTGGTAACTGTACATGCTGGACATAGATATCAGGACCATCTGTCTTTGTGTACTTATCTATTATGGCATTCTCTGCAGTCTAGATGACTATAAGTACCAGTAGATTAATTTCTGTACATTTAGTTGCCATACTCAAGCAGATACCCAATACCATCTGCCAGATGTAAGTTAGAGACAGAAGAGTATCTGCATGCACATATAACATGGCAGTAGTGGAGCAGAAGGCGGTTGCCAAAGAAACAAATACAGAAGAATTAAAGATCTGCCAACAGGTAAGATATAGTCAGGGTTTTCAGGCATGTCCATGTTAAGTTAATCAAAAAAGAGGCCATGTTTGTTTGTTCTGTGACTAATTTTGCATTATGAAGTGACATAGTCTTAGAAGAACTGATCACAGAATTGCTTGCTTAACAGTTGTATCAACATAAAAGTGGTACTGGACCAAAATTAAAAATACTTTTCATGTCCATAAAAACTGATGCCAGCCGTATGCCAATATATTGATATATATAGATATGTAATACTGTTTTATTGCATTTTTAAAAATGCAGTTACAGAATAAAATAGCGAAGTGGTTTGGTTCACATCCAACCAAGTACCTTGGTTGTTCATTCTAACTCCTCTCATTTCCTGCTAGCTCTTTACTTAAGTTTACACTGTGTCGTAAAGGCCAAAATGCTAAAAAAAAAAAAAAAAAATCATACATGGAAGTTAGTCACTTCCCCCTGAGTGGCAAAAACAAACATGCTGGGTGACACTGAAGAACACAGCTAAAATGTTAAAGAGCAGTTGAGCTCAGAAATAATTTTTTACAGGCTTCTGAAGGCTAAAGAGAAAAGGAACAAACGGTGACCTGAAATTCAGTGAGACTCTTGTAATCCTGATTCCAAAATGTGGGTATGTAGTTTCAGTTTTGTTTAAGGTATGTCACATTTTGAATGAATACTTAGTAGTAGTATTAGTAGTATACTAGTAGTACTAAGTAACTCTAGATTACCTTTCAATTGTTCTCTATGTGATGGTTTAGTTTACTTCTACACTGTCAGTCTTGTGCATGCCACCGATCATTTTTAATTCTGATGGCTTGATTTACTCTGAATTTGAAAACTCACTGTTTCACTCGTCATCAGGCATTTCAGTGTGTAACTGTGTGGTTATTTTTGCCTTCTGTGCGTCTGTATCTATCCTGAGTCTGCATCTAATATCTGTCAGGCTCTGTCTGTAATCATTAGGAAGGTGTGGGTGGGTGGATTGGTTGGAGTGTATTGGTGTGAGGTACAGTACCTCCTGTATGTGCTTGTTCTTCAAATAGCCTTGCAGTGCCTCTCTGCTTTCCTCTAGCAGAGTGGCATCAGAGCCTACAGTAAATAAGGTTCGACACACCTTTGTTATGGCACTATTAAGGAGGTGGCCTGTGAGACTATTACCCTCTTCTAGGGTTGTACTTATAAAATATTATAAGGAAGAGTCATAGAAAATGTTTAACTTGCTAACTTGTGGACTTTTGCCCCTTTTATTCTGTCATTAAATTTCATAATAGCTGCAAAATGGCAAGTCCTTGAAACCATTTTCACTGTGAAGGACTAGAAAGTGTTTTTACTCTGAACTCAGAAACCAGGAAAATCTCATAATTTCTTATCTCCCGATAGTGAAAATGAATAACCCAACAAAAGACATATATGGTATTCACTGTTATACGATATACGATGCGTCCACTCATGTGACTGGCCCACTGGCTAGCTGACTAAATACTCATACCTACCTGGGAAAGTAAATTGTGGGGTAGATGTAAGCCACAGGCTAGGACAAAGATTGCACTCAAGACACAGTTCATACAGTTACAATATTTGTTTTTGGTGAATGGCTCTGCTGCTGCCTCTCTTCTGTCATGAATATAGCTAAACAACAGTAGCCACAGTAATCTATTCCTCTAGAGAGTTTGTTTGGCTGAGGGGAAAGTGAGAGGGCACTGAGGCACTGTCTGAGTGGATTGGCCTGAGCCTCGGATGCCTTTTAATGTCTTTAAAAGCTTTTCTGCTGTAGCACTGCTCAGCCTATGTGCTAGCACAGTCATTCATCTGCTGCACTGTCTTATTTCCAGCTCAATGAAAAATGACTCTTGCACAGGATACAGGTTTGCCAGCTAATTCAGTGGCATATATCTTATTAAGTTCTTCTTTCACAGCTTGTAGAGTTATAGTTTTCTTCACTCTGGGGGCCACCAGCCACATACACAGTAAAACAGAAGTAAAGCTACTTGTTCTAGAAGAACTGAAAACCTTTAATGCTTGGAAATACAACCTGACCGGATTCCGGTTCAGTCCGGTTCATGTCATGGCAAAGGACAAAATATTGTATTCCTGTACACCCCTGGCACCAAATAGCATGCATGCGCCCTTTGCAGTCTGTGTGTGTTGCACGTGTCGGGGCCTGTAATGGGTCACTGTTTAATGTCGCTGGCAGTCTGTTTGTTCTCTGTCTTTGCACTGAGGGCGCTGCCTCGCCCTGCTCTATTTCACACTCCGACCCCAAAGGCTCCATGTGAAAAATGAAATGAGAACCAGTACTGCCTCACCACTCTGAAGGAGCTTTGACTGTTCACAATGATCATAGAAGTATATATTCTTTTGGTATTGATTCACTCATCACTGTCATACATAGGGGTAGGTATTAAAGCTCAGCACTCACTCATTTGTTTCACCTGAAAAAAATGTGAAGGCTTGGTCAGATTCTGAGTGTTTATGTATTCGATCAGATACTGCCAACTGTAAAACAACTTGTCTGCTGCTATAATGAGCATTCCTTACCCGCCCTTATCCCATCCCCTCGCCACTGAGGTGCCCTGAGGTTCTGTACTGAGGCCCCTTCTCTTTGCAATATATACCACTTCCTTGGGTCCAGTTATCGATTCACATGGCTTCCCATATCACAGCTATGCAGACAACACCCAGCTGTTCTTGTCATTGCATCAGATGGCTGCATGGTCTCAGCGCAGATCTCAGCTTGTCTCAGACAAATTCACGTAGATGAAGGAGTGCCAGCTTCAACAAAACCTTGCTAAGACTGAACTTTTAGTCATCCCAGCCAGTCTCTCCATCAGTCGCTCTATCACAGTATCATCAAAATCTCCTCTTCAGGTCTCACCCCAACCAAGGTTGCCAGAAACCTGTGTGTTATGTTTGGCGACTAGCTGTCCTTCTCTGACCATGTTGCATTTGTCTCCCAATCGTGCCACTTTGCTCTACATAACATCAGGCCTTACTTGACACCATCCAACTCTTGGTACAGGCCATGGTTATCTCTTGCCTTGACTACTGCTGTGCCCTTCTAAGGGTCCTCCCCTCACGCACAGTGAAACTCGTACAGATGGTCTAGAATGTCAATCAGCCTAAAAGGGCACATGTCACTCCACTGCTCAGTGACCTCCACCTCTGCCTGAATCAAAATCAAGTCACTAATGCTTGCCTGTAGACTGACTTTTGGGTCTGCACCCATCTGTTTGAACTCAATCATGCAGACTTATGCGCCTTCTTGGACACTGCGTTGCTCCAAATTGTCTGGCATTTACCATCCCTGCACATGAAGCAATCACAGTCCAGACTGTTATTGTTTATGGTTCCCTGATGGAGGAACGAGCTAATGAATGCTATCAGAGCCGGGACGTCTCTCCCTGTCTTCAAGAATCTCTTGAAGACTCATCCCTATTGAGAGCACCTCCTCTCCTAACACTTTTAACACCCTAACCTGCCTAACTAGCACTTACTGTGCACTTTTTCTGCATTTCTTTACCTGATGTCTTTGCACTTTGTCTTATTGAATAGAATTAGTGCTGTAGCTTTAGTGCTTTCATTCAGTTGTAAGTTGCTTTGGATAAAAGCACCAGCTAAGTGAGTCAATGTAAAATGCATACAAATAAAGCTTATGGTTTTTGGTTTTCTGTGACAATGCATATACATACAGTATGATTGTAGATTCTTCAGCCCTGAACATGAGGTTAAACTAAATTAAAGTATTCCAGTTAAAAAGCAAAATATCCCATCTCGATGAATGCACAGTTTCCATCAATGCGTCACCAGTACTCATGTCATTTCACTGTTGTGTTGTGGTGTCATTGGTGTGCAACACAAATGTAATGGCTACTGATGGTGTCTGTATGGAAAACAAGGTTCACTGGGTGTGTCTGTGTGCCCTCAGCCCGAGATGCAGACGAGCGGGAGAAGTGGATTCATGCCTTAGAGGGAACTATCCTCCGTCACACCCTCCAACTCCGGGTATGTAACCATGCACTTGTTTGCATATGTGTGTTTAAGTGTATTTATTTATGCGTATGTATCTGCGCAGCTAATCTATCCTGTATGTTTACAAGAAAAAGTCGTTTTGCTGTGGGGCTCAATTCAAGGCACCTGTCTGCATACTATCACTATTTACCATCATTTTGCTAAGCAAACATAATATTCTTTGCAGTACCTGAAGAATATACTGGTATATATACTGTGTTGCCAAAAAGAGGATTGATGAAACCCTGAAGTGAAGATAAATATGTTGCCGAGATATCATAGCTTTCATTGAGGGATTTGTATTGAACCTATTTGCATTTGCATACCCTATAAATCATGCTCTTCACTGCACCACAACACCCATGTGATGACGTTGAAGGGACTTTGCATCTCAGGTGTTAGCAACACCTTTAAGCTTTATGTCTCTTGCTTATACCTGTTTTTTCTTGTCAGTGAAAATGGAAATAATGGTGACGTGTGTCATTATAAATGGAGGATGTTGTGAAATCTGTGCCTTGTTTAGACTGGTATGGGACCAGGATTTTTAGTTTTGTGGAAAGACTGTATAACTGCTTTCTTGCTGGCAGTGTTTTTTTTTCGTCCCACTGGTGTGTGTCTCTCTGTCTTTTTGAGTGTTGAGACTGAATGTCTCAGCCTGTTCTCTTTCCAGCTTCTCCTGCCCTCCAGTTGTTTCCCTGCCAAAGCTTCTTCCCTGCTCTCCTTCTCTAAACCAAACCATTCTCCTTGTTCCCTAACATCATCATCGTCTACGTGCAGTTCTTCCCTCCCATTTCCTACTCCTTTTCACCCTTATGACCAGTCTTTTCATTTGCTCTCCGTTCCT
Source organism: Toxotes lorentzi (assembly GCA_037833715.1). Taxonomy (NCBI): domain Eukaryota; kingdom Metazoa; phylum Chordata; class Actinopteri; family Toxotidae; genus Toxotes; species Toxotes lorentzi. The sequence continues at coordinate 9,245,609 of JBBMJY010000022.1, read as the reverse complement.
CTTTCTGCCTTCCCTCCCTCTGTGCCCAATCCTTCTGATGTGCTACGTGTGCCTGCTTGCTCACTGCACACACACTCACACTTATTCAGTGTTAGCGAGCTGCTGTCGTAGCATCATGTGACCCAGCAGTAGCCAATCTGAGACATGCTTGTTTGATCAACCAAACATCTGCCTCGGCTGCCTTAGCCAATCGGTGTAGCTCTTAGTGGTTGCCCCTGTCAGCACTCGCCGCTGCTTAGTGTGTTTTCTGTTCTGCCTGCATGAGAGGAAGTGTGCCTTTCCTGCCAGGGGAGGGTCCTGGATTAACTCAGCTCTGTCTGCCTCATACCAAACGCTCAGCTGATAACTGCTGCCGAAGGATATATTGTAGCCAGACTGGCTGCCCAGCTAACACACAGTCTGAAGGCTGTTGTGGTTTATGTTGGCAGATTGCAGTGGAGAGCGAGAGGAGGAGATTGTTTCTGTTTCTGTGTGGAGAAGGAGGGGGGAGGAGGGAGAAAGAACGCGAACTTCACCAGAGCTGGTGATTTTGTTGCTGTAGAGAAAGACAAACAGAATAACAAAGGCAGACAAAGAGAAAAAGAAAACGATCTTGTGTCAGGCTAAATGGCCTGACGGGAGAGATGTACAGGGTATAACGCAGCATGTCCACTGGAGCGAGGCACCCAGTAAGTAAAACAACCACACAAACACGCCACTGCACCATAGCAAGGAGGACCTAAACGGCTGCACTGCGCTGCTGGGGCAGCAGCATTTTAAAGTGGGTCACACTGCGTGGAAAGACAAATAGAAATAGGAGGGAGGGGGAGGGTGCGAGAGCAGTGTTGTTTGTAGAGTGAGTCTGGGTTGGTTGGGTGGGTTTGTGAGTGTTTATGTTTGAGAGTTTACAGGCTGCTCTAAATTATTCCCACTATGTCACATTCACACACGTACACAGGAATCCACAGTCTGTGTGGCGGGAATAAGTGGGAGTGGAGCTGCAGACGTCTGGGAATATTTCAAGAGCAGTGAAAAAATGAGCACTATGACGTGGTGGTGCGGTGGCTGTTTTTAAACCAGCCACCTGCCTCTGACTTTCCGCTTCCAAACGTATCTGCTCTGTCTGTAAAAAAAAAAAACAAAAAAAAAACACTTCCCCTCCATTACGTGTTTTGACAAATCATGAGATACTGTCCTGTTATGTTTTCAACATGTCAGCTTAACTTTCCTGCTTTAATTTTTTGTTTCTTTTGGCACGTGCTTAGGCCTTTAATGCCAACATGGCCAGTTGTAAGGTACAGTATGGTGTAACACCTGTATCACGCTTGTGTCATCTAGTTATTTCATAAATGCTGTAATGTTGGAGCGGGTGTTAATCCCCACTACTTTCACACATGCATTGCCATCCTGAACTTTTCTAGACATTACCTGGAAGAGTTGTATGTGTGAACTCAAAATTCCAAATGAGTTACACTGGACATTAAAGGGACTTTACCCTGATAGCCTCTTAGTACAAAGTAGAGCCGGGAATTGGTGGGACAATTCATGACGAGTGAGTGGGCGTTCTGATGATGTTTCTGCCTCCTGCACACTCTACCCACCCCTCACCTAAACAGAGTATTTCCAGTAGGTGAAAACAGCTTCTGAAATTTAAAGAACATTGTGAGGTATAGGTGTGTTTTAAAGTCTACTTCCTGTGCCAGTAGATGTTTTTGTGTTGCTCTGTTTTTGGCTTTGTCGAGTTCAGGTTCAAGTAAAAATGATCGTGTTGTAATGCCTATGAAAATGGAGTGTTTTTCCAGTGTAATATGAGTAAGTAACCAAACAGGACAAGTTGCTGGCGCTGGAGTGATGCCAATCCAACAAAGTGCATATAGACACATTGATTGAACATTTAAACATTCACATCTGAATTAACATTGTTTTTGGTTTAGATTTTTGCTCAGGCTTTCATGTAGCCAACTATGTTTTTCAGTCACACAGACAAGGAAAGTACCTTTGATCATTCGAGGACGTTTGGCCAGTTAACTGCTGACTTCATGGCTGCTGAGTTAACTCAGACTTTGTTCTCTATAAAGCTAGCATGTTTAGATTTTAGCAAGTCTCAGGCCGGGGCAGCTGCTAACAGTGTTTGGCTGTTAATGGCTTTTCTTTACTTTCCTATGAGATTATCTTTAGCGGAGAGAAACTCAAACTCTCGACACAGCAGGACCTTGCAGGGCAGCAAGTCCAAAGCAGTGGTAGCACCCGACACCGTTTGATAAGACTCTGATTTACTAACAAGGCTTCTGTTTGATTCCAATAGTCTGTTTAACTTTTACTCCTCTTTTTCATGTAAGAGGTGTTCTCTGTTTTTCCATGTCAGAGTCACTGCTGTGTAGCGGTTAATTGCACTGACACATGCTGTGTTAGTCATCTGACTGATTTGTCTGGCTCGACGTAGAAGGGCTATTGTGTTGTCACTGGTACTGAGTGTCCTCGCTTTTGACAGGCTCCAGCATTAAACACGGGTTGATTTTTAAAGGAAGTCTTTTTTGTGTGTGCATTTATATGCCCATTTTCCTGCTTTTGGTTTTGTGTCACAGCCAACTGGATTGTTCTGAGTGCTTGGATGAACTCAGACAGATAGAGACAGATGCCCGGTCACATCTGTTCTGCCAATAGTCTTTTAATTACCCTTTTAATGGATATTATGCAATGAAGTTGTCTGTGCCCGAGTTTCTGTGTGTGTGTGTGTGTGTACATGAGTGCGAGTATGGAGTTTTTTGTGGAATTTTTGGTGTTTTTTTGATGGGGCTGTTAAGGGAAGCTAATTAACAAACAATGAATTTCAGTGCACCTCAGCCCATTTACACACACAAATATTTCTCTGCCAGTAGCTAAATGTTCTCCAGCCTTGAATTTCCAGATTTAGTTTTGTTCAAGCCTGTAATTCGCTGGCCTCCCATCAGGCAGGCAGACAGACCTGCTGCCCTTTCATGTTGGCTAGCCTTTAAACAATAGTATTCATATCTCTCCCAGTACAGTACGTTGCTGGAAGATTCTCCTGAACTGTTAATGTTTCTGTCCACCCTTTTGTGTAGCAGTTTACAAAGCCTACCTGACCAGGAGGTGACAGACTCAAACCTTTTTTTTAAATCAGTGGATAATATGTGAATACATGGCCTGGAATATCAATAGTCTGTGTATTTTACTTTGAATATGCAAATACCAACATGGCGTTTGACATGGATTTGTTTAGGGCTGCACTGATGCTCAGCTGTCTTTGTTTCTTTGTCCTCAGGAGGCCGAGACAGGATTTGTTCCGAGTGTTCAAGACTTTGATAAGAAGCTAGCTGAAGCTGATGCCTACTTACAGATTCTGATTGACCAGTTAAAGGTAGGACACAATGTAGAAACACCTATTCATTCATCTGTAATAATTCACAACCTCATTAAGATATTATAAATGTAGGATGTCTGCCACTCATTTGAAGTTTTTGGCTAAAGGTCCAGAGGTAATATATGCCATCATATGTAATGACTTTGAATCTTTGTCATGACCTTCCTCTTATTTTGTCTCTTATTTCGTGAATCCCTGCTGGTTTCACTCTTCCTCTTCAACAACTGAGAAGCTATTTAAGTAAATATTTGTGATAGTTTGATGATAAGCAGAAAACCACATGTTAAAAGTAGCTGCAGCATATTTTCTCAGGCAGAAAATCTTAATGAAAACACTGAATGAGCTTTTCTCACCAAGGGCACCTTCACCTTCTGATCATTTTAATACTCGTTTCACCGTGGGCCCATCTTAGCTCATATTCCATCTCTTTTTTTCCCCGTTTCATCTCTTGTCTGTTGTCTGTCACTCTCACGCAGCTGTTTGATGAGAAGATCAAGGACTGCAAAGAGGATGAATCACGCAGAGTGAGTACCAGCCGAGCTGCTCTGTCCGTGTGTCTCTGCTCTCCAGTCCATGTTCTTGCTGTCATTTGAGCCGTGGCTAACAGCAGGGGAAACAAGCTGGCACATAAAGCTGGGAATGGGAAAATGATAGGTGTTACAGACGTTTGATATCTGTTGTTTGTCAGTTTTAAGCCATTAGAATATTTCTAAAAGGTACTGCATGCTTGTGTTGAGAAAGTAATCTACTTGTCACTTTATTTGAAGCTAGCAAAACAGTTATGAGATTGGATAATGTGAATTCATAATGTATCATGTATCACATGATATAGATCATTATTATATTTTACCATGACAGTGTACATACAGATCAATGACTGTACATACTGAAGGCCTGCAACTAATGATTATTTTTCTTTTAGAGAAATATTCAGATTACTTTTATTTTTGCCAAAAAATTGCTGAAATTATTAATCGGATTATAAATTAATTCATCTCTCAATCAACTAAAAGTTGCAGCTCTAACAGTCTTACACAGCTATTCCATCAACTATAAATGGCACAATAAACCCCTGTGTATCAGAAAAATTAAAAACGCATAATTAAGGAACCATTAGCTGATTAGGTATTAATATTACAGTTGCATTTCTTGTTCTTCTAGTTTTTTTTCAGACCACAAAAGCATGTTTTCTTCAAACTTAGAAAGAGAGTAGGGGTATTTAGTTTGAGGGAAGCAGTGGACTTTCAGGGTGTGTTGTACCAGCAGCAATGTGATTCACTTCCTCTCTGAATTTTTGTTTTCACTTTAACTAGTCGTGGTGACCGGCCTCTTCGCTATGGGAAACTGTCCTGTAGATTTCCAAATAAAGAAAAAATGCTGCTTCAGTCCAGTTGGAGTTTATTACCTTGATGTTTTCTACTAGTTGTGCTTTATTTGCTGTTAAACTGGCTGAATCAGCACCTCTGCATTTTGAAGCTTGTTTGTTTTTTTTTTGTTTTTTAATTGCTGTTGGATTTTACAACTCTCTTTTCTTTTTACAGAAAATTGAAAATTTGAAGGAGACTACATGTGTAAGTCAGAACTTGAGACATTTTCCATCCTGCCTTTCAGTTTGGCTGTGAGATCTTAGCTGATGAATCCCTTTCTGTTTTTCTCTTTCAGAGTATGGTAGAGTCCATCAAGCACTGTATTGTACTGCTGCAAATTGCCAAGGTAAATACAATATGAGCGCATGTTTGATTCACCTCTCTGTTGTTTGGTCTGCCATTTCACCATAATCATTGTTCTTGTGAGACCACATCAGCGTGCACTGTGTGTTACAGTGTGTGTGTGTGTCTCTGGGATAGTTCCCTGCTTAATGTTTCTATCTGGGCCGGTGGTTGATGAGGGTGTAGCCCAGTATTCGTTTCATCACATGTTCCATTCAGCCCTTTGAAAGGAAGTGGAGCAGTCTTTTCTGCTTCTTGTGGTTGTTAGGTGAGACTTGTAGTTGATGTAGTTTTTTTTTTTTTCTAAACTCAGAACACCTTTACTCATGAATAAAATACTTGTATGCATTTGCCTGATTTAGCAAGCCTGTCCTTGCCTGATACTGAAAAAAATGACAGGGGATTTTACCATGTGATGAAAGGATTACTGCATGTGGCAAGTTGGTGAATATTTTGAAGCTCCATGTGATGGGAGGGGTGGGTCTCATGGATTTCTACACAGCAGATGCTGAGTATGCTTTATGAAATGACTCTTGAACCTTCATTCACAAGTAGTCTAACATTGTTTTCTCAAAATTTTAAGGACCAAAGTAACGAACAGCAACACGCAAACAGACTTATAGTAAGTTTGACATTCTCTGTCCATGAAAAAAAAAATCTGAGATCAAACAAGCTGCTAACTTTCTTTTCTCGCTTAATTTATTCTCCACTGTAGAAAAGCATATAAATCAGATCTCTTTAGTGCATGCTGTCTAATTTGGAGATGGGCTCTATCTCAAGCTCTTTCCCTCATGTCTGCCACCTCTATCCTCTTAAGTTAATAATTTCCTGATTTCACCAGGGATTTAAATTCTTTTTGCAATGGTTGGGAACTATTCTTTTCTTCATCAAGATACAAAATGTGTATGTGTGTGTGCAAACTTTGTTACAGAAAATGCAGAATATGTATGTGTACATTGACTATAAATGTATGTTTGCATGCCTGTATATGAGAGAATGCTACACTTCACTTCAGCCAATAATTAGAGTCAACTAATTCACCATTGATTTATTGTGTCCACACTGCCTGCTTATTGAACTACTGAGCACTAATAGCTGGAAAGCCATCCAGAGAGCACTTAACCGGCTCTGCAGGTGTCCTGTCCTCATGTCAAAGGCCATAGCGGGAGTTTTGCATGTTTCATCTACAACACGTATACTTTGTTACTGTCAGCTATTTTCCAAAACATTTTCTATAGGTTTTTAGATTGATTTCTTATCTTCCAGGCAGCCATTGGTTTTTGTTTAATTTCAATATTCAGATTCAGAAAACTTTATTTGTCCCCGGGGGGCAATTTAAGATATGTTGTGAATATCATTTCGAAGCACTGAAGCATGCATCACATTGACAATCTATCACAGAAAACGGAGTTGAAAGGAAAGATGAGAGGATGTGGACTGGAGAATGGAAGAGATAGAAAAGTGAGGACTGATCACCCTACAATGAACAGAGACTAGCAGCTTCCTGGAAGGTAGAAAGTCAATCTAAAACATTTCCTTATGCTTTGGAAAATGGCTGGCATCGGTAGGTAATGGACTAACGCATGGACAACCTCTCTTGTGGTCCTTGAAGCAAGAATCCCACAGGGGCCGTACAGCTCATAGGCCTGCAATGCTCTTATAGCTGACTTAATCTCACAGTCATTACGTACAGTATTAAGTAGTATAAATAGCACAGTATAAGCTCTGTCTACACATCTATTTGCAATTTTTTATGTCATAAGCTTTGTACTAAAGATATCGTTACAGCTTTAGAATGTCTAAATGTCTGTAACGTTGCCTGTGTGCCATCAGAATCTCTGATAATGTGGTGCAAATGATAAATGCACTGTAGACCTTCGTTTAAAATACTTCAACCACTAGCAGCATGTTTGATTGACCTTGTCAAGCACTGTGCTGCCAGGGGAATTGCCAGAAAGTGCAGGAATCCTTTAACCGAGCACACTGGAAGCCTGTTCGGTGTTTATCTGTCAAAATAATTTATGTGTTGTGATTGGTTTACATTTGCTCTGCTGCTTGAGCTACCCACTACATTAATATTACTTTCACTAAAAATATATATATCGATTGTGACACAGTGCTTAAACCCATTTTTAGCGGTAACTCCTTCCCTCCTCCCGCTATTGCTTTATCTCCGTCTTGCGAGGCCACGGGCTGGTCCCACCATGTCAGACCAATATTTCTGTAATTGGCTATAATTAGTAGCCCTCGCCTTACTTTCATGGAGGCACGTGGTCAAAGCGAGCATCAGGCGGTGTGAAGGGGAGGTAGGAAGGAAGGAATAGAGGCAGGAAGCTTAAAGATAAGAGTTTGAACGGAAGGACAAACTGAGCTTAGATCTCTGCATGACATTTTCTACCTCTGATGCCTACTTTCCTTCCTGGTCTCCATTGATTTTTTTTTTTTTGTTGGAAATTATCTGGACACAAAAAACACTGGAAAAAAACAGAATCTGATCATTTTTATAGCTCTGAGCAGTATTTACAGGAAAAATGTCCATTGCTACTGTATCCTCACCCTCACAGCCTAATGTCAGGGCACAGACAGTTTAGTGACTCACTGTTCCTGTTCCTGTTGATTTCAAATGACTTAATCAGAACATGCATAGAAAGGAAAATCTGTAAAAATAACCAACTACAGATCTGACAGAAGTTTAAAGAATAGGGTAACACATCACTTTGACTGGATGTAATTTCAGTGCAACCAAAAGCCCTCAGGATAAGTTGTTGGGGAATAAGGGTCGATATGGTTTCACTTTGTTTGCTCATGTTGTTGTTGGTGTTCCTGTCTGTTGAGTCATTGGTGCCCATGACCCCATTACACCAGGCCAACAGATTGCTTTGTATGTATGTACGTGTTCGTGTGTTTGTGCCTGTATTCAAAAACACTGATGCGCATGATGTTAAGGTGGCACTGACGAGGGCAGGCCACAGCAGATAAGAACGTCTCCACTGATTTTTTTTTTTTTTTTTTTTTGTTACCACAGGGAAATCAAGAGCCAGAGTGTTACATGTTACACATTTAGTCTGCAGCCCAGTGGAGTTAATTAACTCCTTTTTAGACTGCAAGGTTGCTCAGAGTTCAAGAGACGCTGTTAGTTATTGTGAGAAGGTACTGCTGGCGTTTGGATTTCAGGCATTGTTGTTGGTTTCATATTGATTATATTAATGATTACTGGTAACGGCACTCTTTCCAGGAAATGAAGTGAAAGGAAATTGATCTACCCATGGTGGGCGGCGCATATATTATTTCACTGTTCTTGTTGTCGCGTAGGTGTAGCATTAAACTGATCTATAACCAATACACAGGCTGTGAAGTTAATCGAGGGTAAGAGCTTACATTGACATCTGGCATGGATGAGAAAGAAAATGGTTTTCATGTTGGACACGTGTTTATAGATGCTGTTAAAACATGGTTGTTGTATTGTACCAGGCTATTCATAGCGCATAGGCCAAGACTGAAGCTAACGTATACAGGTTGTAAAGTTTTTGATTTTAGTCTGACAGCATTGTAGATGGGTAAGCAGGCAGTGATATAGGTATGCTACTGTTGTAGCAAGTGTCACTTTGATGCAAATTATTTTTGTTGATGGCAAATGTTTTTATTTGTTTCCTCCAGAGCACCATCAACCCAGTGGATGGGATCTACCAGCCCCCTCTGGATACTCCTGTAGTCAACACCACGATGCCAACACAGACCACACTACCAACAGGTACTAGACATCTGCCGCCTTCTTATCATCTCATAAACACGTTTAGACCTGTGGGTTCACGTGTTCCATGTGCTAACACGTCTCATAGACCTCACAGACCCAGCATCACCCAGAGAGGTTGCTATGGTTTTGTTACATACTCAATGGTGACAACAGCTCCCCCTGTTGTTCCCATCTTAATCTCCTCCAGCTGATGTTTCCACTCCTAACAACACAGATAATATTGTCACAAAATTTGTCTAAAGTGCTTGCTGACAAATGATTTTTCTTTTCTTTTTTTTCTTTTTTTGCATTTTTATCGGCAGAGACTGCAATGAGCAAATATTCTGTCCCTCAACAACATTTGAAATCCTGACTGTGGTATTAAACACAGTGGGATGAAACTTGAAACAGGTTCTAGTTTGACAGTATCAATATAATTCAGACTTTTGAGGTACAGAAAGTTCTTTCAGTGTTCGAAGGTAAAGTTCCTGATTGCTGGAGATATTCAGAGGGGTCTGGTTGCATGATATCCATTATGGTTATTATGTGATTGTGTGATTTCATTATCTCTGAGAATGAATGTATTAATGTTTTTCAGCGTTGACGCAGATCTCTGTCCTTCAGTGTAATTATATTTTAAGTCACTTTTGTCAGTAAATAAGTGACTAAATTTGGTAAGACTGAGATCTGACTAAAATCTTTGACTGTTTTTGTCAGATGACTATGACTAGACTGTTTACAAATGCAGTGAAAAGGAACACTGCAAAGTAGGCTATTCTAATTTCAGTCTCTTAATAGACAGTGTCACCCCCCCTCGTAGCTGAAGCCTCTGTCTGCTGCATCTCTGATAATTTCCTCAGCCTCTTGGCACATGGGATGGTGTGGTTTTAATGTGATTTGGCTTCATTTTAAGGCTTCAGTACAAACTCATCTGCTCGCTCTTTTTGCCAAAGACGCTTCTCAGGTGTGTAAATCAGACCAACGACCCTCCACATTACCTGTTGGCCCCGTCGTCACGGTGATGGGCAGTCTGCAGACCCCAACTCCCAACAGCACAGGTGAAAGTTTGTTCCACTCCAGCAGCCTGTTATGCTACAAGCACTGCTAAGAATGATTATAATTCAATTTTAAGTTCCTCTGATGTTTACAAAAAAATATATATAAGGAACTGCAGTTATTTTCCTGGATTGGTGTTTTGGTACGGTTCCCCACTAGCATATTGTATTTATTTACCCAACATAAAAAACACACTTCGTCTTTACAAAAAAAAAAAAAAGAAAGCCTGATCTCTTTTTTACTGTACTGCTCCAGCCTGGAGTGCTGTGTCCATGAACATAAAGTAAATTAAAAAGCCAAGTACAAAAGCAAGGGACAGCAGAGGTTCCTGTCTGTTAATCTTCTATGCTGAGGCAGCAGTATTAAAACGCTGCGCTGTGCACTAAGGAGGCAGGCTGCATCCTCGTGAGTACAGTCAATATGCGCTGCAGAGGAAGCCATCACTACGTTACAGACAGGTTACTGTACATGGTCTGCTGGACTGGGCTAAGAAATGAGTGCTCCAGTTGAAGAGCATAGATTTGATCGTCTTGACCTGTCATGCTGCATGAGTAAAGAAGCTTTATTTATTGAATCCACCACATTAAAAGAAAAAAAAAACACTGCAAGAGGACACTGACATGACACACAATGTTTGATGTTTTGGGTTTTTTTTTTTCTTCCCCCTCAGGGAGTGGCCCATCAGGCCCCAGTAGCGGCGTTGCTTCCCCGGCTCACATCCCCATCCCTTCGCACTCGGTGCCAGACTTCTCCTATTCCTCCAGCGAGGATGAGTTCTACGACGCTGATGAGTTTTACCAGACCAGCACTTCCCCCAAACACTGCATAGAGTGAGTATAGTATCACCCCCACCTCCATACAACCAACACCACACTGAGTGAATCTATTTTTTCAGAGTTGGAAAGCAACACTGTAATTATAGTGTTTAGTAGCTCAGGTGGGAAAATGCTGCTGAGAGTGAATAAAAATCAAGCTGCATAGGCGGTCTTAGTCAGAGAAGCCAGTGAAATCCTACTCATTCTTTATCTCCTCATCTCCTCTGTTTCCTCTCCGCTCACTCCATCTCTTCCTCTTGGCCTCAGTCCGTCAGGGCCTCAAGCTGCCCCTCCCCTCACTAATGAAGAAACGGCGCTGAAACGACCAGACACCACAGAGTCCCTCAACTCATCCATGTCCAATGGTACCACAGATGCAGGTAAAACAGGCCATCTCCCTAGACACACACATATATTAGTTTTTTGTTTTTTTTTTGCCTCTTTACACATCCAACATTAACCTTTCATTTACCCATTGATACTGCACCATCCCTGTAGTTTCAATTATTAATGTAATTTGGTTTTGTCAAATGTTAAAAAATAAGAGATGAAAATGTTGTTGGAGCTATGAAAGACTCTGTATTTGTCTTCAGATCCGTTTGATAGCCATGACGACCGTGATGATGAAGCTGAGGGCGAGTCTGTGGAGGAGCACAAGAGCGTCATCATGCATCTGCTCTCTCAAGTTCGTTTGGGCATGGACCTCACAAAGGTAAGATCTGGAGCTCTGAGCTGCGTACCCGATGTATGCATGACTGAAGTCGGAGTGTCTTTCTTTGTTCTGTCTGCTTTCTCCCACTGCAGTGCAGTCCTGCCTTCTTTCACTCACTAACATCATCTGTGCGAGCTGTTTCTTTTGGAACAACCCACGCAGCTACAGTTTTTGTGCTTCATTATATTTCTCAGGTGGTCCTGCCTACCTTCATCCTAGAGAGGAGATCCTTGTTAGAAATGTACGCAGACTTCTTTGCACATCCTGACTTATTTGTAAGGTACGTGCCATTTGAGCAACTCCTCTATTCTGTGCAAGCTATTGTTTCAACCAGATTTTCCATTATATATAAACGGAGACCTTTGCCTTTTATCTGATTTCCACCAGTATCGCTGAGCAGCCGGAGCCCCGCGAACGCATGGTTCAGGTGGTAAAATGGTACCTGTCAGCCTTCCATGCAGGGAGGAAAGGCTCAGTGGCCAAGAAACCTTACAATCCAATCCTGGGAGAAGTTTTCTACTGCCACTGGGATCTGCCCAGTGAGACAGAGGAGCCTTCCCCGCACACAGTGAGACCACGTGCCTCTGCAGTCAAAGCCATCAGCCCTAGTGGCTTTTTAACTACTTTGGATTATATTAATGTGCTTCTGTTATTAATAGTAATGTTACACATAATCCAACTTTAATACATCCCATTAAAAAAGGAAAGTGGTACCACTTCAAATGCAAATGTTTGTCCATCATGTGGACCATTGACACAATGCATGTGATATTTGGTTATGCAAATAAACTTGAAATACAAGTCACCTTTGCACACACTAAACTGAACAAACGTTGTTATTTTGTCTTCAAACTGGTTCCCTTTTTATTTACATTTCTTTTTATTTTCAGTGTTAACACCACAACTTTCATTTTAATATTGTTTACACAGTCACACAAAATGCTGATGTTTTTCATATTTTGTCCAACTGTAACATGGAATAAGCCTTTGTTTAATCTGTTTTCAATCCGCTACTTTCTGCTACCCTTTAGGAGACGGTATCAGACGGTCCAGTTCCCTGGTCGTCACCCAACAGTGTGTGTTTTGTGGCAGAGCAGGTCTCTCATCACCCACCCAGTGAGTGTTGAACCTCCTTGTTCTGAGTGATTACACTGCACTGCCAAAACCTTTTAGGGTCAAGAAAATCCCACTGAACACTGACCTTGTTTGAAAAGTGACCACCCCATACCGACTTTTTTTTTTCATCTTATTTGTCATTGTATTTTAGAGGCCACTTGTAAAATAATGGCTTATGATCATATGTTAAATTATATATATCTCAGTCTCAAAACTATAAGACACTGTCTTATTGCTGAGACGCTGCCACTTTTTGTACAAACTCTTCAGTATTTCTTCTTCTTCTTCTCTGTAGTTTCTGCATTCTACGCAGAGTGTTTAAGTAAGAAGATCCAGTTCAACGCTCACATCTGGACTAAGTCTAAGTTCTTAGGCATGTCCATAGGTGTCCACAACATCGGTCAAGGTATGCAAGAAGACTGTCTCATAAACTCCAAAATAGACATTTTTACACATACTGTTACAACTTTTTGTAATAATTATTTGTTGCTTTTGTTTTAGGTTGTGTGTCATGTTTGGAGCATGATGAACATTACATCCTCACCTTCCCTAATGGATATGGCAGGTATGTCTTCTTGCTCTCCTGTGTTTGTGTATTTCGTCTCTCAGTTACTGTCCGGTCATCACTCTTTGCTGCACTGACCTGAGCCTGTCCGTCCAGGTCGATTCTGACGGTGCCGTGGGTGGAGCTGGGTGGGGAGTGCAACATCTCCTGCTCCAAGTCGGGCTATAGTGCTAACATTGTGTTCCACACCAAACCCTTCTATGGAGGAAAGAAGCACAGGGTCACCGCTGAGATTTTGTAAGAGGAAAATGGTTGCACAATACTATTTAAATCACAGTTCAATGACTGACTGTGGATTAAAGAACCTGGCATTTTTCTATACCACAATTGTCTTCTATTTTTCTTGCAGTGCACCTAATGATAAGAAGTCTTTCTGCTCAATTGAAGGGGAATGGAACGGAGTGATGTATGCCAAATGGGCAACTGGAGTGAGACCTTTTTCTATTTTTTCTTTGAATGGTGGTTGGACCCATCAGATTAGACAATAATTGCACTGGGCAAGCTAGTAGTCATTTATTGGTTGAACCATTTATTCCCCAGCATGTTCATTGCACTGTGGAATAAAAGCTGAAGTGAAGAGTACTGCTGTAAATAAATACATTAGAACATAAATGAATGTGTGCTGTTTTGTGTGTTTCAAGGAGAACACAGTGTTTATAGACACTAAGAGAATGGGTATCATCAAGAAGAAGGTGAGAAAGCTGGAGGACCAGCTCGAGTATGAGTCCCGAAGGTGAGAAACGAAACTTGTGTTTTAACCTTCGGAGCGTTGCAAAAGATGCAGAAACAAACCGTGTATTTGTTTATTTGACGTTTCCTCTTTGATCCATCAGTTTGTGGCGAGATGTGACGCTGAACCTGAAACTGAAAGACATTGATGCAGCAACAGAAGCCAAACACCGGTTGGAGGAGAAGCAGAGAGCCGAAGCAAGAGAGAGGAAGGAGAACGAGCAGCAGTGGGAGACTAGAGTGAGTCTGCCTGCCTTCTGTTTTTCAGCTACCAGAAAGAACATGAACACTGTGGTAATAATAGTGTGATAAATAACAGACCACACACTCCTAAAACATTGTGATATTAACATGCATCTTTTCCTCTATAAATCACCATATATTCTTGTTTTTTGAATGTAATGTGACAGAATCTGAATACAACATAATGCAACAAAATTAACAAATGAATGTTAAAATTTGAATTATTTTTAAGTTAACAGATTGTATTCATTGTCTTGTGTGTTTCTGCAGCTATTCCACGAGGACGGGGAGTGCTGGGTCTACGATGAGCCTCTATTAAAGAGATTTGCCTCTCAGAGGCACTGAGAAGACTACACGCACTGATACACACACACATACGTATGATTTAAAGAAATGCACACACAGCAGAGTCTTCATAAGAACTCTTTTGCAAAACCACTTCTTATCCAAGCCTTGGAATGACTGATGATTGAATATGTACACAGCTTTGCATTTGACTGTAAAACAACAATATGGAAATGAATGAAATCAAATGGAAAAGCATCAAAGATGTAACATGAATATTAGTAAAGCTCCTCTCATTATTTGAGCAATCTCACTTCCACCGCCACCCACCAACATGAGACTCGGCAGCACAGAGAGGAGAGGTGAGCGTCGACACATCACGCCTCTCGACTCTGTCCATCAGCTTCATGACCACACCCATCATCAGCTTCACACCACGAGCCAGAGCAGCGGTCTTTTACCTACACGTTTTTTTTGTCTTTTTTTTTTTCTGGAGGGGAAGGGGGTAAAGGGGTGTGTGGCTGATGGTGTTCAAATCTATAAATAAACCTTGACCAATAAAACAGCGCTCTACATCTCAGGGAATCTGGTGACTGAGGAAAAAAAAAAAGCTGCTGCCCCCTCTGAGAGTCTGACGGCCTTATAACGGTGGAACGGATGAATCTTAAAGGGGCGGGGGAGAAATTCTCTACTTGCCTGCAACTAGTTATAATTGTTGTTTATATATAGATATGATATACATATGATGGATATACAAATATATATTCTTTTTATTTTCATTGCTCTTTTTGTTTATTTTTCTTTCTATCAATAGTGTAAAATATTTGAGGATATGAACCCGAAGGCTTTACATTTTTAGGAATCACTCCATTTACCCTTTTGATGTTCTGTTCCTGTTTAAAAGTTAACTTGCCACCTATTTGGTCCTTCACACCACTCTGTGTCTCAAGTGTTATCGAGAAGCAAAGTCCTGCATAACTCATAGCATAGATTTATGGAAAATATGCAATATAGAGAGAAATAATTTACATTGCCTGTCAAAGGACAAATTTGGATGTCCATTATGCCAAAAAGCTTTAGAGAAAAGGCTAAAGGGACTTTGATCTGGACAGAGAACAAACAATCCTCTTAAAAAAAAAAAAAAAAAAAGAAATGTTTCCATGTTACCTGAAGGCATTTAAGAACAAATGATTGTTTACATATTTTTGTCTTTCTGGATCTTGCTGGTCCTTGATGAGTCTGTGAAGTCTCCCTCTTGTTCTGCACATCACCTGTCCTTGTGTCCTCTCCAAACCCACTGATGTCACCTTGATGTCCTCTTTCATGTTGTTAGAGGGTGAGGGGAGTGAAAGTGATGAGCCAGAGTAGACCTTTGAAACACTACTGCTGTTTCATAGCGCTGCTAGTGTCCAGACTGTGTTCTACCGTTTCAGTTTTCTTGTCATTTAAAAACATTTTTTTCAGTATTTGTCAACATAAAAACCACATAGAGGCCAATATTTATCCAACTGTACACCTCTGCTTTTTTGAACCGTCATTCAGTTATTTACAGCTACATAGGTTTGATCTAAATGCAGTCATATTTGGATGAGATACAGAAATAAAAAACAATTTTCACCTCAAAATGCCTACGAAGATCTCAATCTCAAAGATCTCAATGTTGTAGCAAGCTCATAAGAGCCCCCTTGTTATCTTTGTGTGGCTAAGATTTGATTGTCTCTCCTAGATATTTGGCCATTATGTTAAGTAAGCTGATCGATTCAAATGAATAGTGAAAGACTTAAATTCAATTAATTCTGGTGTAGGGATCTATAAAGACATATCCCTGGTGTTGTATGCGCATCCAGTGGCGTACTAGGTGACACTATAAATTCCTGTGGTTGCTGTGTTTAAATTTAATCCTCCTCTAAAATACAAAGATGCCTTTAGAGACAAGCCAAATGAAACTCAGAGTCCAGCCTAAATTTGAAGCTATTACTTTGTTTTTCCCTCCATGTTTTGTCTTTGTAAATTATATTGAATCGAGGCCTTGCCATACATCACAGTATCGCTTGACAGAGAGCAATCAAAACAAATGTATTTTTTAATTTCCTTCTGATCATAACCATTGATTGTATCAGATCCTCCTGTTTATTGATGCATATTAAATCTCCTTGAGTTTATTCCTGTGAGAATTTGTCATGATTCTTTCAAAGAGCATCTCCTCAAGTCACATTGCTCAGAAACACTGTAAGTCAGGTTAAGAGAGGAGCACAGTTACTGTTAAATTTTTAGATGGAAGAAATATGTCTGTATAACTCATGCATAACATGCAATTGCACATGCTGACATTCAAAGCTATGACAATGAGCACGGTAAACATTACACCTACCTGCTAAATATCAGCAGCACCACACACTACATCCTCCAAAATGATCAACTTCTCAGCACAAACTGAACATTATAACCTTCATGAGAGGATTTGTAAATAGGACTGTTGTATTAGACTGCATTAGTTTTACCCAGGTGTGGGGTGTACCTAATAAACTGCCAGCGGAGTGTATATCGATATTTTGTTTTAAAAAAAAATTATACAGCTATATCATGTCGTCCACCCTAGGTGTTTACCTACCTACCTGAGATGGTTTTAGTTTAGTTAAATATGCTTAGTCCAGCAGAGGCGCTAGTCCTTGGACTATTTTTCCCATCAGCCTGTGCGACATCCTCAATAAAAGGACCGTGCGCCCTCTGGTTCTCCCTCATTCTCCGGCTGTCTGACCTGTAGGTATGTCTCTTAGTAATTGTCTCTGGGTGTTGTTCTATATAGGGGATTGACTATCAATATTCAGCTGTTGATTATATTGGTGGACTTGTGGTATTTGTTTTTACTCTGCTGGACCTGTGCTGTTGTTTTGGTCAAATGTTTTATCTCATATAAAGTAGTGAGCTAATGCTAGCTGAGTTAACGTTAGCAGCAGCAGGCCTCAGCCACGTGTTGTGTCGCACATGTTGAGCTGCTGAGCTCATTGCCCCATGATTATATGATGATATAAATGTTGGTAGGGACATCTGAGTTAATGTGAAGAAATGCCAACATTTCTGACCGCATGGGACAATGGCTCAAATCCAATTCTGGGATGTTTTGTTTTTTTTAGTTGGTTAGCTATGCTATTCCTGCGCTACTAGCTGCAGGGGCTTATGGTACTTGACGAGATTTAATATCTGTCAAATTTATACTCAACGGCATAGAATTGCATCAATTTAAACCAGTCTGAGTTTACCAGAGTACTGAAGTTTCGATCTGTGTTTTGCAGGGTTGACGATATCTTTGTAGAATGGAAGATATCACATGGTAAGGATTCAATAATAGCTCTTCAATTTTTATTAGTAATTTTTGTTTGGATTTGCAGTGTGATAACTTGAGTTTAGGTTTCTTCACTTAAACATTAAAGACGGTCTGCTAGAGCTTTGCAGCTAACATGCTTTTCTTTCCTTAGGTTCAAATTGACCCATCCATGTTTTGGAAGTCAACATATACTATGCTGGTAAGTTTTTCTTTAGGCTGTTCTCCTTAACTCATCGTAAGTGGGAGTCACTGATGACTTTTTGTTATAAGAGTAGTGGACAGAAGGGATTTCTGAAATATTTTACGCTGAGACTTCTCTATTCAAGCTGTGGTCTGTGCTCTTGATCGTACCAGTACAGCACTAAGATGTGTGTTTGTGTATATCCACAGGTTTCAGGAAAGTCCAAAAACATGAAGGAAGCGGAGAGGACGAGGTAAGGCTCAGCTTTTCTCCATGTGGCTGGAGAGATGAGATGGATTTATGCTTCTCTGAGGTGTTCCCTGTGCCTGTACCCGAGCATTGGATTTTGGATCCACATTTGCTTTACCGTTCTCAAAACTGCCCTAAAAAATATCAGAACCCAAAGTGCATCTTTTGGTTCCTGCAGTCTTGGTGCATCACAGATTTGTAGCATTTGAAGTGCAGCTTTAAAGTTAACACGCATATTACACACCCCAGAGAAGCATTGGTCTTCCCACAATCCTGCATGTGATCCCTGTGCTGCAGTGATGATCTTTATTTGCTACTCTTGACGAGCTGGATGACGATACTCAACCACCATGTTAAACTATCTGAGGCACTCACAAATATATATGTGCAATCTTAAGATTGTTTTGATTGCTTATTTATGTTGTGCCTCTGCAGGTGTGATCATGTTGACTGAATCGACTGTTGGACAAGATCCTAACGGGTAATGAACCAAATTTTATTTGGCCTGGTCTCCCCCGAACAAACTGTCAATGATGATTTTTGTTTAAAAACAATGGGAATCTCTCTGAAAAAGAGTGAAAGATGACTTTCTTCTGATGCAGTGCTGATTTAAAAAATACTCTAACATTTACCCTTTTTAGGCTTTTATTAATGTGTGGTGTTTGACTTGCAGATGGTCCTCCTGTGCATGGTTCTGGTGTGAATGTTCTTGGAGCAGATGCAGGTGAGTTTTTGCTTCGGAGTTGATCTTTTTGAGGAATCAGACTGGTCTGATGCAGTGATGATTGCATAGTTCAGCAGATAACTGTGAAGAAGAAGTGTCTTTCGCTCCTAACTGATGTGTCAGAGTCACTGACCTAAGAGGCTGCTTTATTTCTGAAGTGATTTTTAATTTTTTTTTCTGTTCATTTTCAGGAACAGGATTGTCTTTTATCCAGAGGACCAAATGAAGGTGAGTTGAAAGGCAGAAATCACATTATCTTTCATGATGCTTGACACAATGATGATTGCATAGTTCAGCAGATTAAACCATGATGAATTTCTGTTGTCTTTCGCTCCTAGCTGATGTGTTGGCTTTGACTGTCCTCTATCCCTGAATTATTTAAAACACGGTGATAACATCTCATTTCTTTTCGCCAGACATACGATCTTTGCTGACAGAACCTGCACCGTGTTGTTGGTAAGTATCACGTTCAAAATAATACTGCAGCTAGGATCATTCAGATGTGATGAATTTGAATCAGGTCTCTGATCCATTTGAGGAAGTTGGTCGTTTTATTCTGATCTGGATCGTTATTGGGAAAAAGAAATGCACTTTTTTCTTACATTAACTGACATTAAATTTATTCTATCTTTACAGAGCAAGTGGGACTCTGAACAGCCATGTGCACGAGATGTATCAAAAATATGGTAAGTATGGAAAATAACCAGCATTTCTAGCTCCTCACACCCAGATGACAGTGGAAATGGTAGTCTTTAAAATATATGATGCTCCTTAAGACTTAAGATGATAAAGTTGCATAAAATAGTAAATATTACAAGAAAATTGGTATCGAAACTGAACTCTGCTTCATCTGGGTCTGAAGAACTGCACATATACATTAGTGGGGATCTTTGTTGCTGTTGTAGTGAACCTTGTGTGATCCCTGTAGTCTGGCCTGTGTGATGACAACATGAAGACTGACTTAAATCATGGAGTCTGTTATATTAGCTCTAGCTGACCCGGCCAGTGTAGAAATTTTCATCCCAGTGTTTCATGTGCGTATTCAACTTATGCTTTTCTGTCTTCCCCAGGTTATAATCACTCACTCAGTTTGAACATCAGAGACAAAATCAGCTGAGGTGAGAATGCAAAGATTTGCATGAGATGTATAACATGACTTTCATGGGTTCAGTGATGTTCTAACAAATGTCTGACCTGAACTTTTAATGTGGACAAAATCTATTACTGAGTAACCCAGTGAATTAAATCTTAATCAACCAGCCACTGACTTGTAATAAGGTTATTTCTCTCCTCCTCCAGGGAAAAAGCTGCATCTCTCTGACTGACCTTGGTAAGCATTTCTAAGTCCTTCAACTAATTTTTGAAAGCCCCATAAGTTTTCTATTGATAATTGCTCAGCGGGTACTAAACTCAAAAGATAAAGTTGACCACACTCTACCTGTGATGAAAAGATTCTGCCAAATGATTCCTCTTGATTATAACCCTTACCGTTCCATTTTTTTCTGAGGCTGTGTGGTCATGAAATGTCTGTTTTCGGCTGTGTTGAATTTCCCTGCTTTTCTTTTAATGATAAATCGGTTTGTTCCCTCAGGAATGCAGATGTGAAGTTCCCTGGCCCTGAGGAGAAAAGCCTAATACCTCCTTTTTGTTCTGAAGTGAGTATGAGCCTGCTAAAGCCAGTCTAAATATCCACATCTACAGTTCTGGTTCAGGATAGAGGAAGAGGAAATTAATAATTGTTGTATGATCTTTTCCAGATCCTGTCGTCTTGTGGAATGTGATCCTGTGGACATCCCATGGCTATCAAGAACATATTAGATGTTATTAGTCTAATAAATACTAAAACGTTATGTCTGACTGTGTGTTCTTGTTTAAAGTACACTCTGTACAAAGAAAACATGCACAGTTTACTTTTTTTTTTTTTTTAATATAATGGCCAAATCTCGCATTGCAAAACTAGGTGAATAAGCTGCGTTTGAACGCAGTCATAGTGTCACATAATACTGTAGTACAAGCTGATCAATGAATGGGTAAACAAACGAGGTTTTGGCTAGCACGTACTGTCTGTGGTGCGAAAGTCACCACCGGAAGTGATGTAAGTGTCACCACCACCAGGAACCCAATTGAAGCGCATATGGCAAATGTTGGCTTTATTTGTAGTACCTGCGCACCCCTCGGGGGCGGCTGCATATGTGAACATATTAAGTACAATAAAATAAACCAGTGTCTCAATTTGCCTTTACCTCATACAAGTGTAATAAAGTTTTAATAAATTCCTGAAGGCGATTACTGGCCTTGCTTTTGAAGACAGGCGGCGCTAAGTGACCGCCCGCAAGCGCCGGGCATAGTAGGAAAACAAGCGCCCCTCCTTCGCTGCCATCTATATTGGGGAGAGGAGGGCATACCCCGTACGGTACAGGCCGTTCGCAGACGGCCGGGGCCAAATAAATGGGAGAGGAAAACCTGGACTCGGTCTGCAATCTCGTCTTGAGCGCCTCGGATCAACCTCTGCCCCGATGTTCGTTCGGTGGTTTCTGCTTCTGCTCGGGGCTCTGTCCACAGAGGCGGACTTCTTCCACCTCGACAGCATCTCCAATGTCTCCACTTACTATTTTAATTATATTTATTGCAATATTTGGGAGGGGGAGTGTCAGCCACACCAAGACGATGCTACACAGCAAGGTAGGTAGGAGACCGAGCGAAATGAAACAATAGGGGCTTTAAAATGATTTTGTTCAACGAAAGCTCTCATATCACAAGCTGTTCTATAAAGCTAGTCACATCTTTTTGTAGCCTGTCCAGTATGCATGTCACAGAACCCCCATAGCTTGACTTATAGTCTTGATATATTATTCAGTGGTTACAGCAGTGTTATATATATATAAAAAAAAAAAATTATGACTTGTGTTGTTGTGGGTGTGAGCAGTTCCTACCAGGGACCTATGGGCAGGTTTTCCTCAGGACTACATCAGCCTGCTGCATCAGTGGTACTGTAGCCTGGGCCAGTGCTGTGAATCTGGAGACTGCAGGATAACCAACAACATCACAGGTATCACACTCCATCCAGTTTAGTGGTGGAAACTATCTGCTCATATGGCCCAGTTCATGTGTGATGATGAGCAGCCAAGTATAGGCGCTGTCTCTGGACATCACTGTGGATCACTTCATTTAATCTTTTACAGGGATTTTTCTTTAAAATTCAGTGTCTGTGTTTTGAAATAGTCAACACTTCACACACTGGCAAAGATAATTTAAATATTATCTTTCTTATTTCTTCACCTGTGTTATCAGGTTTCTTTGTGCTGCCTGACTTAACACAGAACACGTTTAATTGTCAGCTTTCATAAAGAGGATTGGACCCTCTCTGTCTTAGAGTAGTTATAGATTTACAGTTTATCATCTGTGTTCAGTCAAACAAAGGTGACTTATCACAGTTTTTATAACACTGAAATCAAGAATAAAAGGTGCTTTAATTGTCTTACTTTTCACTCTGAAACTTCAAACAGATTGCATACCTTAGACAGGGCAGCAGAGGTGCAATGTTCAACAGCACTAAACATTTACATAAAATGTTCTTCTTGATGTGAATACATCCCATGTCCTTGTAGTAGGTTGCAACCATAGATTAGGTCCAATATTTTAATGATATTTTGCACCAGGCCGGATTGACATTGACGTGTAGTTCAGGTTTGAGTAACTTATCCACCACAAGAAGAACAAAATGATGAAGGAAGTGTAGGGTACTTTATTATTTTATTATTTTGGTTACATTTAGATTTAGATTCTGAACATTATTCAGAGCAGAACTGCTACTTGGCTTCAGTGAATTGCAGAGATAAACTGGAAAATTTGAGTGAAGTGAGTAAAAACAAACTCAGACCTCTTGGAGAAGTGCTTTGCTCTTTAGCAGGGTTGATGTATTTGTACCTGTACGAGGTCAGAAAGTTTAATTGGATTTATCATCTGTTCACTAGCTGTACCGTTAAATACTTGTAATTCGACAAAGAGTCTAAGACATTGAATACTGTCACAGAATACCCGCTGTTTGTGGCTTCAGTCGAAAAGTAATCATTGATAATCTGGGCTAGGCCACAGTAATTGGTAAACAATTTCTGGTGCTCCAGCAAAAAACAGTGTAAAGACTACAGAAATTAGAAGGCGTTTAAAGTTTAAAATAGGTGACTTAAAGTGTCCTGGATTGGGTGCATCACATATTTTGAAGAGACACATTAATTTACGTCTATACCATAGAAATGCAAGTATTTTGGTAGAGCACCGCATCATTGCTGAGATTTTTCTTCATCTGTCACTGTCATTCAGAAGCTTGCACTTTCTTCTGTGCAAACATATTGCAGGTCTGTCGAGAGACCTGCAGACAAAGCTCCACGGGCAGCACCTGGCTCAGTCCGTAGTCCTCAAAGCCATCCAGGGTTTTATCAACAACCCAGAGTCCAACAAGCCACTCACCCTCTCCTTCCATGGCTGGTCCGGCACCGGCAAGAACTTCGTGGCCCGGATCATCGCCGATAACCTGTATCGTGACGGGGTGAAGAGTGAGTGTGTCCGTTTGTTCATCGCCCCGTTCCATTTCCCACACGCCAGACTGGTGGACACGTACAAGGTAAGACATACAGAGCCCACTTGGCACAGATTCAGCCGTTCTGTGCCAGGAACATGTTGGTGGTGTTCTTGGGACCCCAGTTTGCTTAGTCCTTAGTTCTCTTCCAGTCTGTGTTTTGTAATTCATTGCATGGAAGATAACGATCACAGTTTGGATGGATGCCTCAGTTCAGACATTGATCCAACAAGCACTGACATGCATGGCTTTTTGGAACCTGGCATCTGTCCAACCAGGGCACAGGTGCCAGCGTGGTCCCATCTAAACATATTCTTTCACAATCACTCCAGTAGATTTCAAAATTATGTTGACACAGCATTATTACTCAAAAAAATCCGGACACAACAGAGTATAGTACTTAGGATAACCTTTAAACTGATTCTATCAGAATCTGCAGAATTTGTAAATGTGGACTCTGAATTCTGAACATATCCGCTGTGTCTCGCCAGGGTCCCCCCTAAAAATGATAACAGATCACAACAAGATTTTTGCATAACATAATAAGGATCAACGACATAAATAAAAATAGCAAATTCTTTTAAATTGCTTTTTTTTGTTTTTGACTAAAATGCAATGGAAATTGTTCAGGTTCAAAGTAAATAAAATAAACATGTTAAGATTTTTGACTTTGTAGTTTGGTCTTCCTCTTTGTATCCAGGGCCAGCTGCGAGAAGCGATCCGGGACACGGTGTTGCGTTGCCCTCAGACTCTGTTCATCTTCGACGAGGCTGAGAAGCTTCACCCAGGCCTTATCGATGCCATCAAGCCCTACATGGATCACTATGACAATGTTGATGGGGTCAGCTACCGCACAGCCATCTTCCTTTTCCTCAGGTTGGTCTTTTATTTCAGGCGCATCCTGTCTTCTCAAGCTGGGTCAGAAACTCGCTACCACTCAGAGTGTATTGCACCTCTGGCCCAGATACTCTGATAGCTCATCTGTGATGAAGGATGTTTCTTCCGCTCTCTCCATTAGCCCTCTTTATGGATTTTTCACGTTCTCAATTACTCATGTCCAATTTCTGCTGACGGATAATCTGTTCAGTCAAACTTAGAAATGCATTTTTCACTGCGATGATGTGATTTGGGAGAGGCCTGGGATCACTAAAACTCTACAAAATCACATTAAATATGAATGCTGAATTTTCATGTTTTTCAATTTTGAATGTTTTTGCTGCGCCTGTTGTCTCTACAGTAATATTGGTGGGGCAACGATCAACGATGTAGCGCTGGACTTCTGGCACTCCGGTCAAAATCGAGAAGACATCGGTATGGAAGACCTGGAGCATCGACTACGAACTGAAACTATGGAGTCTCAAGGTATGCAGCAGTGCTGTCTGGAGCTGTCATATGAACATATTTGTTGGTGGAACTTGTTTGGGAATTTAGAAGCAATTTCTCCCTGTGGTTATCTCTCTCCCAGGTGGATTTGCACAGAGCGAGCTGATGTCCGGCCACCTGATCGACTTCTTCGTGCCCTTCCTGCCTCTGGAGTACCGCCACGTCAAGCTCTGTGCACGGGATGCTTACGCAGCCCGAGGTCTGGAGACAGACGAAGCTACACTGGATGAGGTGGCCAAGGCGATGCTGTATGTCCCCAAAGAGGAGAGACTATTCTCAGCCCAGGGATGCAAGTCCATACCCCAGAGGATCAACTTCTTTCTCCCCTAGAAGGAGAGAACGACAGAGAGAGCGAGAGAGACCTGGAGGAGGTGTGAGATTGCTTTACCAGCCCATCTGCATACAGAGCCACAGAGGAGATGTGTCTTCTCTGCTCTGCTCTACGTACTCTCCTCCCCCCCGACAGATGCAACATGTGTCTGTCCAGGCCCCTCAGAGAAGGCCAGACAGCAGGACAGGTCCAGCATTAAGAGGGGAAAGCAGCATGGCTCATCCTGCAGGGGGCTGTAGTGCCGCAGGAAATGTGTTCATGCCAGACAGTCATCATGTGCAGTGTGTGGCTGCTCCTCTTCACCTGCTTGGTTTGAATCCTCACAGTGTCAAGATGTGGAAGGGAAGAAGACGGTATTAATGGTTTGTGCAGTGTATGTCATAGAGAACATGTTATCATGTCACATTATTTATGTCTGTTCACCCTGAGTTGTTTTTTATGTTTAGATAAGGTCATACTTCATGTGTTAGTATTTGCATGTCAGACACTGTGCTAACATTAGCACTGATTATTTATTGACATCACTTGTGCCATATTTGAACATGTTCTGTATCTGATTATTTTTGTGGAGTTCTGTGAGCCATTTACTGGGCTTGTAATGAACATTAAATAGCATTGTGGTGTGAACATTATGGCGTGTGTAACAGCTAACAGCAAAGATGGAAATGTTACTTGAAGTTGTTTGTGGAATACATGCGAGACCAGTGTGTGTAAACCACAGAATCTATTTGAAAGTCAGCTTTGTTTTGTGTAAATGGGTTTAGGAATAAGGCTCTTAATAATTTATTTTTGATCTCAGTCATTTTAAGAGGGTTTATGTGAACCTGATAAATGTTTTATTACTATTATAATCATCATTGGTTAATATACAGCATTTTACTTTGTTACTTTGGGACATAGTTTATTCATTGACTTGCTTTGTCTCACACACACTCAGGTCAGAGTTGGTTTGCATTAGAGATTTTACTTTCTACAGCTCAAAGGGTCACATCACAAGAAGAACGAGGAAAGAAATGATCTCAGACATTGTTTTAAGAAAATAAACACCCACAGTAAACCAGCTATAGCTGTTTTTATTTAATTCCTTTGTCAAAAAAAATACATCAAAAATACACTGGTATGAGCTTCTTAAATATAATAATATATGTGCTGTTTTATATAATATAATAATATTAAACTCAACACCTTTGGATTTTTGAAAAAAATCAAATTAGAATATCTGGTTGGGCTTCGGGGAATAATTATGGGCGTTTTTCAGCTGTGTTCTGACATTTTATATACAAAAAAAATATCAATCAATTAATAAAGAAAATAACTGTTGGATGTATTGATTATGACAATAATCACTGGTTGCAGCTTTACAGTACTATGATTTTCTGTGTTGATTACTTGTCAGAAAAAAATGAAACAGTTTTGTAAAAACACATCTCACACTACAAATGATCACATTATGAACAAAAACATTTCCATTAAATTAATTTAATACATTAAAACTAGATTTTGACCTCTAAAAAGACTGGAGCTATAAAATGGAGAACCAGAAACAGTTTATATTCCACGTCTAGTGGTGCAAATTTCTAAGAAATCTGCTATTAATCAATAAGCAAAATGATTTGGAATTTGGCGTTTGGGGCCCCATGGGTTCAGGAAGGCCTGATCAGTTGCTTGCTTTCCCCAGCTGGTGATCCAGCCTTGGTTCTACATCACAAACATTGAGAGTGGACTTTATAGTGAGGCAGGAAACTTGTGTCTAGTAGTTAACTTCTGGAACAAACAATATTTTCACAGAGAGAAAAGGAGTAGATGTGAAAGAAAAGGATGTGCTTTTTTAAATTCTTTAGTCATTTATTTATTTGTGCAGAAGATATCAGACAAACTGCATTTCAAAATACCTCTCTGAAGGGGATCTTTGAAAGTCAGCACATCTGTTTCACAGCTGTTCGTGTCAAATGATGACACTGAAGTTAGCTTCCAATTCAGCAATTAAGGGAAACTTAACTGCATGTCTTGTGGTGCGGGAAATGGACTGGACTACATTAACCTAAAGACTGTTAAAGATTTGTGAAATCGTTATTTTTATTTATTTGTTGTTTTTACATGTCTAGGTATGGTGCTTTTTGATTGAGACCTTGTCTCTGTGCTCCGAGTGGTAACAAAGTATTGAAATAGTTATTTTTGCATTTTGACAAACAGAACAAAGGTTTCGCAAATCTGATACTGTGTTTTAAACAATTTTTAGCTTCTGTGGGTTAAACTAGTCTAGATTTGGCAAATTTAGGTAAAGTGGTGTACGATCTAAACTTGGTCTGATGCGGTCTGGTTGGGAAAACTTGCCCTTAACTACCTTGTCGGAAGCTTACTCTGGCCTCATTCACGTTGAAATAAATCCTATATTTGTTCGTGTTATTGTTATTTATTCACGTTTATTGTTATTTTCTCTCTCCCCCACTCTCTCTCCACATTCACCCGTGGCGCATCGCCCTTCTCTGGTTGTGTATCAAGCAAACGCGTGGTCTGCACCCATTGGCTACAGCAACTATTCGTCCAAATTTACTCTCCTCTGATTGGCTGATTGGCGGGCTAGCGCTTCCTTATTGAGGTTTGAGGCCGACGTCCAATCAGATTCAGCCATCTGTTCCGAGCCGAGAGGCGAGCGGTATCCGCGGCGTCTCGGTGCTTCTCACTGTACCATCACTGTATGACAGACTGGACCGATAAACAGCTGCTGCTGCACAGTGCAGGCACATAATATAGACTCATTTGCGTTTATACTTAGGTAGTTTTTCATTCCACGGGGCGCTTCATCTCGTCACAATGACAGCCCTGTCGCTGCTTTTGGTGGCCTTGTCGGCCGCTTCTGCCCTGGCCGAGTCCACTGTGTATTTCCGAGAGCAATTTGAAGACGGGGGTGAGGTCCTTTCACACAGAACTGTGCCTTCATCTTTTAACTGCTTTTGTTGTAATTTGTTGAAACTGTAAATGTATCAGATATTACAGCACTGAGAAAAAACGGTAGACTGTATACTCTCTTCCTGCGGCTTCTGTTGAGGTGTCGGCTAAATGACTGAATTTATGATGTGATCTTATGATTTTACTCACATTTCTAAGATGCACTGTCTGCTTACTGTTCAGCTGGACATGAGTTTAGTCTACATGGCTGCCATTCATCTTTGACCCTTATCTCCCCTCCCTTCCTCCTCATCACACCCTCTCTGCCTCCCCATCCCCCTACAGCACCCAACCCGCCCCCCTTCCCCGGGCATTCTCTGTTTCCCCTCCTTCACCTATCTGTCCGGCTTTCATCACCAGTCTCACTGCAAACACAGTGTGGATAGTAAAGGCAGCCGCATAATGCATTCCCCGGCAGCGTAACACATTCCCACCTCACCTGCACTGATGCATCATCAGTGGTGGATTGGCACCATGCGAGTCTTTTTAACTGTGAACCTAAACTTGTTTGTGCAGATGCCTGGACGAGTCGCTGGCTGGAATCCAAGCATAAGTCAGACTACGGCAAGTTTGTCCTGACGGCGGGGAAGTTCTATGGAGATGCAGAGAAAGACAAAGGTGAGTAGAAATGCTGACTTTTATTCTTACACTGTGGATTATTCCTGTGCAAGACAGTTATCTGACTGAAACAGCAAAATGTGATGCTTGCCATTTCACTTAATTCTTTAGCTTTTAATGCAACATTTGCTAGTGGGTCAACACTAAGGAAGCACTCTGTACTGAAGGCGAGACCCGTCCTTTAACAGACGTTACATGATGTTAGTCCAGGGTGTTTTGAAAATGTATGTGTGCATCTCTCTCTCTCTCTCAGCTGGAAAGCTGGATTGGCCCCGGAGACACTGTCCTAGTGACTGAGCCTTTGGTCTCATATGTTGTTATTATTTGCGATATTCTACACACATGCATTTATTCTGAATGGAGGACTTCTAACTGTGATTCTGAAAATGTTCCTGTGTCCCAGTGAAATCACCAGAGTTGCAGTCAGAGCGTCTCAGAGTTGTTCCATTATTCACAGTCCATGGAGCAGCTCCAGTATTTGTTTCTACATGACATCATCACAACAGTCTGTCTCTGTGTTGTTTAACTTTAGAAGGGACTTGTTCATATTCACAAATTCGAACTAACCTGTACAGTTTTATAGAAACAGCATTGATGATATGTGCTTTACTCCAGATTCTCCCTTAATACATTGCATTAACGCTGTTTGCACTGCAGGTCTGCAGACGAGCCAAGATGCCCGCTTCTACGCCTTGTCAGCCCGTTTTGATGACTTCAGCAACCAGGGCCAGCCTCTAGTCATCCAGTTCACTGTGAAACATGAGCAGAGCATTGACTGTGGTGGAGGCTACATCAAACTGTTTCCCTCTGCACTCAGCCAAGAAGACATGCATGGAGACTCCGTCTACAACATCATGTTTGGTAAGTTTAAAGATGTCCCTCTGTTAGGCCAAAAGACTCTGTCTCCTATGAATATTCCTCAGTGATAACAGTACAAACAACCATGTTATGTTTCACCACAGTTTTACAGCTCTTAACTAAGTTGTATGCACAGACAACCTCAGCAACTGTCATCCACTTTCATGGATTTGACATATTCCTCACCTGCTTCCCCCCTTGTGTTTGCTTAGTTTCTGCTCTTAACCGAAGGACTTGATTATACATTTCCACTTCTTTACTTGTGGACTCATTCAGGTCCTGATATTTGTGGCCCTGGCACAAAGAAGGTTCATGTCATCTTCAACTACAAAGGCAAGAACCATCTGATCAACAAAGATATCAGATGCAAGGTGAGACATCAATAAATGGGTGTTTTTTTGTGTTGTTTTCATTTAGAAATGGCAGAAGCTCTTTTTAATTCCCACTGCATGCACATGTTGAATGTGGAAGGTGTGTTTTATTATAAACCCATTATATCTAAATCATTCATGAATCAAATGTGATCGCAACAGCTGCTTACATTTCCTTTCTGCCCTGCAGGATGATGAGTACAGTCACTTGTACACGCTGATTGTCAACCCTGACAACACTTACGAGGTCAAGATCGACAATAAGAAGGTTGAGTCGGGCAATCTGGAGGATGACTGGGACTTCCTGCCTCCCAAAAAAATTAAGGACCCTGAAGCCAAAAAGCCAGAGGACTGGGACGACAGGGAGAAGATTCCCGACCCTGATGATAAGAAACCAGAGGTCAGTCACTTTGAGCCACCCAAGGCATCCGTTTTTATTTTTCATTTTCTTTTGGGTTTACACTTTTATCTGTAACAGAGAGAAATCACTTAATATCTATGAAACCCGTAGGTCTTTTTAAAATGTTTTTTAGTGTCAGTTTAATCATGTTTCCCCCTCTTTTGTGTATGTGTGTGTAAAGGACTGGGACAAGCCTGAGAACATCCCAGATCCTGATGCTAAGAAGCCTGATGACTGGGATGATGAGATGGACGGTGAATGGGAGCCACCTATAGTCACCAACCCTGATTACAAGGTGCAAATAATTATTTCACACACACACACGTTCCAGTCTGTGGTGTACACTACTGCTGTGTCTTAAGTAACTCTCCATTTACTACCTAATGTACTATATTTCTTTTGGGCCATTTTATTTGAGTCCCCAAATTCATAAAATCTATGCCTTCTTTCAATCTAACAGAAGCACACAACTTTTACTATAAAAAACAAAACTGTACAGTTTTTTTTTTTATAGTAACACTGCACCTGTTAGTGTTGAAGGAGTGAATTGGGGAGTGATTTTGGACACAGCCTGTGTTTCACTATGGGTAAAATTGAACTTTAATTGTGTTGTGTTAATAATTGATAAATAATTCAAAAAATTTTAAGTTTTACATCATGAAATATCTCAATCTGTCCCGCAGCTGGCATGTCATAATTATTCCAGAGAAACTTCTTAGTCAGCAGATGTGCTGAAACTTTTTGTGATTCCTCTGACATTAACAATAATCCCTGGCTTTCTGTGTCTCTTTGCGGTCCACAGGGTGAATGGAAGCCCAAAGAAATCGACAACCCTGCCTACAAGGGCAAGTGGATCCATCCTGAGATTGACAATCCAGAGTACACAGCCGATTCTGAGATCTATAAATACGACAGCATTGGTGTGATTGGACTGGACTTGTGGCAGGTAAGAATATACTGAAGTCGACTCTCTTATTTAATGCTTAATAAAGAGTCAGTTTCCTGAAATTAATAACAGCAAACTAGTGTATACCTTTTAGTTGAATTATATCCAGCCAGGAAAAGGAAAGTTTTGCTTGCACACTTTGCTGTGTCTTATTATGAGTTGGAGCCACTACAAAGTTCTGTGTTTGTTTGTAATTTGTCCACAAGTGTTTAATTTTTTCTCAGTCTGTGCAAATGTTTCTTTTCAGTATCATATGAAGGGAAATGGAGATGCCATAGAAACAGAGAAAACGAGTGAAAAATGCAGCTGTTCTTTTCTTTTATTTGTTTGCATGATGTACCTCACAGTAAAATACATACTTTTTTAAAATTTTCTTTTGTAGGTCAAGTCTGGAACTATATTTGACAACTTCCTGATCACCAATGACCCAAACCTGGCAGAGGAAATAGGCAACGACGCATGGGGTAAAACTAAGGTGAGCCCAAAACTTTTACTAGTTTACGCTGCATGTAACCACATGTCCTGTTCATGCATCTTTATTATGTACCAGTATATAAACTTGTAGCGTTAAATAAAGTTAAATCATTAAGGAATGATTTATGAATCACTTTCTAATTTGCTTTTTCCATGTACTCCAGGATGCAGAGAAGAAGATGAAGGAAAGCCAGGAGGAGGAGGAGAGAAAGAAACGTGAGGAGGAGGACAAGAAGAGGAGAGAGGAGGCAAAGGAGGATGAGGAGGAGGAAGAGGAGAAAGATGAGGAGGATGAGGAAGATGAAGAGGAGGGTGAAGAGCAGGAGGAGGAGGACGAGGAGGAGGATGAAGGCACAGACTCTAAACTCAAGGATGAGTTATAAACGTCATGCAGGAACTGCTCAGAAAAGAACCTGACTGAGTCAGTGAGCCATTGGAACAAGGCTGGTGACTGAGATGATAGACCCTCATGACTGACACCCTGGGGAGGGGTTGGGTGGGATGGGGTTTTTCTTTTGTTTGTTTGTTTGTTTGTTTACAAAGCAAGGGAATAGGTGAAAAAGGGCAATCGCTGTTCTGTTTCCTATTTCCATGTGCTACTACTATTATTATTATTACTGTTATTAAATTAAGAATAGTAATAGAAAAGAATGAAGATGTCATAACAAATCTCAAGACTGGAAACTATAAAACTAAATTGTTCTTCAGTTGTACCCACCAAAAGTACATGAACTGTTATTTCTGTTTTTCAAAACTCTGGGTTTTAATGAAGTATAATGTTGTGGTGACATGAAAAGCTATATTTGGTATGTGGATGATGCCATGCAAATGTTTTGTTTACCTCATGTGTTTTGTTTGTCTTATTAATCTGTCATGTTTTTTTTTGTTTTTGTTAAACTTTTTGTAGTGAGTCTCAAGTTCCCACATTATACTGGATATTCTGTCTGCTCTTATTTTAAACTTCTCTGATTCAAACAGGGGTTTATGTTACTGCGACAAGCGTGCATAAGGACTAACTAAATATTTGAGAACCTCTTTTTAAAAAAAAAACAACTTAGGATAGGATGGTCATATGGGGTTCTTTAAGATGAAATCCCTTGCATAGTTTTGTACTGTAAAGTTAACATTTTATCACTTCAGTGCACATACTGTCGTCTTGCGTGTCTAAATAAACTGTTCTCAAACTCAGATGTACATTAAGAGCACTCCAGTAGCAGAAAAGCTTCCATTCATTTGGTACGGATTCACTATAGGTTTACTCATTGTTGGTGTACAGGACCAGTTTCCTCACATCTGATGCCAAAATGGCTGCACCTGTGTACCCCAACACACTGTCCCAAACAGTCTGAAGGATGATCCTTTTGTAAAAGATACATTTTGTACTAATGGTAGTAACTGAAGTGGGAAGACTTTTCATGTTGCTGTGTAAAAAAAACAAAAAAAACAAAGACGTGGTCTGTCCAATAAAAACAGCTGGAAGAAAAAGAGCAGAAGTGCTTCTCCGTTTTATGTCTTTAATGAACTATTGCTATATAAAAGTAATATAATGTGTTTTGATTGCCTATCTCTGTGGTATCCCAGGCCTGTGGGGCATTTTTTTTGTTTCCTTGTTGGCATTTATCTGTATTATTTATACCTGTGTGTTTTTTTTTATTTTATGGTTTTTACATGTATTCTGCTACATTTCAGAGGGAAATTTCGTTTTTATTCCACTGCCTATATCCGACAGCTGTAGTTAATAGTTACTTTCCACATTCAGATTTCACATACAAAATGTGATCAGCTGATTAAACTATGTACAGAAACAACCCATCTGTATATAAAGTAGTTAAGATTACTCGACTTTTACTTGTAACGGAATATGTTTCCTGTGCCTTTGGCCTTATGTATCATTGATAACACTTATGTAACCATATTAATATTTATTTGAAAAACAAATACAAATTTATGTAGTGCAAGTACTTAGCTCTAATACAAAACATTTAGATAACATTATGTTTATACCAGGTAGGCCAGTTCAGACACATGAATGTTGTTAAATAAAATTAATTTACTTAAGTACATCATCTAAGTGCTTCTTCCATCTTTGGTGTATAGTGTTATATTATTATTTTTTGGGGACACTGGGTTGTTTTGGCTGACGTTTGAAGGAGTAAAGTGTGCACTCCCCGATCCCAGTCCCATGGTTTGGATTGATCCCGGTCGTGGACGTGAAGTCCAGTGCCAGGTTTTTCAGCGGCCTCTGTCTGTGTCTGGCAGCAGCGCAGCATGAAAGCAGTGGGAAACAGAGACACTATGGCTGCCACTCTGTCTCTTACTCAGGTAACACTATCTTACAACTCAAATCTAACGACTGCAAACCTTTTTTGACCCCTGTCTGCTGTCCTCTGAGATATTTCAGCAGTGTTAGCGAAACTGGGCTGGCAGAAAGCCGGTCTTATTTCGACCCTCGTCCCTCTTTTTGAGAAGTTTAGTCCTGCTGTGACTGGGAAAAGTTTCTGCCTAATCTCTTTGGGGACTGCGTAAGGGCGTAGCTAGCTAGCTAGCGTGCTAGCTAACAGCTAGTTTGTGTGTAGTGTTGGGCTGTTTCAGAGCCGCTTTATCAAACTTGAGATACATCTTGTAGCGATACATGGCTTCGTCTCGGTCGGGATGTGTATATAATCACGTTTTGTCCTGCCTCGATTTGCTGCAGGCTAGTTGGTCCTGGTCTGAGAGATGTTAATACGAGACACCCATGTGTGGCTCTGTTGTTCCTTTACTGTCATATTTCTGCTAGTTCAACCTCTGCTAACACTGTTTGCCGCTAAAAATTAGTTAAGCAAGTTAGATATATTAAACGTTATAGCCCACGCTGGGAATTTTCGTGATGCTTATGTAGCTTGCTATATGGCCAGACCGCATAACCAACCTGTTCATGGCTATTATTAGAAGTAAACAGGCTCCACTGACCGGGTTAGTGTTTTCACTTTGACCTTTGAGAAGTGGACAACGTTAACTGTTAGCCTGTTAGCTACTGTGGTTGCACTGCGTCCAGAACGTTAACAGAAAAAAAAAAACTGCAAATGGTGTTAACAGTTGTTTTGCAACCAGTAAGAGGAAGTGAACTTGAGTAGCCACTAGCCATCCCTGCTGTCACAAAATGTCAGTCAGTTGCTAGCTACCTTAAAGTCCACAATATGTATAGGAAAGGGTATGTATGGGAAGTAAATAAGTTATTTAGCAGGTAGCAGCCAGGTCTAATAAGTAGGTTACAGTGCCAGACTTGTTACCTGAGCCACTGTTGCCTCTAACAACAGTCTGCTGCCTGCCACCACCAGCTTTGACATCTTTATCTCTCTCAGATTAGTTTAAAAACAAAAACCTGTCTTGATATCTGTGTGTTGTGAGAGTCCATTGGTTTGTGAGGCAGTGCTTGTTTCAGGTGCTGTCAGTTTTTCCACCTGATCGTCCTCACACTGACCTAATGTTTGGTGTTATTATATCACCAGTGTGTTTTACTGCCACAGGTGGATTAGGGAGTTGAAATTTCTAGAGCAAACTAGACTGGCCTGTCACCTTCTGCACTGTAATTTATCTTGCTATCTGCTGCAGTTTTGTATTGCCTAGCTGGGGGAATGATTGAGGGGTGTTTTTTCAATGCTCAATTAAATAGTCACCAGTACAATGACCACAGTGTTACAGCCGCCAACAGTTCCAGGCACACTATTGTGAGTCACAGAAAAAAAATTGCATTGGCCACAGAAAGATAAGTGTGTGTGAATGGTTATCTTGCTATGAATTGACAGTTGACAAGGACGGCAAATAACAAAGCTGATCACAGGCTGTGTTTTTTTTCGTGTGAGCCTTCTTCTGTGCTGGACCTATGTGCATAAGTCTGTACTGAGGCTGACTTCCAAACAGATCTTTACACTCCTCTTGCTTCTGTTTTACAGTAGACAGTATATTTTCATGTCTCTGGAGAAAGTCAAAGACAGCTTTACACACTGGTGGAATGGCCACTCCCCAGCTGACTCACAGTTCAGACTATTACTTTCAAGTCCTTTCCTCCTCCTGCACCTGTCGATTTAAAAGCCCAACAAGCAGTTGTCAGTTTCAGCTATATGAAAAAGGAAATGCTGATTCTCTTCCTGTTCAGTCCAGAAGCGGGCAGTTGTATTAACAGAGGAAAAGGGGGGTATTTAGGGAGGATATGACAGAAGGCCATATTATCTGTTGCTTGTGGAGTGACGCCCTACTGTAACTGTCTAGAGATGCCCATCAGTAGACCTGGGAAGTGTTGACTCTATCCTGAAGTCACACAGCACACGTCATCACTCATTACAGAAACCTTCTGTATCATCATGATTCATATTAGTCCATGGCCTGATGTGAGATACTTTACCACTCCAGGAAATTCTGCTTTACTAGGAAGCATAGAGATGCAGTGCCTTTCATATAATCATTAGTGTAATTATCTGATTACTGCTGAAACAGTTAGTCAGTTAGTTGATTTATTATTGGATCATTGACAAACAATTTGTCTTTTTAATGATAGAAATGTAAATGAACATGATGATGAATAATAATTGAGAATTTGAGCATATTGGTTATCGTCTGTGTGTCTGCCTCCTCCATCTGTAATATTTTTTTGTTTGTTTTTGGCAGCTGCCTCGGCTCAGTGGTTTACACACTTACTGTAGCCAGCAAGCACTTGTTGATCATTTGAGCTTGTGCACTGAATCTGCAGAAGTGAGAAAGCTTGTTGACTATTAGTTTATTCTGTCTCAGATTCTTTTAAGGGTAACTTAACGGGTAAGTTCATGCACAAACCTGAACGTGACCATTTGAGCAATGACAACTGTGGTAACAGTTTTAAAAGCAGCGTATAAATGGGATAAAAATCAGGTCTTCAATCAGACTGTCTTTAATGTGGAATTGTTGTCCTCCTCCACAGCTCTCCAGTGGAAATCCCATCTATGACAAATACTATCGACAGGTATGTAAATGTATCCATCCAAAAACCAAAAATGATGGTTTATTGAGCTCAGCTAGCTAGTTTGTCTTTCATGTTGCTTAAAACGTGCGTACAGTATATCATTCACTAGCACTAGTGAGCCCATTACTGTTGTTAGATCAAGACATTTTAAGATGATTTGCATTGTGCTTTAAATGAAATTGCTCTAGATTAGAGATGGCTGAAGTATAAAAAAAAAATATCACGGAGAGAGGTATTTCAATTCAGTACACGTTTGTTTTTTGTGTAATTTGGGTACACAAAACAAGCTTTATTTGCATTAATAAAACGTAGTGTTGCAGTGAGCAGTCATCTCTCTCCTCTGCTATCAGTTCCAGTCTGTGTCCAGCAAAGGAAGTATCTCTATGAATTAATAATGTTTCCCTTTGCCCAACGTGTCAGGGGAGCTCGCTGTGAGCCTCATGAAAGACTACCAGCAGATTTAAAACCAAACTAAAAGACTGCTGAGACTGGTTTATTATCAGTATTGATTCAAGTACTGAGAGACTTCCATCTCACAGGGTAATTCTCAGTTTTATTTGTTCCTTACTCGCTTTTCTCTTACTTGAGGCTAACAATGCATCTAGAGCTTTCTTCAATCCAGACACTGTTCTTTAGTCAGTGTTATGATCTGCATTATTTGACCTATCAAAAAAGCTGTGTCTCTGTCCACAGCACAGTTGTTTTACTGATGTCCTGAGATGGAGTAAGTTCCAATGACTGTATGTTCGGGGTGTGCGTATGTTCAAAGGTTGATCCGAGTGGCAGTGGGCGGGTGGCGGCAGCCGATGCAGCTCTGTTCCTGAAGAGGTCAGGCTTAGCTGACCTGGTCCTGGGGAAGGTGAAAAACAAACTTGTATTATCACAGAAGTAACACCTCACTATTGTCTTTGCTGTCTCTGATGATGGTAACAAATGTGTATGCTGTGTGTGTCTCCATAGATCTGGGATTTGGCAGACTCTGAACGTAAAGGTTCTCTCAACAAACAGGTACAAAAGCATTGTGGAGTAACAGCATAATGAACTTGATATTTTTAAATACATGCATCAACCATATGTGTTCACTAGGTTTACATCACATACTGTACTTCTGTTCCTCTCAGCAATTCTTCATAGCGTTGCGGTTGGTAGCTTGTGCTCAAAATGGCCTGGAGGTGGCACTCAAGAGCCTTAATGCGGCTGTTCCTCCCCCCAAATTTGTAAGTCTGTAACTGTACACTTCAGCACAGGCTCTGTCCATGCTGTAAATGCTGCTGCTGTTCATTTGAAGTCTCTTGTAAATAGAGAATAAGATACACAGTGCTGGAATTAAATTCAGCTTTTTTTCTTTATCTCACTGCCGTAGTGCTCAAATAGGTTATTATATATTCTGAATCCAGACATGGAATTATCATCATACATTGTTTACTGCAAACTAACTGACTGAGGTTTGTTGATTTCCAGCATGACACAAGCAGCCCACTGTTAGCGGGAGGAGTGGCTGTTGACATGCCCTGGGTTGTCAAGGTAAGGTGCTGACAAGTTTGTTATCTTTTTGTCTGAGTGTATCGCACTGATCTAGTGATATATGTTTGTTTGTAACTAGGCTTGATATCTTTGACAACAACAAAAACACAATAAAAGACATTTACTGCTGTCCAGTGTCAGTGCTGTTTGTTCATAAATATTAACCAATATTAATATAACATTTTAAAGGCTAGTGTGATCCACATACACACAGTAAAATATTTCTGCTGATTTATTTTTACAGCTGCCTGAATTTCTCTGTTGCTTTTGAACTTTCATTCTTAAACACAACCTTTTATGATTTTTTTTACTGGATTTAGTTTTACAATTACTGCATCAGGAATATGTCGAGTTTGAATCCTCACCCTCTAATCATTTTGCACCTGTTTGTTTTGTTTTGTTTTGTTTTGTATGTTTTTTTTTTTTTCAGCCTGAGGAGAAGATGAAGTTTGACTCCATCTTTGACAGTCTGGGTCCAGTGGGAGGGATGCTAACAGGTGACAAGGTTAAGCCCGTCCTGCTTAACTCCAAACTGCCAGTGGACATCCTCGGCAGGGTATGATCCTCTAACAGGACACTTTGACTATTAGTTTGACCTATTGACAAAGTGGCAAAACTATACAGAAAATTCTGTGCTTTTAAAAAAAATAACAGAAGCAAATAGTCGCCAATTTATGCAGGTAGCTTTAAAAGAAATCCAAGTAGCTGATTAAATCTTCTCATATCAAAATAAAATGTGACAAAGAATAGACAGACTGATACTTGAGATTTCATATACACAACTACGCAATGTTTTCTTCATCTGTAAGAGTATAAATGACAACAGTTGAAGCAGCACAATGCAGAAAGTAAAAAAAGGATGTGAAATCAAAAATCAGTTGGGTGGAAAATAAAATCAGAGAGGAAGTGAGAACCGGCAGTGAGTCAGGGCTTTCAGGCACAGATGTTGTGTATATCTTAGTTTTGTAATGATGCATGCTTAGCAATAATGTGTCTGTGTGTTGAAGGTTTGGGAGCTCAGTGACCTTGACAGAGATGGCATGTTGGACAAAGATGAATTTTCTGTGGTAAGATATGAGCTAATATCATGGATGAAAAAGAAACCACAAAGGTTACGGTTGTAGTCTGCAGTTACTTTCAACTTGTGTTTTTATTGTACTGATATATTCAAATCTGCACTGTGTCCCTCAGTATATTACAGCATTGATCTTCCACGCATCTAAATCATATTAAGGTTTTATAGCGCAAGGAGGTGCTTTCCCTCGTCTCTACAGTCTGAATATTTTTGCTCCAGGAATAGATTTGAAAGTTTCTTCACCAATTTTTTTTTGTTTGTTTTTGTGTATGTATCATGCTTTAATTAGGAGTACATCCTGGGAAGCTATTACAGGCTGTGAACATTGTTTCTATAGATCTGGATGGAACAAATTCAACATGTGGAAGAAGTGTGAGGACTGAGTAACTACAGGATTGTTTATTGGTAACTGTCTTTTATCACTGATTTCTGTTGCCCTTTCCCAGGCCATGTATTTGGTGTACAGAGCTCTGGAGGGGGAGCCTGTTCCCATGTCCCTACCACCTCCCCTGGTTCCACCCTCCAAAAGGAAAAAACCCTCGGTGCCACCCGTGATGCCCCTGTTACCCTCGCCCCCCTCTGTCAAAGACAGTCGCTCCTCCCACGCTGGCTCTAAGACCATGCCCCACCCCCCTAAACCCACCCCAGCTCCTGTCCCAGCACCAGCAGCTGTCTCTGTGAGTACAGGACCCATCTCTCCTGTGCATTCAGTACCTGAAAAGCTTTTGGATGTTTTATTTCACTGCCACATAGCTGCAGCAACAAACATTTAAAATGATTTCAAACTGGCTAGCTCATTGTGTTTTTCAAAAGAATAAGACAAGAGGGAGTGTGAAGGTAAGTGAATTTGAAGTTGGAGTTAATATTGTGTCACTGACACAGGCTGGATTAAATCCCACCTGTAGTTACGAAGTAATAACAGTGTGTAGTTAAGTCTGTGGTGTTTTCTGTGCAGTGGGTAGTGTCTGCAGCAGACAAAGCCAAGTATGATGAGCTCTTCAACAAGACAGACAGTGACATGGACGGGCTGGTGTCTGGACCTGAAGTCAGAGATATCTTCCTCAAGACTGGGCTGCCCTCTGCCACACTCGCACGCATCTGGTAAGATACGACAGCAAAGCTCCCTCTAAGGTCCACTGCCCCTCTGTAAGATACAGTTCTATAAAACTATGTGGATCTTTTTTCTTAATTGACTTTATCAGTTGGTCTTTATAAGGTCAAATATATTCTCTAGTGTAGTGAAACTGATTTTATTTATGTAGTGCTTCAAAGGTTCTCAAACCCTTCAACCTGGGACTTTCAGTTTGAATCCCCAAGAAACCCCTTCACGGGGGAAAATAAGAAGAAACCCCAGGAAAAGGAACAGAACAGGGATCCCTCTGTCAGGACATAAAGATGTGGAATAGATTTTGTTTGGTCAGAGGAGATGGAAACAAAAACAGTAACAGTGCACAATGGAAAAATAGAATGACAGTTTTCTTGGCATTAGCCTTGTCAAATTGTGTAAAATCACATGCTGTGTTTTAAATGTCCACATTTCATGAATGTAGAAAAGGAAATTTCACTTCAGTAAGGGCTGGAGTTGAAATTGAACAATGCTAATAGAGGATAACACAAAAAGTATGAATTATTGATATGACCGGATACAGATGACGTGCATGAAAGAGGATGTTGGTACATGGTCGATGCCTCAATTCAATACAACAAATACCACAGTGCCTTTGATTATTAATATAAAGATATCAAATGTGGGAAACAGATACATATTGTTTTTAAGATATACTAGGTGATATAGAGATAACAGATTATAACTGCAGTTTTCACAGCACTGCAGTGCATGTTTTCGCATCCAACCAATAGAATATCACATCGAATTGATTTTTATCTTGACACGGCTGATTAGCTTCTGTCCTGTTGTGACTGTCCTGTGGATTTGCTTCCATAACTGCTGAACATGATGATCAGCCAGGCTATAAAAAAAACGGCCTTTGCCTGAGGTGTAAATCATTATTCTCTTATGTAACCTGTGTCTGTCTGTTCTCAGGGAGCTTTGTGACATTGGAGACATCGGGAAACTGACCCGAGAGCAGTTTGCCCTGGCACTTTATTTAATCAATCAGAAGCTGACTAAAGGCCTGGACCCTCCGCAGAGCCTCTCCCCAGAGATGATCCCTCCATCTGACAGACAAAACATCAAACAGGTGAGTCGCTCCGAGCGTTCAAGTCTAAGACTAATAATCAGGGATGTCTGGATCCTTTTTGCCCCCCACATTAAACTTGATGATGTGCCCGATGATGCAGAATATGGGTGTATTTTTTTTTTTATAATAAAGGAAACCTGATTCAGAAAGGATCATCTATAATGAGATTTATGATGTTAATTAGAGCAAAAGACCAGCTGTGGTAGTGACAACAGTTGTAACCACAGTGATGAATGTGAGAGACAGTAAGCTGAGCAAATGAATGAAATACTGCATGTCTTGAACACTGCAGCCTGATATTTCTTGGTTACACTATAGTTGTATTTACAGATACATCTTGCATTATTTATTTATTTATTTTCAGTTTTTTTAAGCAAAGAATGTTTTTTTTGCCTCATGTATTTTTTATGTATTTTGATAAAAGTAAAATTCAGTTTGTTTTATTTTTGACTTTTTTTCCCCTTCTTTCTCCTGCTTTTTTTTTTAGCTTGCAGCTGTGTGTCTGTCTTTTCCTCTCTATATAGCACTTTGTTGTTTTTCACTCTGTTTCTCTTCACATTTTTTTTTTTAATTTTGGCCACTTCACATGTGCAGTGGGACAATCCTGAGTGAGTGTGTGTTAGTTTGCTGTCTCTGGTGCATCTCATTACTTTTAACAGGCGGCCTCTCTTTGTCTTTTAATTTCTCCAAATTTGTGTTTTGTGTTTTTTTTTTTGTTTGTTTTTTTTGGCCTTCTTCACACTGTTCACTGTCAACAAATCTAAATTACATTTTATATGG
Source organism: Toxotes lorentzi (assembly GCA_037833715.1). NCBI lineage: Eukaryota > Metazoa > Chordata > Actinopteri > Toxotidae > Toxotes > Toxotes lorentzi. Next base: position 9,203,342 of record JBBMJY010000022.1, on the reverse strand, counting down.
GTACTGGTCCCTGAGTTAATCATTATTAGCTGTCTAAATATTGATGCTTATGGTGGAAGCTGACAGGAGCAGAGGCTGCTGTTTTAAGTATTTTGCACTGCACCAAGAGAATGTTATCTTGTATATGGATGTGAAAAAGGGCTTTAAGTTTGTTTGATTTATCTTATAAAATGGAGAGAGGTTAGTATCCACCCAGTCTCACTACTATTCAGCCACTGTACTTCCCATCCCTGTCAGTTGTGTCTCCCTTAGCAGCTTCACATGTAGTTTTTGTAAAGCCGTCAGTGTAGCTCTGTTGTTCATGTTTGTGCTGTGACTGTTGTCCTAAATATCCAGGATTTTTCAACATATGTGTAATTTTGCTGTTCTCTCTAGTGTTACTAAATGAGTCTATGCTTTCCATATGTGATGAGAGGTAATTCTTAGCCAAAAGTAGAAATAGTTGTCCTCTGCATTGCTTCCTTTCCAGAATAATGCAGTAAATCTGGCAGCTGACTTCTCGGCCATCAAGGAGCTTGACTCTCTCAGTAACGAGATTGTTGAACTACAAAGGTAACATTTTGTTCTCATATTCATTTCTCTTTTTCACATTCAAAACGGTAAACACCATGCATGTTCTTGCTGAAGCTATATTGGCGCGCGTTGGTGACAAGAGGTGGCATAAAGATGGTCTGTACTTGTTTAGAGTTTCCGCTTATTAGTTATTTCATTATCATCATCCGGCCAAATAGATTATAAGATATGTAAGCCAGTTTCTGATCTTCAAGAAAATTTTCAGTGTAGCCATGTGACTTCACATGATGTGACATTGTTGGTGTAAAAACCCTGGACTCCCTTTCAGTCATGAAAGTCTACAGTCAGAGCAAGCAACTGTGCTGTATCTCTGGATCCTGTACTGACCAGTAGGAGAGCAGTGTTCCCCTCATACTGAGAATTTATTTGTTGTGAATGGTGGGCTGCTGATGAGCTGTTGGAAAGCCATGACGATGATAAAGGTCAACAGAAAAACAAGACATCACTTTCACCGTCATTTTTTCTGTACAAGTGCTTAAATGTGTGGTTTTGGTTTTTTTTTAGATTGTTTGGTTGGGCTGCCCATATAAATTCTACATATTGGGAAACCTTGAAGTGATTTATACTCACTCACTGATACTTGTGAACCACACTGGTTTCAGTATAGAGTGCAAGATTATATCACTCTCACTCTCTCAGCCGCTCTTTGAACACTCACACCCACAGCTTCAGTGGAGATGAATAAACATTTGTGTCTTTGCTGCACGGTATCAAACATAGCAGATGGTCAAAAAGCTGAGTTATGTAGCTGCTGGTTGACAGCGAGGTGGAGGAGGGAGTGATGGAGAGAATATGCAAAATACAACACACTTCATGCTTTCACCTCCCTTTGCCTATTCATGGTTTAAATCTAGCAGAATGTATATATGAATTTAATTTCATTACGTATGTTTATTTAACATTTAACTTCAATATTTTTACTAGGAAAGCAATGAGAATGGCAGAAAGCACCTGTGTTTTTTCCACATCATCTTTAATACCAAAATACTTCAGTAACAGATGTAGAATTTTTGTTCTTTTTTTTATGGTTCCTTGTTCCATTCAGGCCTTCTTCTTTGCTTTAAAAGTACATGCAAATTTCTTTTTGCATTTAGTTTTAATGTGTAATCTCAGTTTCACTAAGGGATGGTTATCAGTATCGGTTGTTATGAATTTAATTTGAATAACTTAACGGACTTTAGCTTCCCTGTTCATGAAAGCTGAGAGTGACAAAAACATCCACCCAACCTCCTACTTTTCAGTACATACAAACACAGATGTGTGTATACACACACACTAGATGACAGCTGTTCGAGGTAGGGAGCAGAGGTAAGAAAGACAGATAGAAATGGAAACTAATGACAGTTGGAGAGCAGAGTTTCAGACAGGCAGCAGATGAAGAGGAAGGATGATGCATGTGTGCGATTGCTTCAAACTGTGGCAGCAACCGTCTGCTCAAGATGAGGAGGCCGATGAGGATGGGTAAGAGATCTGGAGTGATACTCTCTCAGCCTGAGTTGACTGTAGGTTCGCTCAAGGAGGATTTGCTGTTACCCAAAGGAGTTATGTAGCGAGAGAATGTAAAAATAGATGTTCGAAAGTTATTTTTAGTCAGGGTTGAAATGGATGGCAGAGGATAAGTAGTTTTAAGGTTCATATGTTTTTTTTTTTCTTATTTCAGTCAAATTGAAAGGAAACTGAACACAGACGAGTGCTATGTTATGTATTGTTTTTACAGAACAAATGTACATAGTTCATACAAAAATTTTATCTTTTATTTCAGGTGTGCAAACACTTTTTCAGGATATAAATTTGCAGTGTTTTTCCTGTGTCGTTGATGCTGTGCTTTTCCTTTTTAGTTGTTGTGCATTTGTTATACACACATAAAGCACTGTTTTTATTGTTTTAATAATACTGTAGAAGACTGACTTGAAAATATTAGATACGTATGTGATTGAGATCTTGCACAGTTCAATGTTGGATATCCATATCTGTTGTATAATAACACCCTATTTCCAAATTTAAGTTTTATTTGTTGCTAAAATTGCAGATTCTGCACATTTATACACTAATACCAGTCATTATTAATGATAATGTTTAATGATTTGAGAGGCAAAGAGTCAACACACAAGTACAGCACACCTGTGAATGGAACTGAAACATTTGCATTGTTTCAGATGTAATTTGTAAAATAATATTAATTGTGAAAAATATAATGCACAGTTATGTTTGTCGTTATATATAAGTAATTACGTATCCCTTATCCTCAAACCCACCCACCCTCCTCCTGTGCTGTGGTTGGGTGGATGGAAAAGTGAAGTAGAGTGGATCAGCACCAATCATCAGTGTTGTGTTTTGGCTCATCATCACTCTTCTCTCCTCCCTCTCTTCTTCCCTTCATCCTCAAGGCAGCCATCTGCCTCTCACTCTTCATCTCCCACACATTTGACTGAGCAAGCACATGCTCACTTTTTCCAGCACTCACCCTCACAGCACTGTACATCCGCAGCCCTGAAGTCTCACACACACTCACTCTCTTCACATTGCATCACACACCCACTCACACACCTGCTGTAGCTGCAGGCATTCAGTCAGCTCTCCATACAGTGGAGTTGTGAGTTCAGGACATCATGGTTGTTCAGGGAGAGGAGGTGGTGGGTCAGAGGCAGGGTGAAGAGGGCTCGGTGGAGAGCTGGCTGGGCCTGGATGGGCTGGGAGTACCAGGTCTACCATCTCTGTCCTTGGTGACTAACGCCTGTCTGTTCTGCTGGGCCCCCAGAGAGAAGAGCTCTGTAGAAGAGGAGATCAAGGAGAAGGAAGAAGCCATCAGGCAGCGCAGCAGCGAAGTGCAGGTAAGGTGTCATTGTCTTTGTTTGTCTATGAGTTTGTGCCTTTTTCACAGAGCAGTGGACACAGAGAAAAAGAGGGTTTAATGGTCAGACAGAATCAATAGCATGGTTGTGTTGATGTTAAAGAGAAAGACTGCTTTTCTGCTTTCTTGTTTCTGTATTCAGTGTCTTTCATAGGCAAATAGCTGCTTTCCGCTGCTTAAATAAAAATCCAGGTCATACAAAACAGACGGTAAGAGCCGTAGGTGCTTAAGCAGTTGTTCACTTTTGCTGTGATGAATATACTGGAGGAGGAGATCAATAATACATTTGGCCAGCAGTCTTAAACGCTTGTTCAGAAACACAGTTACTGTTTCTCAGAGACAGAGAGGCTGGTGTCCTTGTGTAGGCGTGTCTGCCTCCTCACAGCCTGAGAAATGGGCTCTATTTTGGGAGCTGATGGTTAAAAGGCCTAGTCTGCTTCGCTTTTATGGATTCAGTCTGATGTGTGTGTGTGTGTGTGTGTGTGTGTGTGTGTGTGTGTGTGTGTGTGTGTGTGTGTGTGTGTTGGTCTCAAGGGTGTCTCATGCTGATGTAGCTAAATTTCATAGCTGCACTGCAGGGTAGGTTTTAGCGGGTTTGGCTATTTATACTGTATTGTGTTTTTTTAAAGTTTATTTCAGGACATTGCATATTGTATGCTTCGGCAGCTTCGGTGATTTCCCACTATGCCCCATGCTCAGATTCTATACTGTGACTTCCTGTGCAGTGTTTCTTAAAGATTGAGAACTTATTTGTGGTGTATGCTCAAGCACAAGCTTTGACGTCCATCACTTCAAAGTTGACGCAAGACGCAAAACAGCATTGGCTTAACAAGATAATTTCTTATCAGGGATGTCATTTTTCCATTATAAAGGTTTGAACTGAAATGTATCATTCTGCGTTACTTTTCAGCTGCATTTCAAATGTTCAAAAAAATGAATAATGTATACAAAATACCACCATTTATTATGGATGGCTGTGGTTGTAAGTCTTATTTGGGCTGGCTGTCCATATAGTGTAAGTTGTATACAGGGGAACAAATTGCTCTTGTCATGTTCCTCAAATACCATAGAGTTTTCTGAAGGTTTTCTGGATCATTTCCAGTCGTTTTTAGTTTTTGCCTTTGTTAGAGCTCATAGTAGAGAGAAACTGTGGTGAGATGGGGGGAAATGAATAAAACAAAGGTCCCCAGCCAATTTCTGCCCCTTTTTAACAAAATAAATAGCTTAAACATAGACATATCCTTACAGTTGGGTTGTGACCTTTCTCTGCTGCTCTTTCTTTTTCTGTTTGGTTTGTCTATGAAAGATCACACAAACACGTGCTCATTTTCCTCGTTTCCCTTTGCCATTATCTCTACAGGACCTACAAGATGAGGTGGCAAGGGAGAGCGAGGAGCTGCAGCGACTCCAGGCTCAGCGTCAGAAGGTCCAGGAGGCCTTGGAGGAGCTGGACCAACAGAAGGGCTCCCTGGAGGAGCAGCTGGCTCGCATTCGCCAACAGACCAGCCAGGAGACACAATTGGTAGGTCTTGTGGTAATAGTTTTGATTGATAATCTATTACAATCATATGACTCCTTTCCCTCAGTCTTATGACTACCAGCTTATTCATAACGGTTACGTCTATCGCAGATCTCATCGCTGCAGTCGGAGCATGAGGAGCAGGAACAAAGGATATGTCAGTATGAGGAGGAACTGGTCCAGGCCCGAGATGAGCTCCTCGCTCTGCAGGAGGAGAGCAGGAGGCTGCAGGAGAAAGTCCAGGCCGCTCAGGAGCAGCTCACACCTCTGCAAGAGTCTGTGCGAGACTCCTTCACACAAGTTGCACAGGTTGGTTTGTGTTCCCCTCTCCACAGAAAGTATTAGCCATATTTTATGGTTCGCTCTATAATTTTTTCTTTGAACCCCTCCATCTCTCCACTCTGTTAGGTTCAGCAGAAACTGAATGACCTTCAGGTGGAAGAAAGATCAGTGACCGCCCAGCTCAGCTGGAAGAGAGCCCTGGAGGACAGCTCTCCTGTCATGGTCAATGGATCAGCAGGCCCTACAGCAGAGCTCCACCAGGGGGACCCCTTCAGTCAGGATCTCTTCCAGGAGGACCAGCCTAAAGAGCTGAAGGAGGAAGAACCAGCTGCTGTCTGCAATCTTCAGAAAGAAGAATCAGATCAAAAAGAGAAAGGGGTGAATGAGAAAGAAGAGGAAGAAGAGAAGGAGTACAAGAGTCCAAATACTTTAGAGGAGGAAAAGCCGAAGCCTGATGCCTTGGATGATCTCTATACTAGTCTAGCTTCCTCTGATATGTACAATAGTCTAGCAACCCTCACCAAGCAACAGGACAACACTGTTAGGGTAATAATCACACTTGGTTCAGTTGTCAGTCCTTTTATAAGTGGAAATAAGCCAGTGTAAAACCCACAGCATCGCTTCCCACTACAATTGTGCAGTGTTTTTGTTTTTTTAACTCGACATGAAAACATCACAATTCTTTAAAATAGGAGTTTTTTTTAGAACCCACCGAGCATGCACAGACAGCAGACTGAATTTCCGTTTGATGTTAGCACAATTTTGTAAAAGAAAAAAAAAAACACGAATTTTACCAAATGTAAAGTATGATGTATAAATTTTTGTTTGTTCTTCTGGTCCTCTCGTGTTTCTAGGAACACAGTAGTCCTGAAGTCTCCTCAGAAGTTGCAGATGATGCAGAGGAATCATCTAAAGAGAGCCCACCAAAGGTAAAGAGTTACTGAAGTGTACCTGCCTGTTCCTGTTTTCTAAATTCCTGAGTTTCTGTACATCATCGTTTGGCCGAGCGAATTTTCAAAAATTCATTTTACACCAAGGACCTTTTTTTACTGACGCAGTATCCCTGTGTCATGGGGTTTATACAAGACACAGGCTTGAGTTGTAGACCATCTTTTACAGACTGTGACACTGGCACAGCAGAAACAATAAAATAAAATGTGTCTTCCATAATGTGATCATATGTGGACAGATTTAAATGCAGTGTCTAAATGCCTCAAAAATCCGACCTGATCCTTCAAGAGATCTAAAAAAACGCTTTAACTGAAATGCGTAGCGTGGACACAGTGTTCAACGTCATTTACTGTAGTGTGGTTAGTCATCAGAAGCCTGTCTGCTGTTCAGCAGGTTGAATCACCAGAGCAAGAGAGCAAACGGGAGCCAGCAGGGTCCCCAGAGACCACCACTACCACCTCGTTACCACCTCAAGTTGGCTCTCGCTCCATGCCGCCACAGACCAGTCCTCCCTCCCTGCCTGACATGGACTTCTTCCATTCAGACCCTTTTACCGACCGTAGGTCTCCACAAACATATTAACTTTAATGTAGAGCGTAAAAATGAAGTGTTAAGCTTTGTACTGAGGATCCACCTGTTTGGAAAAGACTGATTCCTTCAAATGGATTTATTTTACAGATTCAGTCTTAATTATTGTACATTTTAAAGTTACCAGAGTTTTAGGTGCAGTGAATGAAGTTATTCACTATTTAATATATACATATTTTCCAGTTTAAAATTGAATATTAAAATAAAATCAATGCTTGGTGCCTGTCAGACTGAAGATGTTTTTTTTTTTCCTCTGTAGACGACCCATTCAAAGATGATCCATTTGGAAAAGCAGATGTTGCAGGTAAATTCCCTACTTGAATGTGCTGAACAGATGGACAACAGATGGAAACAAATCTAAAATGAATTCAGTATTATCAACTGTGTTTTTGATGTTTTCTCTGTACAGTGTGCACGGATTCTGTATTATCAAACGTTCATATTCTGTGCCTGTTGCTGTTTGGTTTAATCAGATCCTTTTGGAGGAGATCCGTTTAAGGGGACAGATCCCTTTGCTGCAGACTCTTTCTTCACACAGACCTCCAGCGCCCCCTTTTCTTCCGAGGACCCTTTCTCTGCCTCAGCTGACCCATTTGGTACCACTGCTGGCGTACCAGAACCAGACCTGTTTGCAGCCAAGTTGAATGATACAGCAGCTGCACCAGCAGCGGGTCCCGATCCCTTCACTTCCAAACCTGCCAATCCAGCTTTAGCGTCCAAGGACCCATTTAGCTCCACTGGGAACAACATGACTGAGTCTGACCCATTCGGAGGCAAAGTCAACGCTGTGGCAGAGACAGATCCTTTTGGTTCTCAGGACGGAGGGACAGATCCCTTCAGCTGCTCGTCGGCCAGCTCTGATCTGGCAGTGGTGAGTAGTTCTCCTGTAAAACCTGGTCGCAATGTTCTTACACTGAAATTTATTGGGAACCTATTGGTAATTGTTAATGTGAAGAATAAGACAACAACAATTAAATGCCAGTCATGAATGTTTTATGATGCTGGTAAAGGTTTGTTATGAACAAGGAACTTAATAGGCCTATATTTTTAATTGTTACCAGTGGGACAAAGTGATAATTTTTCATGATCCACCCAAACTTTTTATATTTTATGCGATTATATATTAATTAAATGACATGAAGTAATAAAAGATGCCTAGTTTTTAATACTCATTTTCATATTAGGTATTCAGAGTATAGTAGTAGTAGTACAGAGGAGTGTTTAATCTCTTTATGTGAATTTTTATTGTTTTGTCTGCAACCTCTTATGATGCCATCTTGGCCAAGGTCCCCCCCATGCAAAAGAGTAATTAAAAGAAACCGTTACAATTTGAAAGTGGTATTAACAAATTAGTTAGAAACATTTAGTGATACAAATTCAGTATAGACTGTTAAAGTAGACAAATAAAACAAGGACCATACTGTGTTTTCTGGAGTTCCTACTTAATGTGACTTTAGCGTGGGTAAAATGGGAGCAGTAGAAGTGTTTGTTTTATTTTTTGTGTGATGTACAGGTATGTTTTCTGCTCTGTTTTTAGAAGGATACTGCAGCAACCAATGACCCTTTCGCCCCAGGTGGTACTACAGTGAGCGCCAGCTCAGATCCAGGTATGGCTTGTGGCATGGCGCCATCCTCTGGGGCTAGAGGCCACTGCAGCTGCTCAAAATACAAAAAAAAAATATACATTTTAAATTGTACAACATAGAGTATTTAAAGTGTCAGTGTGAGTGTTGCCAATTTCACACAGACAGTCACTTTGTGCTCTTGTGTTTCAGATCCATTTGCTGCTGTGTTTGGTAATGAATCCTTTGGAGGTGGCTTTGCAGATTTCAGTGCCTTGACAAAGGTAATTTCTAGTTCAGTGGAGCAGACCGTGTCCTGTGTTTCACATACACAGTGCTGAAATGACACAGTGAAAATCAAGTCATCAACACAGTGAACTCATCTCTGCTTTAAAACCAAAACATAAATTGACTCAAGCTGGAAGAATGTTGGTGATTTGGTGAGTGTGTTGTGGTTTTTGGGAGGAAACAGCTGGAACACTTATGGAACACAACATTATTTTCCCCTTGGCGGAAATTTCTCTCTGAACTCATTCATTTCCGACAGTGTGCAACATGTTGTGTAATGGTTTAAACGGTTGGAAATGCTGCAAAAGAGTTGATAGGTGTGTTCTCATAACTCCATTTTTGCACTTTATTTCTAAACCTCATAAACTCCCTGTAAACATGCCCTGAAGTTACTGTACGGCACAGTGAAAGTCTCAGGTGTCACAGTATGCTCACACCTGCTGTGATTCCACCTCTGATCTACAGTAGCAAACTTTTGTGTCTTTTATAAAAACATAAAAATGTGTATTTGATTTGGTGTGCACCTTGTGTTTCAGTCAAACGGTGCTGACCAGTTTGGCATCAACAATAAGAACCTGTTCCAGGAAGACAGTCAGTCTACCAGCCCTGACGTTCCCCCTGCCCTGCCCCCGAAAACTGGTACACCAACTAGACCACCTCCTCCACCTCCAGGTCAGCACTTGTTAATTTTACTTTGCACATCTTGTGAACAGTTGTCAAATAAGCATTGTGTTGCTATCGGACATTTGTGGATGTATTACCGTGTCCCTGTCTGTCCCTCAACTGTCCAGGTAAGAAATCGTCCATCTCCAGAACTGAGTCCTCTGACTCCTTCCATCGACGAGGGCACTTCCTCCCACAGCCTTCAGGAGACTTCTCCTCCTCTTCCTCCTCGCCTCCCCTGCCTGCCAAGGATCCTTTAGCCGACCCCTTCGCCCCCTCCTCCCCTCCTCGCCACAACGTACGGGAAGCTGACCGATTTGCCAGCTTTGACAAAGTGAGCACCTCCCTCTCGCCCTCTCCCTCACCTCCACCTACCTCTCAATAGACACCCCCCTCTTCTCTGTTTTTTTTCCCCCCTGCTAATAAATCACATCTAGTTTTTCAGTAAGGTTACAACCACAAAGCAAATCAGGCCAGCTTTATAAATCACTCCATCCACTGCCAGTAAAAAGTCCCAAAGAAGTGAACTGATCCACTTATAAAAAGTATTATACAGTAGCATAGTTTCTTGATGCTACATTTATGTTTATTTGATAACTTCATATTCTTGAACAAAGCTGACACAGGCTAATAAATCTTCCAGTCTTTGAGTTTGTTTTTTTTTGTTTTTTTGTTTTTTTTTTTGCATTCTCTCTGCTGCTGCTGTAAATTTGAGCTCTTTACTATTAATGCTATATTTTCACTTTCCTTGTAAAAGGTCTTTATACTTGAAATAATTTTTTGTTACTGCCTTATATCGGGATTGCACTTAATTTAAGTCCTATGACTCAGGTTGCACTGTCTTACTTTATGAAGAAATGTACAGAAATGTCATCATAGCAGTTATAGATACATAAATATATTAAATCTGTAACATATTTGTAGTTACAGACACGAGTCCAATTAAACACTCATGTGTATTTATTATACCAAGTCTCCCTTAATGGTTGGCAGTGAATGGAGAGATGAGCGGCTGCTTGTATTTGGCTTTTTATTCACCATCCCAACTCAGCATGCTGACACTACATCTTGTGCACATGAAGGTGTATGAAACAGTGTTAATCCAGAATATTCCTTCACAGGAAAGGTGTTTTTCACATTTTATGCACCTTTTAACACAAAATGGCAACTCAGGTCAATTTTAAATTGCTATTGGTGTAACCTGGTTATTCTGGGTCTGACCCGTCACTAGGAGCACCTGTGAGGTGTGAAATCTGTTGATCTGGACTGGGAAGGTGTAGAGTAGTGCCTCCTGCATCATATGAGATCCCATTTCAGACCATTGCAGCCTAAAAACGTTTATGAAGCTATTATTGTTTGAGAAATGCTGCATTTAATCAATCAGTTCAGGAATTAATTGGTAACAGTATTAAAATCCTTTCAGCTCTTCCCCTAGGTAATACAGCATGGATATGTACTGTCATGCTGTCAATTTGGGATGGATGACTATTATTAAAAGACAGTTTTGATTGAATTGCCTCCCCCCATCACATGACTGCATGTCCCTGTTGAACCCTGACCTGCCCTCACTAACTGTGTGTTTGATTGGCTGGCTCTTATTCACTCATACCACCACTGCCTCTGCCATCCGTGTTTTTTTTTTTTTTTCCCCTTTACACACACCGCTATTTATTTATCCATGCATCCCTCTATCATCCATCTGTTCTTCCATTCATCCCTTCATTTTACCAATTCATTCAGCCCTTGTCCGGTCAGCAGTGTGTTGTGGAGAAACGGTTGGCCTGTATTCTCTCTATCTCTCTGTCTTTACACCTCTGTCAAGAAGTTAAATAAAGAGTTGAATCAAGGGCATCATCTCTGGCTTCTATGTGCATCCATGACATCACTTTCTGCAAGTGCCTGAGCTTTAAAGGACGGACGTTTTTGCATTTTCAGTTCCATTGTCATAAATTGTGACCATGCTTTAGATGGCTGCTGACCATTTTCCAAAGCCTGCTTTACATTTAAGATGATTTCCTACCTTTCAAGCAGCCCACCTTTGTTTTTCAGTTTTGTAATATCTGCAACTTTGACGGTGATAAAGTTAGATACGTCATTAATTAATTATTAATTGATTTTGATTGATTGATTTTATTCTATAATCCATTTAAGGCTATATGGAAAGCGGGAAAAATACTTCCAATAATCTGCAGTGTGTGCTTTGGAAAATGTTTGGCAGTATTTTGAATTTAGAGGATTTGCACTAAATGGGCCAAATCTCAAAACAAAACAAAAATCACCAGAATAGTCCTTTCAAAGTAAAATCAGTTCAGTAGCTGAAAGTAAAGAAGGTAAAGATAAAAATGACCATATAACAAACGTGTTAAGGGTTTCTTTAAAATTCAGGAATAAAACATCATTTCTCTTGCTTAGTGCTTCATTAGTGTCTGATTTCATTCATATTCAAAGCCAGCAGTGAGATATGTCCCCCTACAAATAATAAATGCATGTCCTCTGCTAAATCCATCATGTTTCTCAGTTGTTCTCATCATGCATGTTCTGCCTACTTCACCCTGAAATCATCCGCTCTAAAATACCTGCTCGTGAACGTCGTCATCACTGCCTACTTTCCTTTGCATGGGTGAATACACACTAGATGACCTGTGGTGTGTCTGTCTGTCATTCATTGTGAATAATGAACCTGCTGACACAGTGCATGTCTGCTCTGTAATGATTAACCGGTGTTGTTTGAGTTCCCTCTTGTTGCTGTCATGAACCTTTTAAAAAGATGTGATTTGGGTCACGCGACTCCCATTTATCCTCAGTGGAAGCTTTGAAGCTTTGAAGCTTTGATGCTTTGATCTTAATCACATGCCTCCAGACAATCAGTACTGACACATGCCAGAGAGGCAAAGACTGTCACTCTCTTCATGGTAATCTTTGATCCAGAGAAATTGATTTAAATGGCTTTTTCTGTTTTGTTTGTCTGTTTGTCCCCTTTTTAGATGGACTGTATTTTGAATGGGTGTGGGGCTGAAACATGTGGATTTGGAGACCACATATTGAGACATTTGTTAATTAGTGCTTTTAATTGTCAATGACGCATCAAAATGTCCTCTTTGAGAAGAAGAGCTCTGTCATTTGTTGTGTTTCCAAAGTGTTGATCATAAAGGTCAGCTCAGGCACTTGTGATGTGACAGTGTGAGGGCTGTTTATTAAAACCCCGCAGATATTTTGTGGCCACTTCATAATTTTATTATAAAATCAACAGAAATGTTTTCAGCCATGAGACAGGAAGTTAAAAAAAAAAACCCAAAAAAACACACCACAGTACAGCATAGTTGAGTTGATGCCTTTCTCTGTGACCCACCCCATCAGGGTGTATCGGTATACGTTGGCCGATAAACACTAGAAATTGCAGGGGGGAGTTTCCTAGCAAATTTCCTGCCAAAAAACAAACTAACAAACAAACCTACAAAAAGGAAAGTACAGGACAGAAATGACATATGGATGTTTGTGGTAATTTAGAAATGTGTCACTGTTTCACAGTTTGTCCACTGAAGAGCTGTGACACGTTTATTTCTCCGCTGTAAAATGTCTTGTTCAGTACAGAAATTCTCAAATATCAAAAGGAGAATGTTAGTTAATATTATGTAATTATGTTAAACAAACATACTGGTTGATATATGCACAATATTCTTATCTGATTTTTCATGTACTGATATCGGTGCGCTCTACACCAGTGTTGTCTGTGTCGTCTGATATTTCTTTGTGCAATAATCAATGCTTCAACACTAAACACAAAAACAGCAACACTTTAGGTATAAAAGACTACAACCCTGCGATCAGTACTTCCTACTTACGAAGCTCATAATGCTGTGTGATCATAGAGTGCATTGTAAGAATTTGTTAACTACATACATGTGTTTGTGTGTCTCCTTTCTTTGCATCTGTGTATTCCTTCCTCCCCCCTGCATGTGTGTGTGTGTGTGTGTGTGTTTTCTGTGTTCATGGAGCAGTATCCAACAGAGGAAGACATGATAGAGTGGGCGAAGCGCGAGAGTGAGCGAGAGGAGAAGGAGCGACTTGCCAGGCTCACCCAGCAGGAACAAGAGGACCTGGAGCTGGCTATCGCTCTCAGCAAGTCTGAACTCTCCTGAGGAGCTTGAACCCCCCCTCCCTCCTTCCCCTGGCCTGACTCGGCTCGGCTCGGCACAGCACAGCACAGCCCAGCCCAGAAAGCACCAAAGCAAAGTGGGGACTGTATAGGACTGATTCAGCAGCACCTGCTGACCCCATGAAGAGACATTGTTAGAATAAACCCATCCCTGAATCTTTCAGCAACCTGACCCCCCCCAGACTGTGTTCACTGTTCACTGGTGTTGCAGTAGCGCGTTTCTCCATCCTGTTGGTCTCTGTGGTTTTCTTTTGGAGGAGAGGGCCGAGATGGAGTGTATGGATTGTTTCAATGAAATGCAGTGAATATGGATTTAGAGATTGTCAAGTGTTAAGCTCATGATTCTCTTTTAATGCCACATTAACTCTCCAGAATGTAATTTATTTAAAACTAGATTGAAACGGCCTCGTCAGAAGCCTCGTCTTTATCCACTAACCAAACTCACTACACTTTTATAACATCTCAGCTCTCTCCAGCTTCTAAATTCATACTGAGATTTTATTAGTTAATGATAGACATGCCCAAAAAAAATGCCCAAGTTTTCTTCCAGGACTCTGTTAATTTTCTGAGACTCAGCATTTCTTGGCCGAGTTTCAGAGGAAGTGTTGTAACAAAATCCAGGCATGTATCTTTATTATCCTTTTCAAATTGAGTGACTATAAACTTTTTCAGTCCTGTACAACAGCAGAGGGCCTGTGAGATTTCTTTTTCGACAGAATTCAACATTTGTACATGTTTAACTGGAAGTTACCAGTCCTCTTATATGTGAAATGCATGAGCAGATTTATGCTAAAATGGAACAAATCCATCACAACTGCCGCACTCAGCGTCATGATACTTTCATTTCTTTTAAATTGAGGTAGTGCAAAGCTTTGCCCTGCATCTGTTCTGTCTGTTAGAAAGTTATTGTTTTGTTTTTTTTGTTTGGGGGGGGGTACTTGATTTGCATTCATTGCATTCATTTTTCAATTGATTTGATTGAGTCCAACATTCAGTATCTGAGATTTAGATGATATCTGACAAACTGCTGAGTGTGGACATTAACAGACATGGATAAGTTTAAAACTGATGAATGTACGTGTCTTGAACAAATAGTATACTTTACCTTTACTTCCTTTACTCGCACATTTAATGAATAGTTAATAATTGTTAATCCTGGGAGGCCAGAGGCCAGGGACAGAGCAGTCTCCTTAAAGCAGTGTCTTCCTCAATGAAAACCCAGCAGCATGGACGCTGGTTGGGTAACTTCTTTTTTTTTTAAGAAAGAATTGTATGAAACATTTCCTGAATTAGTCTATATCCATGTCACAAAGTTCACAGCAGGTCCCATTTTAAAGCGTGCCACTGCTCGTGCCTCTTTTGGTAACATTTGTATGTCCTTTCCAGGAGATGCTTAGCAGAGAGGCTAACTGGATTTCAAAGTCTTACACAAAGTCAGTAAAAGTTGATGAATGTCTGCGTTTTTGGTGGAGCATTTCTGTCTGTGCACATTTCTGTCTGAGACTCTGTCGGTATTTAACTTGCAAAAAGGTTGGCTGCTGGTGTTGTGAGGATAAAGGCTCCGGTTGCACTGCCATCCAAGGGAAGGCTCGATTGAGCGCATGAGGACTTTTTATTTTACTTTTTTCACTTTCTTTGCTAATTTCTGACCAAACAATGCGCAGCACTTTGGACATCTTTTCCTGTTCTGACTTTTTTTCTTTCTGATTTCATTTAGAATGAGCAGCATCATGTAGTTTCCGCTTCTCATGTTTAACCCGTTTACTGTTTGCACTTCCTCCTGAGTGCAGTCTCTCATATTGCAGTACACTTTAATTGTAAATACAGGAGAACCAGAGTCGTCTGTCTGTTCTTCACCTTCACAGCTGAGTCTTTTTGGCATACTACAGTTAATACTTTCATTCTGTTTGTCTGTTCTGCATTTAACAGCCCCCAGAAACATTACTGTCATTTGTACAGACTCCTTGAATTTTACAAATTAAGAACCACTTATGTTTCTAGGCTTACCCATAAAGGCTTTTTAAAACTCAAGCTAATTGTATTTTATTTTGTATTTTCTAACGTGTAATAAAAATCATTATTGGGAGGTTTGGCGAGAATATGTAATGCATTTAATGAAAACAGAATAAATCTTAAATGTGTATTTTTGCAGTTTGTGCATTTATTTATTTTTTATTTATTTTCATTTTAATTGATAGTTTTGTCTTCAACAGCCAGTGGTGGAAGAAGTATTCAAGCACTTTATTTTAAAGTAATGATACCACATTATGAAAATATTCTAAGTACAAATGTTCTTTACTGAATAGAGGACTCCACCAATAATAATGTCTTATTTGCTGATATTTTTTCAGTTTGTTTTTAATCAGAAAACCTGCATGACAGCCTGGGCATGTGGAGTTTGAAATGCATGTAGATTTACAAGGGAGTGTCCAGTTGAGTTGCATCATGGGAAAAGTAGGATCCAGTGCTTTTGGGGCTTGACTTGTAGTCATGATATCTCTGCTGCTTCAGTCTTGATGATTTTGTCTCTGTTTTTATTTGTCTTTTGTAACGGCTCTAACTTGAAGGTGCAATACTAAATTGCCGGAGTGCCGCTTGAAGCAGAAGTACTATCAGCAAAACATACCTTAAGCATCAAAAGTAAAAGTGCTCATTATGTAGAATAACCATTTTCAGAGTGTTATGTTGTTATATATTAAGTTATTTTCTACCAGTGTTAAGAGCACAGAGTTATATTATTATTATTGTTATTATTAATGTTGTTATTATTAATGTTATTATTATTAATGTTATTATTATTATTATTATTATTATTATTATTATTATTATTATTATTATTATTATTATTATTATTATTGTTATTATTATTATATTGTATTGTATTATATTATTTGGGGACAACAAAAAAACATTGACAGAGTAGTAAAGCAGAATAGTCTTACAAGCATCTAAAAAACAGATTATTTTCCAAAATGTATCAATGTTTCACGTTCTTCACCTTGGAAGCAGCAGCTGACACAATATCATCTTATCACAGTGTCCATTTAGCGGCTGTTCTGGAGATTTCAGTCATATTACGTGATCTTCATCAGTGAATGGAGCCGATATATATATATAATGTATTGGGTTGAAATGGGACTGATTACGTGTTTATTTACCTGTTTTTCGGGTTTAAGGTCTGTGTAAAGACACGTGACAAAGTGTGTCTATCACTGGTCAGAACATGGAGGGGGTTAGGACCATGAAGAAGCCAGGACCTGCAGTTGTTTCATTCCTGTGTATTTAAATAGGAAAGTCATGAGGACAGTGATGAGAGCAACACACCTTTTCACGCCAGGAAGGAGGAGGACGCACCAGCGGCAGCTCTTCCTTGATTTGTGTCGGTGTGATCTCAGTCAGTGTGAGCGGCTTCTGTCCTCGTCCCTCCTCTCCTCTCCTCTCCGGTCTGCGTGTCTATCCTGTGTAAAACTGCTGAGTCCGGGATATTCTGCTGTTTCACCGGGGTCCCGGGGCTGTGGAATGAGTTTTATCACCAACTGGAGACGAAGCGTGAAGAAAAATGACAGTAAAAAGTGAGTAGAAGGGAAAGCTTCTGGAAATGAAACCAGCACGGGTCCTGGTTCTGTCGGTACTTGTCTGTGTTCACGGTGCAGCCCGCAGTGAGAATATAATCGTTTTTTGTTTTTTTTAATGGGGACCGTGATGTGCGTGGGCCGTCTGCCTCTTGTCATCACGCTGGGACTGATGCTTAGAGCAGGACCCTCGATGCTCTGTAGACCACACACACTCTCTCCTCTGAGCAGGTTCAGTGTCTAAAACCTGATCTTGTGAGGTTTGTTCTTGTGTTTCCGCACTGTAGAGGGATCAGATGAGTCATTCACCTTAACAGCAGCTGCTACTTTTCCTTTCAGACAGAAAGAAAGTTTTGTTTTTGTTTTTATTTTGATTTGATTTGATTTTTTACCGCTTTTACAGCTCTTTTTCAGATGAAGTTTAAGATTATGCTGGCTCCAACTGCTTTCATTAAGTCTGTTGTCAATCTGCAGCCTGTTAGACAACATTACTGTCATGATGTGGTCAAGCAGCATTACGATGAAGTGGCAGTGTAACAATATGAGCTTCTGAACAAAGCAAAAGCTGAATTTAATGTTGTTTTAAAAAAATAAAAATAAAATAAAATATCTAATTATATGATAGAGGAAAGATTATTTTACACTGCCTAAGAATTTAATAGATGTGTTTTAAGTGGAGAGTGTTGTGGCTTGAATGCTGCTGTGGTCTGAAAATAACAACAAAATTACAAAGTATAAACAGCCCATTTCCCTTTTAATGAAATGTCTCAAATTTCAGCCATGAGGAAGGGGCTCCATTTAGTTTTCTGTTTATGCTGACATTTGCTTCCTTTTGGCATCGGGCTGCTGGTCGACTTACCATTCAGTTTGATGAATTCATTAGTCATCAAAGTATGTGAATGTCTTTGCAGTGCTGTGCACCACATCAATTGGCTTTAAAAGCTCTAAACAGTCCCACTGGATACATTTAAATGTTTAATTTGAACATTTGTAGATGGTGTCTGTGATTGTTTCCGATGCTGTGTCTCCTCTCTTCTTATATCAGGATCTTCATTTCAATGAGACTATCTGATAACATAAGAAATAATATTATTTTCAGCTTCCAGTTACTTTTACCTATATATCATGTTTGGTCTTATTCAAAGTTTTTTTAGGTGTCTGTAAAGGATCAGTGCTAGACTCTTGAGTCCTCCTTGCATCTATAGATCAGACTTCAAGTGTCCTAGCTAACATCTTCCTCTCACCATCCTGAGATCCATTCTTACATTCTCTCTAAGTTGACCTTTGGCCTCTTCACAGGGATGCCCAGGAGGCACAGCACATCCCTGACAGCCCTGACTCCCCCAGTCGGTACGTTAACATAATGCACACACTTCTATTCTTACAGTCTGGAACAATCAGCAGCTCCACAAAGAAAACATACACACCCAGTCCTGCTCGTAGTGCTAGTAACACATTTAATAACATTATACCTTTTGAGTTCACTGGTTTTTACCACTTTAACTCCAGACATGCTGAGTCATACACAGCGTGACCTTTGTTTCTATTCAGGTTGTCAGTCATAAACAGTCCAGACCTGGATCCCATCATCACAGACTTCAGGTAAGTGTCTTCAAATTGAAAACCACTGAAGGAGTTAATTAAAGTAAATAAATGTAAACATATAAATATATAAAATATAATCAGGTTAAAGTTTAAACTCTCTCTTTTTTTTTTTAAGTGAATAGTTTTAGTCTTCATTTTCTGTAAAACTTTCACAGATATTTTCTGAAAATTGTCAAGTTATTATCTGGAGAAAGATTCACAATAAATCACTGCCAAGAAAAAAAGTAGCCTGGGAGTGTCCACATATATCACTGTCTGTGTTTCTATGGCTCTCGGGATCATGTTCCTCAAACAAAAGCTCTTCTTTCAGCTGGTTTTCATCTCTAGAGATTACCCTCTTTTCTCTTAACGGCCTCGATTTTGTTCCTCTGTTTCAGGTTACAGCTGTCAGACAACAAAGATGCTCTGGAGTCCACGAATCCATCTAATGGGTAAGACTGAGGAGTGAACTCTAACTGATCATAAACTCAGTCACTGGCCAAAAGTGTTCTTGAAAAGTTGTCATGTTACTTTTGTCTCTGTGTTGTTACGTAATCCTGTTTATCTTTGAATCAGTGTGAACAGATTTGAACTTGGGAGACTTTTCTTGACATACTAGTGACACTTTGAGGTAAAGGTCATGAGAAGGTCACTGGCATTAACGCAGCTTCTCCCTGCTGTTCACCACATTAATAATGCAGACAGAGAGAACCTGAGAATAACACCATCTCTCAACTCTCTCTGTCGAGTTATGACTCAGGGAGTGTGAACACACAAAACTTGTTGCTTATTCAGTAGTCTAATCCTACATTGTGTTTCAGGGCATGTAAAGCATTTATTGGCAGCCTGAGGAGGAGGATAGTCATGCCTGTTTGGAACTTAGAGAGGAAATTTAAAGGTGCGATGTGTATGAACTGGCCAACTGTCCCATACTATATAGAAAGTTGGGGTGTCCACCCCTATTGTAAGAAATGGGGAAATGCAGTCTCCAAGGCAAATCCTGGTTGTCCGCTGCATCTGTGGGGACATTGACTCTTCATGCTCTCATGTTGGACAGAGTGCAGACTGGACGCTACAGTGACTCATTATTTCCTGTCGAGGTACAGAGCGGTATTACAAGATGGGATTGGCCCGAGCTAGCTTAGCATGCTAACTTAAGTAGATTTAGACGTCATTGTGTCATGTCATGTTGATAATCATGGTTCATTTCTGAACATTTTAAACTAAATGTATTTTGCCCATTTTAAAGGAAAAGAGCGTGGATGATCAAAAACTAAATAGAGGTTGAAGCTGCTAATGTAGTTTTACTGTACATCCTTAAATCTTAAATAATTACATTTTTAGACAGTTGAAAAAATGTATTATAAAAAAAATACCTTGACATGTACCTGTTTCCTCATTTACTTATTTTTTTATTTTAATTAATTTTGAGGTGAAGTTTCACAGGAAATCTGCTGAGTTTATAGTTGATTTACAGCCTAAGGATTTGTTGCTTAATGTCACAAAACCATTTTACCTTGCGAATAATGCAGCCCGGTATTCCTGCTGTTCTAATAATTTAGCTGTCTCACTCACAATTTATTTAAATTGATTGCAAGTGCTAGTGCAAGTGTTCTTTGTGCACTGGACTGGTATAATAGGTCACTTCTGACTTTTTGCAGTGTACTTAATTTTGTCACTTTTCCAGTGTGAACGCAGCTACATCCTCAAAACCTGCTTGTATGAAATTAGGACACAGCTGGGGAGCCAAGATCTACAAATGTTAAGGATAAAAAAAAAAAAAAAAGAAGCCTGAACGATTTGAAATGGCAACATCTCTGGAGTCATAATAAATCCTTGTTTTTGTTTTTTTTGGTTGCCAAATCCAATTCTCCACCATGAGGACAGCAGTGTATGAAATCTAGTTATCTTCAACTTGAACCCATGACACTGTGCTCCTCACAGCAACAGTTACATGTTTTGATTTCTTTGTTGTTGTGGTTTTTTTTTTTTTGCTTGTTTGTTGTTGGGTTTTTTTTTGTACCATGAGGTAGAAAAATATGTCGAATGTGACATGCACTTAGGAGTGGTCACATGAGTGTGATCGAAGTTCAGACTTTTCTTTATATCTGTGTCATACAGCAGAGTTGGAGACATCACTTGGAAATTTATAGGCATTTTCTACTGTTTTATAGAAATAATTGAGAATTGAGAAAATAGTCAGTTGTGGCCCTAATGCAGTTTACTAGACTGAGGTAAATAAACAAGCATTCTTATGAGTAAAAGCTATTTAACTCCCCTAGAATTTGAGAACTCTTAAGCAAAGTGATTTTTTTTTTTGTTATAAGACTCCAATGGGCTGATTGAACACTATTATTGGCATATTTGTTCTCAGTGTTGACACCTGCTTTGTACACTGGATCCTCCTCAGCCCTTTTCAAAAGGATTAAACATCTAAGAGCTTTTCTGGTTTTGCCTTTTTCATCAACAAGGAGGTCAAGTTCTCTCTGAACTAAAGCTAATATGCCTTCTTCTTCTGCTCTCAAGTGCACGTACATCACTCTCACTCTCTCTCACACATACAAGGTGATACCATAATGGCTGGCACTGTGCCCGTATTTCATTCATGATTTCACATTGTTTATCCACAGTACGAGCTGCTGTGCTGCATCTATGTCTTCTATTTCTGGACTCTGCAGTGTTCAGTCTCTGCCACTGCAGCAGACCAGACCGGCTGAGACCCACACAACACACTAGCACTCTCTTTTTTCACCTATTAAACCTCAGTTTCCCTCCTTCACCTATAGCAGGAGAAAACGTGATGGTTGTTTTGTCGAGAATGAAAGAAATCCTCGTAATTTCTTCTTTTAGCTATCATTCTCTCCTTCCTCCTAGCTTTGTTGTTTTTTTGATAGTTTCACATCTTATATAAAAACCCTGAGGCCATCAGCTGTGGGCCTTTAGCCCCGCCCCTGATTTAGTATTAACCAATCGGAGCAGAGACTGCAGTCTGGAGCATGAGGGTGGTGATCGAAAGAGGTGGGACAGGCTTGTGTGTGTGTGTGTGTGTGTGTGTGTGTGTGTGTGTTAGTGGCAGCACAGATAGCCTGTGTATTCTCTCCTCATGTGTGATAGTCATCCCAATCTCATTAAGGGCTGCTATTGCTGCTGTGCCCTTCCTCCTTTTCCTCCTCTACCTCTTTCTCTTTCTCCCTCCTTCTCTCCTTCATTCTTTGCCCTCTCTCTCTTTCTGTCTTCTTTCTCTCTCTCCCTCTCTCACCCCCCTGCCCTTCTGCCGCTGCTTCTGCTCTTGTTGCTGCTGCTACAGAAAGAGACACAGACCATTACACTGCTCCGCTGTAAAGGCCCCAGGCTCGCGTTCACTTCTGCAATTTTATTTATCTGTCTGTCTCTCTTTCACACCCACACACATACTTTGCCAGATGAAAATGTCAGGAGAAGAAGAGACTCTGTCAAACGGGTAAGATACTTCATTACTGCTGCATGTCGGGATGACGTGTGCTTGCCATTCAGTCGGCCTCTGTGAGATGCTCTGTAAGTGTGTGCTTTTCTCTTTTGTTCCCATGATGTTAAGGAAAATGCGTGTGTGTGTGTGTGTTCGAGTTCAAGCTGTGACACTCAGGCATGTGGACAAACTCGCTTGGGTTATTATAGGAACATCTCAGGTCTTTTGTGTCTCACCTCAATGCAAAGAGGCCTCTTAGAGAGCATCTTATACCAGCTGGGATAAATGTGGTAAAAGAAAAAGCTCTGTGAACAAGATTGATTAACTAGTGCTTCGTCACTCTTAGGCCAGTTTGTGTGCTTGCATGTTGGCTTACATGAGCACATGCAGGGGTGTGTTTGTGAATAGTGGTTGTGTGCTAAGTGTTTTTTTTCTGTGTGTGTTTCTGTGCATTTATGTGATAATGATTTTTATTGTGCAACTTGCTCTCTTGAGAAATAAACCCAGAATTTCAGACTGGCTTCCCTAAAATTCAATTAAATTATCGGGACAATGTGTGGTATGTGCATCCTGAACCTAAGAGACTCTCCTCATTGTCCTGGTTGTCTTGCCTTTTATTTCTTTCATACAACTGTCAATTATTCCCTCCATTTAAGGGGCAGTGTCGTGTGCTGAGTGACAGTCTTTGTTCACTGACTGAGATCTGCTTCATTTCCTTTTCAGTGTCCTCAGGCCTCGTATTGTCTAAAGTGTAAACTTTCCAAAATCTTGTTTTCCAGTTGGCCAGAACCAGTTGAGTTGGTTTTCACCTTTAAGGAAGCAATGAAGCCACTGATTGCTCACCCTCATTAAAACAGTCAGCATACTGTAGCTACTGCTGTTAGTTTACGAATATGATTTTTTGTGCCTCCACAATCTAAATAATTTCAACACGAGGAAGTTTGATTTGTAACACAGAAATATTTAGCAAGTATTTGATTTTTATCTCAGTCATTATGTAATATGCCCATGCATCTGCTGGTCACAGTGTCTTGTCTGATAGGTAAACAAGCCCACCATACTCCCTTGACGGTTGGGATGACGGATGGGATCAAGGCTTTGTGTGTTGTGGGGTTGTTTCGGTTAAGATTAGAGTTGGAATGAAGATGAGAGGTGTTTTTAATGGTTATAAATGAAGGTGAAGGGCCTTGGAATGAATATAGTGCAATGATAAGTTTGGTTTGAGTATCCAAAGACAAAAATGATGATGATAACTCAGCTTAAACACATCTGACCATTCCTTATTTCTATGTAAGCTTGTTGTTTTAGGTAAAAGTGACAGTCAGCAGTCGCTGCACCTTTACAGAGAGAAAACTGTTACGACACAGCAGAGAAAACTCTGCTTGGTTTTAGTCAGTGGCCACTGGGGGAAGACCTGTGACTCCACAGCATTATCCTTGAAATCAATGACATAAACGTATATACAGTATGTTACCTTGCTTTGA
This sequence comes from Toxotes lorentzi, assembly GCA_037833715.1. Taxonomy (NCBI): domain Eukaryota; kingdom Metazoa; phylum Chordata; class Actinopteri; family Toxotidae; genus Toxotes; species Toxotes lorentzi. Next base: position 9,179,824 of record JBBMJY010000022.1, on the reverse strand, counting down.
TATCCTCCTGGCATTATCAGTGATCATATTATTGATCCTTTTATGTCTCATTCTTTAATCATCTGTAGGCACTCTGGTATAGAATGGATGTAATAGAATGTAAATTAAGTTTATCATTACAATTTTTACTATTGTTATTACAGTTATTATTGTTAACTTAAACTTTGGTGCCTGATTTTTTTTTTTTTTTTTTAAGAAATCTTTGAGTCTTTTCTCACCAAAAGAAAAATGTATACTGAACATACATGTTGATCTGACAACAGTCACCATTGTGAGTTTCTGGGCTGTTATCAGGAAGTTCAGCTTGCCTCTGGTCATATGGTGAACACAGCAGTCACCAGCATGTCATTAGGCAGAGCTGCAGCAGGGTGTGTGCTCCTTTATGGTGGTGGTGGTGTGTATGTGAGATGATTTTCTAGTGCCTCTGTGTTCTCTAAGTGGCAGGAATGTAAAGTGAATGCTGTCTATTAGTCACTGCTGTTACACACATTAGTTGTAGTGGTGTTTGCCCAGTTTCTGCCTTCCTATTCTTCTGCATCTGTCTAATGTTTGCAGCTGGCATCACATACTCTGTGTTAAAGAGGTAACATTGACTAACTGCGTTCCGTCTGTTAAATCTAAAGGGGAAACAATAGTCATGCGTCATTATCATCATTACAGTTGTGATCAATACAGTGGCCTGGAAAAGCAAACTGTATTTCAAGATGAAACAAAAAAAGTCATCAGGTTCCTATTTCACAGAAACGCATCACAAAAAAAAATGAACAACTCAGAAAATATGTCTTTCATTTTATTATAAAAATTTACATAAATAGCAAATGACTGAATTTATGAAATAGTATCATTTGACATAAGTCATAATGACAGGAATTAATCATCTTAATGTCGAAGAGCATTAGTGTAGTGCTCCTGTCAGCCATTAGTGTTTCAGATTCACCATTTTCTTTTGTTCATTCATTCATTCGTTTTGCTCATTATGCTGAATGTTAGTGTTTCTCACATGCTGTGTGCTGCTCGCACCCTGATGTGAAGAATAAAACACATTTAAGCAGATCCATTATCAGCACAGTGAGTGAAGACAAAAGATGAGGGAGCCTTGTGATGAAGGAACAGTGATTCTCTGTCGTGACTTGTGCTCAGTTTGGCCATGCTACACTCTCGTCACGTGGGGGTCATGTGCACCATGTAATGAAGTCAGAATACACAGCAACTTTATCAACCATTATCAGCGGCTTCCACAAAGACAGTTTACAACAGTGTGTGTGTTCAGAAAACTGGTCCCTGAGCATGTACTTATATTAGCCCACGGTGACACCAGTGTAACAAGCACTTTGAATGCCCTGGTCTCTTCCTTATAAAGCCTTATGTCTGACCTTAACTCATTAAGTCCCTAAGCGACATATACTAAACATCCTAGTGTGATCTCCAAAATGCTGGTATGGCCTGTGTGCAAATTTCAAGGAAGCAGCTAATTTCAAAAAGCTGTTTTTTTTTATACTACAGGTCATTTCAAACACATCTAACAGTTCCAATGCTTTGATAACATTCAACCTGGTCTGACCATATTTGTTGAAGAAAGTAATATCAAACCAGTTACGGAAATATCGCTGTAACATATATGTAACAGCACAGATCTTTGGTATTAAAAAGTGTTATTCTGAAAAAAACATCAGAAATGTGTTCTGTGTGGTCCACTTGGTCTGTGGTATATCCCACATAATTTTCCTTTAAGGAAAAATGAGTCTGGGTTCTTATGGGTTAAAGTGTATGGTTGTGCAAGTACTGTAATTTATGCTAATTCCTTCTGTAATGTCCAGTGTAATGCAAACAGTAACAACGCAAACTGCAAAGCACTCTGGCTGAGTGTGGCTGTGTTTCTGTCTCTCTTGTGAAATAATAGAAGATTTAATTTTGCACAAATACGAATAGTGAACTAAGACAATATGAAGATTCCACTTTCTCTATTGTAGGTCAGATTTTGGAGGCTGCCTTTGTTGCAGTACATGAAAATAGGGTCAGTGCAGTGGAGACAAGTTCAATTGAATATGTCTGTATTCCCAGTCTGTGAAAAAAGAATTTGAGTTACATGTCTTATTATACAGTGAATGACAGTGAATCAGGTATAATAAGACAGACATGTCAAGTGTAATATGTGTACGATCAGCTCAAAGTGATTCTTTTTAGAGATCAGAAATGCTCACTAAACTAAGAATTCATCAGACCCCAAGCTTGGCCTGTTTATTAGACAACACTTCACCCTCCTCATTCTGTGTTTGTTTTGGTTCTCCAGGTGCTCGCGGTCAGACCTGTCTCTGGCGCTGGAGGACTGTATGGCCGCCTTAGATCTGTTTCTGAGGAATGACTTTGAGGAGGCGCAGGCCCGGCTCAAATGCAGGTAAGACGTAACCTGAACCAGCTATTCTAATATAGCTGCTGTTTTCACCTGTAGTGGAGCTCAGAGCCACCTGGCTTTGTGCTTTCATGGACAAATATAATGGATGAGAGACAAACAGCTGCCTTAATGCACGCAAGCAACTGTATATTTTTAGTGGTTTGCACTCTCAGTTGCTCTCAGGGTGAAGAGTTTCAACGGATAATAATAAAATGAATGGGGGCTGAATTCTATTTAGCTGCTTCAGTTTTGTCCGTACTGGCTTACTGTCAAGCCTTACTGGGGCACTTGAATAGAACAGTGTTCAATTGTTCATGTTATGAGTAAATTTTTCTTCTCTATGCTTCAAGTTTGATGTGAAAAAAAAGGCCTGTGGATGTTGCATTTTAGGTTAGTGCTAATTAGCAAATAAACTAAGATAGTAAACATTAGAAACATTCTACCATCCAAACATAAGCGTATTAGCATTGCTGTTATGAGCATGTTAGCACTCGGATGTTTGATGCCCTTTTCTCAGTGCACCTCTGTGCCCGTAGGTACTGCCTCGTCTCACTCCACAGATGAAAGTCTTTCAGCTGTCAGATTGGTGAGCAGAGATGTGTATTACTCTGTTGCTTCTGTTTTGCTGACTACTAAGTAAAACTCTTTGCTATTTTAATACACATTTTGTGAAGTAAAACATTACATCGTCTGTTGTTTAACATCCTAAAATTACTTCCTAAAAGCAATTTGATTCATGTATTTGCTCTACAAATGAGGAAAAACTGAATTCACCCTGTAAACTTTTGAGTGTTGCAATAACTCCTAGTGCATTTTATGCTCTAAAAAGATGCCAGTGACATAATAAATACACTAGCAATAATTTGAAGGTTTAAATATCCAGCAACAGATCAGAAACAGAAGTACTGTAGGTCTGGCTGGCTGAGGGGCAGACTTTAGTGTTTGCTGCTGATGCCTATTTGATGATTTTATGGCTGTAGGTTTTATGTGATTGAAACTTCTCCTCCAGGCTCACACCATTACTTCGAGTCTTGTATTCCAACACTGTGTCATCAAGTTTCTCCAATGTTGACTGCTCATTCTCTCGTCTATTATCAGAACTTATCACACCATTATTATCCTCCTCCCTCTGTCTCTTCTCTCTGGGGCTGTGGACCACTCCTTAGCCCCAGTTTTTTTCTTTTCAGACTTCCTGTTAGCCTGTACTTTCTTTTCATAATTTTGTACTAAAGCCAGATTGACACACACTGATAGTTTGGCATATTTGGTGTCAAGGATCAAGGATCAAGGAACTTTTTTTGTCATACCAGTACATTTACATGTTATGGCACGAAATTAGTACTCAGGTCCCAGTTTAAGCCATCAAGAGCAAGACAGTAGACAAGAGCAAAATATAAACATGAGGGCAATAAAATATAAAATATAAACATTAGAGCAAAATGTTACAATTTAGTGTTTTAGTGTTTAGTTTACATTTTAGTGTTTTTAGCATGATGTGAAAAAGGTTCTGATTGATGTAATTTGCTTGATTTCTTAGCTCAGACTTAATAATGCAGACTTTTAACTACAACATCACATACATTCTTTGTTGCCAAGTGATTGTCCTGGTGCCACAAACATAATATGGTTCAGTATTTAAATCAGGATTTGTGAAATATTCCAACTTGTATATAAATATATATATAAATTATTTCTGTCTCACTTCCCACAGCTCAGTGTGGGTTATCTCTTCCTCTTTCAGTCACTGAAATGCACCTGAACAAACAGCACAAATATGTAGATGTTTGTAGATGTTTTGAGCCCAGATGGTTGGATTTGACCAGAAGTCAGGGGTTAAGGCATGTCTACCCAGGAATTCCTAGGATATCTGGCCAGATAATTTTTTAATGTAGTCTTTGCCAGTTGGATGTCCTATTTAGGTGTGTGAAAGTAGTTTGAGAGTTGCAATAATTATATTCAGTTCAAGCTGCTGAATAATCGCTGTGTCCTTCCCCCCAGCTTCTCTCTAGCTTTCACAAAAGAATTCAGTCAACAGGAAGGAAGCTGTCAAATTAAAGTGTCGTTTTACTTTTGATTGCAGCACTCCCATCAAATTGAGATGTGGCTGCATTTTGTTTGGTTTGTACAAAACCTGATATATAGTATTATGGAAGGTGTGTTGACGTCTGCTGCCCTGAGAGAGAAAGTGTGTTTTATATTTGCAACACAAATAGGAAATTATAATGTTGTGTAAACACTGATAAAACAAAACGGCAAGACCAGAATTCACTGAGCAAGACATTGTTGACAACATAGCCATGTAATTCATGTAAGCTGAAAGAAAGTGTGCACAGTTACGGTATGTACATCAAATTTCAGGGACGATCATGAAATCTGAGCGTGAAGAGAAAGTCTGACATGAGATCAGCAAAAATGTGTCTGCACTCAGTCCCGAGTACAACAGCCTTCAAATCCCATAGCTATCCAACAGCAGGCTTAGCTTTATTTGCCTGCTCTCTGTTCAAACATGCCATCAGACCAAGTACAGCCAAAACAGTGCAAACTTATTGTCCCATCATGCTGCCCTGCCCGATTCCACACGGCTGTAGCAGGGAGTAGGTGCACGAGGTGTAAGGCAAATGTGTAGCAGTATGATGTACAATATAGCACCTGACGCAGCAGTTTCTTGGTAAAATAATGTGACGTTGTTCCTCTTGAGGCTGTGCCCATGTCCTTATGTGCAAGAAAACCTTATATGACTCTCTATGACATAGTTTTGAAACTTAGCTGCTAACCTCTTAAGCTTTCACTCTGTGTCATTACTCAGTACGTTCAAAACCACTGGGAACAAGGATGTGTTTTGACTGAAATAAAACGTTTTGCACATGGTGCTCTCACCATTGCTGCACTTCTTTGTTGTTACTGACTTCCTTATTGTTGCTAACACATGCAGGACTGAATACAAGACATGTGCGTGCAGATGCATTTTTTGGAGAAAGCACAACCCAGCTCCTCCCTTGTATCCAGGAACACTGTGTTAAAAATGTGTGGGAAACCCAACTTTAGTGCTGTCGCAAGGATGAAGGCTTTTGTATCCCTGAGCCCTGAGATGATGCTGATTGAAAAATGTGAAATAGAGTGCTGCTGTGAAATATTTGGAATTCCTAACCACTTTACACAGCTACAAGCAATTCAGTTTACCTCACAGCTCCATTTTAAATAGGTGTCTCGGCTGGAGTTTGAGCTGTCATCTAACATAAATAAGCCTCATGCAATGGACATGCAAGGCAGGAAAATGTCTCTGCCTGTCAGCCTGTACCTCCACCTTCTCTGACTGTCAGCTGTTGCTTCCTGGTTGCTGCTGGGTGGGTTCTTGTTTACCAGTTGGTCACTGAATTAGAATTAATCGTATTAATTACTTTTGTTGGAGAGCAGAAGCTCAGCAAACTCTCTGTCTGCTATTAGAAACCCTAATTGATTGCTGCAATTTATACCATGTGACTTTTATGCTAAAACTTACATCGATGATACCTGTTTCATCTCTGTTCGCTCCTCTTTGTAGTGTATTCATTAAGTCTAAATATAATTTATAAATAAAGTTAAGCTTGATTAGGATTCTTCACCCAGGTCCATGGGTTGGAAAATAGTTTATGTGTCCATGAAAGACGACTGGTTTGAGCCACAGAGGCTGGTCACATGGGTCAGTCTGTGGGGAACAACAAAGAAATGTCAGATATGCAGACTGACGGCATTCCTCTCTATGCACCTCCGCCTTTATGTTTTACCAAAATTATACTAACCGTGTCTTTGTGGGTGTGTTTAAAATAGACAGGTATACACAGAGAACTATAAACTGTGACTGCAGTAGGACAGCACCTTAACATCAACACCACATGTTTTTGTTGTTTAATTGTTAAACATAATTCTGTTTATGTAATTAGGTGCAGTAGTGGAACTGGAACATCAAGGTTTTTTTTTTAACTAGAACAACAAGTAGAACAGTCTACCAGAAAAATGTGTGTGACATCAAAGGCTTTTACGTCATCACTTTAAAACCTCCAATAAGCGGCACCAACAACCACAGGTATAAATAGACTTGAAACTTTTTTTCCTGTGCAGTGGTTTGGTTTTAGTTTTCTGAGTATTCAATCACACTGCTGTTGTTAGGAAGAATCTTCTCTTAGTTAAACAAAAGGTTTTTCTCCCACCTTCATAGTTTCTGTCACCACACCAGAGAGAGAACGTCGTCTGTCTTTTATGTGTTGTTTAATATCTATCGCATCCTGTTTCCTTTTTTAGGCCAGTGCAGTATAACTGAAAACAAATATTGTGCGATGTTTTTTTTACAGAACCAAAGACAGCATGTACCATGCCCTGACCTACGCCACGATTCTAGAAATGCAGGCCATGATGACCTTTGACCCCCAACACATCCTGGCTGCAGGAAACACCATGAAGGAGGCTCAGGCTACTTGCCAACGGTGAGACTTTGCTCTAACACCATGGTGAAACAATGCTTAGATGATCAGCTGATAAACTGTGACAGGGGATTTTTCTTGGTTCCTCTTGCCAGCTGCAGATGTGAATTTTTTCTCTTAGAAGACAATCAGTCTAGAGACAAGGCAGTTTAGAAGCAGTACAAAAAAAGTTTTTAGAAAAAGATTTTAGAAAATTACATTTTGATTTAGGTTATAAAAGGGGAGGAAAGTGAGTTTGATCACTCTCAAACCGCTTATTCAGACATTCAGATATACGGCATGTCATACTGTATCTTTTGAACACGTGCTTGTAACATCATATCAAAACAACAGAACATGCTGAGGTATGAAGAATGTCATAGCTGCCTGTCACAGCTTGTCCTGGAGCCACTGTGAGAGTCTGTCATGCCTCAGAGGTGGCCTAACAGCAGATCTAATTAGCCCAACCTGATAAACATGCACTGAAACTGATCTGAAGTCAGCACTGCGGTTTTCCTTTTTTAATGTTGGGACTTTTGGTGAGAAATTTAATGCTTGGTCAGCACCTTGTTGTAACTTCATCTGCAGCAGCTCAGCATCCTGTCTTCACTGGAAAGAGGCTGAGTCACTGATTTGCATTGGAAACAAGATAGAAATGCAGGACAGTGCAACGCTGCTGAAAAACAATCCTTAAGATTTTCAGTAGATCCAAGCCACTGATCACTGAGGATAGTTTTTTGTTTTGTGCTTTCAGGCACCGCAAGAAGTCAAGCTTCTCCAAAAGCTTCACAGAAGGTCAGTGAAACCCTGTACTGACAGGATGAGTAATGGACAACATTTAGGCAGCAGTTTCAGTTGTGTTTTACATGTGTGAGTACTTGATTGTCGGTGTACGTGAGTTTATGTAAAGTTTGCTAAAGGCAAAGGCTTCTGTTGTGTGTATGTGCACTCATGTTAAAGTACTAAATGTGCATGTGTGTATGGATTTATTTGTATGTGTGTTTGGGTATTGCACTGCTGCCCCTGGGCTCTGAGCTTTCAAGTTGTCTGACTGAGAATAACTGTGACTTAATAATTTTCACAGAGGAACTCCATGCTGAAGTTTGCTACGCCGAGTGTCTCCTGCAGAGGGCAGCACTCACCTTCCTACAGGTCAGGAGCAAGGCTTCCCCAGACAGCCTGGCAATGAAAACTGCCACCATTAATAAATTTGTGTTTTCTTGAAAGTCACTTTCCTTTAAACTCCCTCTCCTCTTATCTCTCCTGCCATCTTTCTCCCTGGCTGTGCAGGATGAAAACATGATCAGTTTCATTAAAGGGGGAATCAAAGTGAGGAACAGCTACCAGACATACAAGTGAGAATCTGAAGTCCACAGTGTCCTTGTTTGTTCTTGTCAAACTCGTGTTCATTATTTCCATTTTTTCTTTTTTGTATCTTTCTCATTACCTTGTAAAACCCTGCATTTTCCTGCTCTTAACTTTCTCCTTTTACCTATACCTCACAGAGAGCTTCACACAGTCCTCCAATCTGCTGGATACACTCATGGTGACAACCATGGCCATTTTGAAGGTGGTGTTAAATTGGGAGTAGGAGCCTTTAATCTAGTAAGTAGGGAGCTTAATGTAGTACTTGTAGGGGGGTTAATGTTTTGAGCTTAATCCAAAGTAAATATTGAAAATTACTGATTACTGGCTTGCATTAATTTTTTTGTAATGCTCAAGATACACCTAATTAAACAGAAGAACATAAAGAACCAAAGATGAACATAGGATAAGAGTCAGTATAATCCAACATGGAGACAGTGTGTTTTGAGATAATTGCTCTTTATGTAGCACTGATTGATAAATGTTTGATTACAGAAGCTTTCATGAGCCTCTTCTGCTTGGTTGTTTGATCTATTAACATCTAAATCATCAAAATATGCTTTGTATATTATGATTGATTTTTACAAAAGAACAGTTGCAAAAGATTAAAAAATGTTGCTATTGAGGTTGGAAAAAAGATTACTTTACAATCCACAGCCTTCATACAGTACATGTAGGAAATTCAAGATAATTTCCTTGGAAACCACTGGTGCTGTAACGGTAAAGAAAGGATTCTTTAATCTTGCCGCTAGCCTTTGAATTCCACTTCTTGTCTACTTCCTGCAGATGATTTCCATGTTGCCCACACGGACACTCAAGCTGCTGGAGTTTGTCGGTTTCTCTGGTAACAAGGTGAGTTCAGCTGACAAGTGAGAGGCACTTATGGCTGACTGAAGGTATAAATTTGTGTGTTTGACAGGGCATGGGTCGCAGCGCTTGGTGTAAATTGCCACATCCTTTCTGTTAATTAGGCAGCGAAAAGGGAGTGGATAATTCATAAACTGTGTGTGAGATCTCAGTTTCACTAGCTGGTTTCGTTCACTCCATGAACCAGACACGTTTAGTAAAAGCATGAGACGAAACTTTTACAACTTGATGGGTGAATGACTTAAAAATGGCTTTGATCATAATGACTAATGACTTCTCTGGATCATGACTTCCTGTTATTTGTTGTTCTAAAAGAATGATTTAAGCTTTTGACACTCTGATTCAATTCATGTAATTACAATACAAAATAAACTGAAAACCTGATGTTGGATATTATTGTTATGACTGATTTATCTGCTGGTTGCAAAAAAATGAATAAGTAAATAAACTGATATACAGACATTACAGTCTCAAGAGGTTTGCCGACATGATCTTGACATAGTGAACTTGCATATGCTGCTCATCTTTCATAATGCACTTGCATATTTACCACAAAGGCCTATCTGTGACCCAGTTGTTTTCACACTGGATGGCTAAAAGGACTCTGGTAGATAAGCAGATTCTGCTCATCCTCCTGCACACACTGAATGAAGACAGATAATTTTTGCAAAATGCATTGGTGTGCTGTGCTCTGTGTGCTGTTTTTATTGCTAATTGTCCAAAAATATCTTCCTTGATAGGAGACTTAATTCAGACTATGCATGTTTGTGCATGTGTGTGTTTGTGCAGGAGTTTGGTCTCCAGCAGCTTCAGGAGGGCTCTGCAGAAAGCACATTCAGATCCTTCCTTTGTAACATGCTGCTGCTCTGTTACCACACCTTCATGAGCTTTATACTAGGTGAGCAATAAGACACACACACTCACACATGCACACAATTGCAGTCAACCACAAAGACAAACAAGCATCTCAGTTGGTTTTGTTCTGTTTTTCTATTGCAGGCACTGGAGAAGGAGATGTAGAAGATGCAGAGAAACTGCTGCAGCCATATCTCAAAAAATATCCTAAGGTTTGCCAGAATTAAACACTGTGTTTTTGTTTTTTTTTTTTAGTTTTCCACATGATTTGAAGAATCATGTTTCCCAACTCACTTTTTATCATCTTTTTCGCAGGGTTCCATCTTCTTGTTCTTCGCTGGTCGAATAGAAGAGATCAAAGGCAACCTGGATGCTGTGAGTACACCTGAAAAAACAACACCTACACACATTCAACTCTGCACTTTATAGATGGAAACCTTTTATATTTATGCACCATGGCATTACAAATTTCTTGGTCTTTTGAGTGTCTATGTGCCTATCAGCCTGTAGTTAAATTTGATTGTGTGAGCCTGTTATGAGTTTTATCACTACATCTTTTCTTCTAGATTACATGTATATATTAAAGGTCGCTATCTGTGTCTTATGACCACATGTTTAGCAGTTATTAAAGCACCAAGTGTAATGGATGTAAACATTCATGTGTTGTCAAGACCCAGAGACATATTGAACAACTGTAACAAGAATCTCAAACTTGGATTGTAATGTGAAATTGAAAAGAAATAATTTGCTACTAACTAAACCTGTATGTCTGCATTTATTTCTAGCCATTGCACTATAAACAGACATAATTTTAAACTGGAATGGAGACATATTGTTCCATAAACTCTAAGTTTAGGTTGCCCATCAATTGACTTTTCCCCATCAGTTGACATAAATAGTCAAAAGGTTTTGAATTGAGCCCTCTGTGTCCTCTACAGGTATTGAGTTGCTCACCACATGTTAACAGTCACATTGAATGTGTATGTTTCCAGGCTATCAAGCGTTTCGAGGAGTGCTGTGAGGCTCAGCAGCAGTGGAAGCAGTTTCACCACATGTGCTACTGGGAGCTGATGTGGTGCTTCACTTACAAGAGGCACTGGAAGATGGCTTACTTCTACGCAGATCTGCTCAGCAAGGAGAACTCATGGTCTAAGGTAGGCTGACATTGTAGTATGGGATTTGAATATGCTCAGGCTATCCAAGAGTGGATTTGAGTTCTGGTGCCCTGGTCTGACCCTCTAAACTCCACACAGTTGTAGCTTTTTTTTCTCAACCCTCATCTCATTTTAAAAGGAAAGATGGGATTGCAGCAGTAACCACTTTTTCCCTTCCCTCAGGCTACCTATGCATATATGAAAGCAGCCTACCTCAGCATGCTGACTAAGGATGATTGTCTAACCTTCGGAGAGACTGCTCTCACTCTCTTCAGGTTTGAACTTAGAGCTTACATACCACAGAAATTACTCACAGGAGCTACAGTGAAACAGAGATGATTCAATGTGAAATAGTGTGTCACCTATTGACATTCATGTATATGAATTTAATTGTATGTCGTATAATGTTTCAGGCAGGTTCCAGGGCTAAAGCAGAAAATAGCTGGCAAGTCTTTACCAACGGAGAAGTTTGCTATCAGGAAAGCCCGACGCTACCTCGCAGAAAACCCAATCCCTCTTCCTGTTCCTCCACTGGTCAGTACTGGATGAGGCCTCCTTTAGCATGACTTGTAGGACTGTTTCTACACTGTGTTGCATTTTTTTAGGTATCTAGTTTAAAAATATCAGAGAAATTGTTTTGTTTCACACAGATTTTACACTATAAGAAGTGCTTGTAGGCCTTCCCATTCACCCAGTGGGGTGCCGCACAGAAATTTGCATGTACTGGCTTGGCAAATCAGGACAGACCCACCAACCGGCTGTGGTTTGGGCTGTATAAATAGCTGTTGTATTCTAACCTGCTATCTGTTTGATGAGTTTGAAGATGTAACCCTGTGCTCATGGAACCAAGGTTATGATTTGTAACATTTGTTCTGTTTCACCCTGCAAGAAAAACTGCAAAAGGTTGTCAGAGAGCAATGCTCATTGTCTTTGTTATGGCATTTCCCAAGTCTGTCATCTAGCTGTTGTGGCTCGGAAAGTGAAGGCTTTTTCTGTGTAGGACATATGTCCTCCGGGTCCATGTGCTGAGACCTCAAGTTGAACCCTCTAACCTTCTTGATTGACTGAGCCAGTAAGGATTCAGTGCAGCATGGAGAGCTCAGAACTAGTGTTAGAACAGTAACTATAAAGAGAGCAGAGGTTTGTCGCAGAGAAAACATCATTCCATCATTTCATGTTCTCCTATACTGAAAAAAAAAATCACTGACTGTGGGTTTTTGCCTAATTTATGTGTTGTCTAGGAGATGATGTACATATGGAACGGCTATACAGTCATTGGCAAACACAAAGACCTGACGGAGGGCATGCTGAAAACACTGGATGAGGCACAAGCTAAACTCGAGAGCAGTATGCAAAATTATTTACCATATTTTCAAAAATCTTTCCAATGAATTACAAATCTAATTTTCTTTTCTTTTGATATTAATATGCCATGGTGGGTTGCATTTATTTTAGTTGCTAAAATGATGCTATATTTAATCTGAAAATCTTGGAGAATTATTGTGTGTAGATAAAGTTGTTGAGAAATTATTTTCCAGAACTGCTGTACCTATTTTGTAATCTGTAAACTGCTTGTTAGCTCCTAACTGTCCTGTTGTGTGTTTGTCAGGGACTGAGTTCTCCATTGATGATCAGTGTCTGCTGAGCCTACTGAAGGGACTGTGTCTCAAACACCTAGGGCACCAAGAGGAGGCCGAACACTACTTTACCCTCGTCCTTTGCAAGTAAGCCCCTGTCTTAAGCATACACAAACATGTGCAGACTGTATTTTAATTCATACTCCAACTAGAAAAACAGATATGCCCTAGTTTCTTGCAGTGTGCCATCACCAAGTATTCTGATCATATCCTTTGTGCATCATCTGATGAATGAAGGCAGTTCTGTTTAGACAAACACACAGCACAAGAATTGAATTGTTCATACTGACCTTACTTCCACACATACTGTAACCACTGTGTTTTGACATTATCTGCAGTGAGACTCAGATCAAATATGACCACTATCTGGTCCCTAATGCTCTGCTGGAGCATGGTCTGCTCTGTCTGGAGCAAGGAAGAAAAGATGAAGCTATCAAACTCCTTGAAGCAGCAAAGTAAGTCTTTTAAACACCATATTCGAGACTGTACTCATGAAGCTTTTGAAATCAAAGATTCTTCACTTGTGTGCTGCTATTTAATATAATGTTTACAGTGCTGTGCATTTTTTTTCCTCATAGTGTAACTACAAGTCATCGCTTTTGACTTTGTTTATGTATGCCACAGCCATTTGTGTTTGTGCTTTTCAGTAAATATACTCACTTTGTTTACTGCATTTCAGTAAATACATTGAGTGTCGTCTGTTGTAAACCATCTTTGTGATTTATGGCTTTGTTACAAATGCCATGTGTGAAATAAGAACTTCAGTAAGATTGAGATGTACCACTGGTGTGATTGTAAATGACTGTCCTTGCTCTGTTTCAGGCAAAATTACAAAAACTACTCAATGGAATCACGGACACACTTCCGTATTCAGGCTGCTCTGCACAAGGCCAAGGGAGCCGGCGAGAATGGTATCCATGTTCCCTCTAGCCCATAGCAGACAGAGGAGGGCACAATAGAGCAGAGACAGCTTTCTGTTTCTGCAGTCCCACAATGCAACACTCAGCCCCGCCCAGCTCCGCCCATTCAAATGGGCAATTTTTTTTTTTTCATCAGGAGCATAGGGGGAAGAGGAATGCTTATTTTTCTCGTGCGTGCCACCCTAACAGGCAACTGCAGCTCTATGTGGCCCTTACTGGCTTAGGAGGGTTTGCTACGCTCTCTTCCACTAATATATTAAGGTTGAAATTAATTTCCTCGTGCGATTTGAAAAAGAGACAATTTCAGAAATGTGCCTGTATTTAAGAAACATTTCTTCTAGCTGGCTTATTTGTCTAGCACCTCGGCCACCCATAAGGGGCGCACTAGGGTAGAAAACAAAGCTACATGTGCATAGTACATACCACAGAAGGCCTCCACTTCTAACCCAGGATAAAAATGTACTGGAGTGTAAATGTATTGGAGTCGGAGCTGATGGAGCCAAAGTACCAAACAGCCCCCTTTAAATTACAGACACAAACTCTACCCTGCCAGCAGCACCATTTGGCAATGGTTGCAATAAAGCACTCCCACTTCTTTTAATTTATTGATAAGAAATGACTCCAATAGAAGGAAGATGACACATCATCATGTATGGACTTCTGACACCCATTATCCATCATATCATTCAGCTCACCACATACTCCGTGGGAACTATGATACTGTTTTGTATTGTGTCATTTGATAAATTTATGTTGACAGGTTTAACCTTTGTTCAGATTTTTCATCACCTATATGACCAACTTAAATGAAAATTCTGAATGTTGGATTCACCTTTTTAACACTTCATAACTTTTGGTTCATAGTGTTTCTCAGTGAGAGTGAACCTATTATTGTTTCTTTTGTTTTCCTTTCCTTCTACACTATTGAAACACTGAAAGACAAAAAAAATATTCATGTGGAATACTTTCTTTCAGTCTCCTTCTGAAGAACTGATTAAATCTGTTGTATTTACAGTTACATGTGATGGCTCTTGCACAAAGCTTTGTAAATCAGCCAGCCATGCAAACTCTCCATGGTCAAAAAATGCCTATCAGACTTGCAGTGAGAGTTGTTCTTTACATTTATATACTGTAAACGGCACCTTTTACACAGATTGTCCTGTTTTGAGAGGACAGATGAATGTGTCTTTTAGAAAGGCAGACTCCCTTCTTTTCTCCTCCTGGTGTGTGGGACAGGCTCCAGCAGTACTTAAGCTTGAACAAACAGGCTATTCACGCTGAGCAGTGAAGGACTGCGTGCTTGTCTGCCTGTTGCATCTGTAGTCGGTGAAGAAGCTCTGAATGGCAACCACCACAGACTTCCTGCTTTGTGAACATCCTCTGCTACTCTTGTATCACCCATGCTTGACTAGAACCACCCATAGAGGGACTTGAACATCATAACCATGGTCCGTGTCAAATAATAATCTGTAAATGAACAAATACTTGTAATGGTTGAAATGATAAGACAGAAAGGGGTCACCTCTAATTGTGCTGATGGTCAGGTTATTTGAAGGGCTGTTTCACAGTGTCCAAAACTTAGAAACTCAGATGGTGTCTCATAAGAATAAGAAATCCTTCATGCGTTGGAATTAGAGCACTGCTGATTTATTCATGATTAGAAAGGTTTGGGATTCAAGACGTTGACTAGGAGTCAGTTTCAATATTTTTAATGGTGGAGGAAATGTACTCTAATTACTATTTTTAACAGCAGTTGCTGTCTGTGATATTCCAATAACACATTGTATTTTATTTTCTGGTAATTAATTAAGCTCGTTTTTTCCCCTTTGGTTTTATTGATGTAGCTGAAAGAAACTCTAACCGAATTTAGTGGCATTGTGATGTTGACAATCAGCATATTACACTGGGCATGGCCACCACTGAGCAGAATGACATTCCTGTACATACTGAATGTTTCTATTATAATTTAAGATGAAATGATTATAAGCAACTAAAAAAACATTGCATTTTGTGTTGTCTTTTTTTTTTGGTCATTTGAGCACCACAATCAGAAGCACAATGTACAGTGCATACAGTTCAACGTGGTATTATGTACAGAACAAAGGGGGCAATGTTTGCATGCAAATCTTTGTAACCGTTGTCCTCATACGTGTGATCTAATTCAGTAGACAGAGTCATGTCATCTCATCTTGTTGATATTCTAGGATATGGCAGCCAGGGACACGAGGACAATGGGTATTAGAGTAGTATTTACATCGTATTAAATTGAAAATACACAAATGGGGATTTAAATTGACCAGCAAGCAAACTGTAAAAGAGTGCGTTAACATGCAATATTTTGAGGTCAGCGCATGTAATGGCAAAACTAGCTCGAAATTGCTTTTACAAGGACTAATTTTTCGATTTCAGCTCTGTGTTTATGTTTTTAGCGAGCGGGGACGTAAGTGAAAGCTTATTGGTCAGTTGTCGGAAGGGGGCGGTGCTTCGTGCTGCTACATCACTACCTTTTGTCGTTGTTGGGCAGCTGGATACTGGAAAGCCCCTGACTACCAGGGAGGGCTCTATCAGGAAAACTGCTGCTAGCGTTGTCGTTTTAAATGAGGGATGTCAACATTTTATTTGCCTCGCTGCTTCCGCAGAAGTAAATTTCTGTAAGGCTGTTTCAGACAAGTTTTTTTTTAGCTAACCGACTGCTAGATGCTCCCCTGCGAGTGCTAGCTTGTGTTAGCAGGCTAGCTCTTTGTGTGGCTAGCTGCTAGCTGAGGGATGTTTTGTTGTTGTTGAACAGAGCTGCCCTCCCGTCGTCTGGGAGAGGAGATTCATCAGCTGTGTATGGAAAAAACGCCTCCTCGACGCCCTCTCATCCACTGACGTTATCTACCTACGAAAGTGGCCCGTGAAATCCGCTGTCCGTAAAGCGACACCGAAAGAGAGCGAGAGGGAAGAGTTTGACCGTAGAGGAAGGAGATGGGAAACTGTCTGAAATCTCCGACCTCGGATGATATTTCCTTGCTACATGAATCTCAATCGGACAGGGCCAGCTACGGAGACGGTGCTGACCCCGACCAGGAGCCACCGCCCCCCTATCAGGTAACTCTGACCAACTGTTTTAGAGCAATAAATGATCACTTAGTCAGTGTGTTTTTATTATAAGGTTAACAAAATGCAATGAATACCTGAAGTTTGGATGACACGGCTTCATCTGTAGTAGGTCTGGCCCAGTACACCGGGTGGGGGGGAGGTTACAACAACCAAGAAACTGGTGTTAGAACAGCAATATGTTAGGCTAGATCAGCTGTTTACTGATCCAGCATCATACTTGACCAGCAGTTTAGCTCACTGACCCTGTCCCTTCATGGCTTTGACACTAATCCTCTTTGTTATATCTGAAGGTCCTGACTGTGTCTATCATTTCCCTGAAGTCATATTATGATTCCCTCCTCACTGATATGATAGCAGTACCATTATCATCACTTGCTTTAGTCTTCATTCAGACACATCAGACCATTTAATTTAGGCTCATATTCTGTGGAGATGAACTAAGACACACAGACTATCTATTGAGGCCTGTAGTTCACTTTAACAGCATGTTTTTGAACTGTAATGGACCTGAAATAGACCCCAGTTCTCCATTGAAGAGCAAGTTAAGTCGTTTTGGGAAACACTGGACTGCTTCCTTCACTGATCCCTTGCAGGGCAGCAACTTTGTTTGTCTGGTGTCCTTATTTCCTGAATTAGATCCTCCAAAAACATACCAGGCCATGTTGTAAATGTAAATATGAGTAAGTATGGTATTACCCTTCGCTTGCGTGTTTTTCTATGCTAAGAGGCGGCTGGTATGCGTTATGTAAGGCCTTGGCAGAGAGTTTGCCTGTTACAAGGTTAAGCCAAGCCTTATCTGTAGATTTAAGATAAGTGTTTTTAAACAAATAGGAAACTGAAGGTGCTCTCAGGTCAGTACAGCATGAGAGCTCTTATTATAGAGCGCAACATATTTTTCTGTTTTAGATTCAGTATATTCCAAACAAGTGCAACAAAGTTTTGTTGCATAGAAATATTTTAAAATGCTAGATTTTATTGAATAGATATTAAGAAAAATACCTGTCATGATCTCGGATAGATTTTTAAAATGTCATAAATATAGAATATTGGTTTCCCATTTGCAGATCTAATTTACCTTCACCATATATATTGTACATGACCAGGAAATCTTCAACTGTTTCTAACCATCGGCCACCATTAAGCATGACCAGTTGTACGTTGTGTAGATGATATTTTGTGGTTCTTTATGTCTGTCACCATTATTGGTGAGGTCTGCGCGGCCATTCTTTATCTTTTCTTATTCATTGTTGTTAAACCAACAATTAATATGTCCTACTAAAAATTACAAAAACCAATGAAAGCATATAACAGTGGCATAGCATTAGCACATTGGGTTAGGGTTATTATCCCACATAGCAAGTGTTTGTCATCAACACTGAAAGTATTTTTGATCTTTGGAAAGTCCAGTAGTTATGTATTGGGTGCATATACTCTACATTACTTTTTAAACAGTGACCTTGTATATTTCCATTCACCAGTCGAAAATGAATGTCGATTTTCAATTACTACTGCAGTGGAAACAATTACCTGTTTTATTTAGTTATTAAATTTTTGAATTGCCCATTTAAAGTAATTTAGAGAAACTGATGGTTAACTCCGGAACTTGAATGTAATGCTAATACATGACAGGCCCACACTGGTGGGTCAGTTCACGGAAACTTAAAGCTTCCTGGTAATATCACAGAGACAAGATAGTTTCACGGTCATATTGATAGCATTTGTCATTTATTATCAGTGGAACATCACTCACAGAAGATCTGCATCAGGGTCAGTGAAAGATTAGAACAGCGTTAGAAGTCCTTATGCATGCATCTTTGTCCAGGTTGCTATAAGTATGTCATGTCTGGCATACAGCAGTGTGTAATTAGGTCAAAGCAGCCAGCTCTGGTCTCACAGAGGAGAGATGGTGTAATAAACAACACAAACATTGCTTAGTTTCTTTGCAGCTGTGACTAAGCTTTCCATTGTGTTGAGAAAGCAGTTTGTTTATACTCACTAACTAGTTAAAACCTGCTTTCAGACCTGCCAGCGCTTTTCTCCCTAGTGACCACAGTAATCAGCACCTTCACCATCTGAAACCAGTTGGAGAACACAGCACACATTTTTTGTGTGCTCACAGTTCGGCTTAACACACTTTGGAAGTGCTGTGTGTGTTAGAAGAGGGGCTTAAGGCTCCACTATGCTCGATTTGAAATGGAGTTCACTGTGTTCATGAAAACTGTTGAGTACAGCCATGCGTGGAAATGCCGATATACTGATTGCGACTGCAGGTCTTTCCTTCATACCAGAGGGTCATGGTGAAAAACGCAGGCAAATGCCGGAAATCACAACCGTGAAATCCAAAACAAAGACAATATGAGCTCCAGCTGTGTTTAAGTTACAGAGATGAATACAGAAGAAGGGTGGTGATTTAGAACCAACCCTGGTATTGTTTTTACAGCTGAAAAAGCAGATGGGACAGGATGGATTCATTACTTTTGTTTAGTTGTCTGGTAAAAATGAGAATGAATGGCTGTTTTCTTCTGTTCTGCGTCACTGATTTACTTTAAAACCGAATGGGATGTGTTCAGACCCAAACATATGACAATATCAGGTTTCTGTTGTGATTCCCATGAAACCTGTTGTATTGAAAGAAACAAGAACATGGTAGATGTGTGATTCAGAGGATTTCTTTCCAAGTTGCCTGGAATTGACATTTCCTTATATCACAGTCATTCCTGGCTTTTTATAACACGTAAAGTGGCAACATGTGCCTCAGGCCCAAATGAAAAACATGAAACTAATCACATCACCAGCTAATTGCATGAGACAGTGCACTGGGGAGCGGTGAATGACACTCCATGAGAATTTCAACAAGTTGTGACTAGCGGCTTGCACATGTTTCTACCACTGAGTCCCTCTGTGTGGCTTTTTTGTATCACAGACTCTCTAGACTTGATTTCATTTCAGCCCTGAACACCTACAAATGGAGGCATAAAAGTACAGAGAAAAACTCGTCTGGTAGTTTATTAGTTCAGCTTATAGTCATAGTAAGTTCAAGTTAATTTTGATGTTCATTCATCTTCTATACCACTTGATCCGTCAGGGTCACGGGGGAGCTGGAGCCTATCCCAGCTGACTATGGCGCGAGAGGCGGAGTACACCCTGGAGTGGTTACCAGTCAATCGCTGGGCTGACACACAAAAACAGACAACCACTCACGCACACACTCACACCTAAGGGCAATTTAGAGTAGCCAATTAACCTAATGTGCATGTTTTTGGGACTGTGGGAGGAAGCCGGAGAACCCAGAGAAAACCCATGCAGGCACAGGGAGAACATGCAAACGCCACACAGAAAAGCCCAGACTGGGGTTCGAACCTGGAATCCTCTTGTTGTGAGGCAACAGTTCTAACCCCCACTACACCACCGTGCCGTCCCTAATTTTGATGTTGTGTGTATGGAAAAAACATAAATCAGGTCAGAAAGTTGTTTCCAATGTGGAAACTCAGTTAATATCACTGAAACACATGTAGGACTGCACATGAAACAGCACCATTCATCTGACACTCACCCTGAGACTTTGTCTGCCACATTGACATCAGGCTGTGTTTGCTGGGAATCCACAGGTGGTGGTGAATCAGAGGAGGGTGATTTCCGGCATCTGGACGTGGGTGTATCCACTGCCTGGCCCTCTTTTCCTGGCTGAAAAGAGGCACCGCAGGGACCAGTAGTCTGTAGGGCTCACGGCTCATCGGTTGAACAAAGACATGGACTGCAAAAGTTTAAATGTTGATCTGTCTGTGATTCTAAAACAAAAGTTCTTCATAATTTAGCCAAAGGAAGCCGGAGAACCCGGAGAAAATTCAAACGCCACACAGAAAAGCCCAGACTGGGGTTCGAACCTGGAATCCTCTTGCTGTGAGGCAACAGTTCTAACCCCCACTGCACCACCGTGCCGCCCCTAATTTTGATGTTGTGTGTATGGAAAAAACATAAATCAGGTCAGAAAGTTGTTTCCAATGTGGAAACTCAGTTCATATCACTGAAACACATGTAGGACTGCACGTGAAACAGCATCACCTCTTTTCCTGGCTGAAAAGAGGCATCCCGGGGACCAGTAGTCTGTAGGTCTCATGGCCCTACAGGTTGAACAAAGACAGGGACTGCAAATGTTTAAATGTTCTGTCTGTGATTCTAAAATAAAAGTTCTTCATAATTTAGCCAAAGGCCTCTTTTCAATATCATATCCATGTGAGCCGTACGTGAGGTCAGTGCCGTGCCTATTTTTAGCCAGGAAATTATTCAATAGCACCAAGTGCAGCCTTGGGCCAGGCAGAGGATACACCCATGTCCAGATGCTGGAATTCACCCTCCTCTGATTCACCGGCACCTGTGGATTCCCAGGAAACACGCTTGGGGCAACACAGATCTATAACTGTCTTTGTTGCTAGAAGTGGCTGTAGGCATGAGGGGACATTTTTTTTCTATCCATGTGTCAGCCACTGCCTGAAACTAGCCTGGCAACAGGTGATACAGCATGTGTTGTCAAGGTAGTAACTTTGCTGCACATGTTCCAACATGCCTTAAAAGCTCTGACTGATTTGAGTTTCAGAGTGTCTAAAATTCCCTTTAAAAGGACATAATCTGGAATGCTCCTAATTCTGTTATGTGTAGAAAGGCAAGACCTTTGAGATAATTTAATCAGAAAATAGCATAAATTAGCTTAACATCAGAATATTGCAATACATATAGACATAGGCCTACATAGCCACAGGATGGTGGAGGAGTGGATGGTTTGATGATGAAAGCTAAGTGGATGAGATCAGTCCACTGAGGCAACCACTCAGGCTAGTGGACCATTTAATGTCTTGTCAAAAGGATTTCAAAGTGAGCGAGTGTGTGTGTGTTTGTTTCACATCATTTGGGGAGGCTACAAAGCAAAAGGAGGCACAGTTCTTGTTTTTGGTCCAAAGACTGTGAAGGCTGCAGTGGTGGCTTGTGTTTGTGTGCAGATGTGTGTGTTATGTGTTGCTTACAGCGCTTTGTGTGTCAGTGTAGGGATTTGGAAAGCAGCTGGTGAGACGAGTGCTGACTCATCGCTGTGCTGGACTGGGCTACAGGAGATAAGACCCCCCTGTGTGTTTGTATTTGAGAGGGAGTGTGTGTGTGTGTGTATGTGTGTGTGTGTGTGTGTGTGTATGTGCATTTGCCCCCCTGGTATGGCTTACAATGCCCCCGTCTCCCTTTTAAGCCACAGAGATGGGAGCAGTGACAGGAGTTTTTATTGATCTCATTCAGTTTTGCACAAAGGTCTTTCTACTGCTGTCAGCTACCTTTATGGCCAAACTTTGAGTGGAACTCCTTGCAGACTTTATAAAGACTCATAGTGTTTGTGTGTTTCCATGTAGCTGAACTTGGTCTTTCTTAATACACTTCCATTTTCAGTCTTTTTCACTGTTTCTGTCTGGGATGTATCTAAAAGATGTCAAAGAAGAACCAGCTGCTCTGGTCAAAGAGAAAGTCAAATTTCCTTCAGATGGTTGAGTGGACTTGGAGGAGGGGTGTGGGCATAGTGGTGCTGACAAACAAGCCATTGTACTGCAGTTCAGTGATATAGTCTGTGGGTTTTTGGCTGGCATACAGCCTCACAGAGGTTGGCGTCACTGAGTACTTACCACAATGGCCAGGACTCCAAGAAACCACCACATTCTTTTGTCCTCGTCATGACGGATTCTCACAGTTTGGTTCTCATCTTCTCTCATGGTTTTGGTTATTAAGTTACACTGACCCAACTAAGTGGATGCTGTTTAAGGTCCCTTTGATGTGGTACAGACTGTTATAACTCGCCAGATACTTGTTTTTATTGGCTGATGCAGCTCAAGCATGATTAACTTATGGCTGCTGGTAAAATAGAAAATGAATAAAAATACATTATTACTTTTTAGTATTTAGTTAACTTTGTTTTCCCCCACATTTTCACCTTTTCAGTTTTCTACCAAGATATGTTCATTATGTTCATCATCCATAGTTTTTATGTGGCCACAGGGATGGATTACTGTGAGCTTCATCATGTGTTATTTGTAAGTACTAGAGTTAATAAAATTGCATACGCAGTGTCCCAACTTCCTGCTTTACCAGGCTGATGAAGTAATGCATATACACATACTGTTATCGTCACACCGTCAGCCTGTCCTGTTATCACATCAATAAACACATCCTGTGATGCAAATGTTCATCCTCCCATCCTCCTCCCATTGTTGTTTTGGTTGCATGTGTGCCAGTTTGCCTGTATTGTGTGCATGTGTCTGCAGGTGTTGTTCAAAGATTTTGTTTCTCTGCAGTCTATCCTAGATAGACAACTAACATTTCAGAGCCTGCAAACTCTTCATGTTTCTGGTGTTGCTTCCCCTTAAGTGCATATTGACGCTGCTTAGGCTGCACACGTTCAGCCACGTTCTGCAAGTAGATATTTGCTGCACTGGGTATAGTTGAGGGTTGACAAGACATCAAAAAGAAATGCATTTTGGTCTTGTCACTTTGATGTTCCTGCAGCATGTGCTCAAAAGAGCAATTATGCCCAGTCATCCCGCTGCCTGTCTGCAGCCCCATTCCCACATACACATTAGTCCTTAAATGCTCTGGGTGCTGTGGTATGTCAGCACAGACAGGAACTATGGCTGAAATTGTTTTCCTGCCTCAGCAGTAATGTAAAATGAATAAAGCAGTAATCCCAAGATACAACTTAATGCAACAGGTTATGTTTTTGCATATTACAGTTTTACTTACACCAAGGTGACTGTATCTCTGAAAAGCTCAGGAGAAAGACTCAATACAAAGCACTCTGTTCTTACTTTTGGAGACATTATTGTGAAATTCCACCCAAAATGTCTAATTTTTAATTTGAAACTCATCTCCTGTAGACTCAGAAAGTATCAGTTACATGTTCCTCATTCACAGAGAACAGAGGATGTGATTAGCTCGAATTGTGGTCCGAGTGAGGTGGGTTTTGCAGAGGGAGTGGCACGAGAGGTTTCTGTGGAGGGTGATGGTTTTTCTCCTGTTGAGAAACCTGTTACCTATGAAGTGCACTTTATTAGGGAAATTCAAGAATGATGAACGAGAGAAATATGAAGCTACAAACTTTGAATAGCCACAAGTAGTATTGCTCTGCCATGTTGGCAGTCCAGTCATGTAACTGTAAAACAAGATTGAAAATCCATAAATTAGGCCGTCTGTATGAGTATTCAGAAACCTTCTTCTGTTTTTCCAACTCATTGCTTTTCTCCAGTGAGTAGAAAAGCTTGCCACATCTGCCTGGAACAGCCATTTAATGCAGGAATATCTGTACATGAATGTCAAAAACCAACACTTTGCTTAGATAATTTGACCACTAATGTTGCAAGTGTGTGGATCTAACCCAGAGGCCACCCAAAATCTTACATGGCCACACACATACACATAAATAACACGCATCTGTCTCTGGGGAGAATCTAGGCTTATTGAATTTGTGGGCTGAGAGTGCCTCCATTTTTCATTTTCCCACTCCACTTTCTTCAGAATTTCTTTCAATTAGTGATGGATGATAGAAGATAGGGGGTGCTTCTGCTCTCATTTCTGCCCGTAATCTTCACCTCCCTTCCCGCTTACCATTAGTAGCTCTGGCCTGGCAAGTTGACAAGTTCTGCTGCCGTGTGTTTGGCTCAGCAGACTACAGCATGCTTGGCAGAGGAAATCAAGGTCTGTACTCAGCTTGCTGCCGCCCTGCACCCTCCACCTACCCTCAAGTCGCCCTTTCACCCTCGCCTTCTCTCACTGGCTCATTCTCCATCTCCCTGACTGTTGTCCCTCTGGTCAGTCTGAGGTCAAATAAGGAACAGTTGTCACAGCCCAGCTGACACGCCATCTATGAAAGAAAGGAGAGGAATATGACAACAATAACACCGCTGACCACTGCACAGTTGACCATCCTAACACACACACAGCTGCTGCCCCCCTCTGAGGCCCTGTCTGTAGCTTTTATTCCTGCTGCCTTCTCTCTTTGACATGGGTAAAAGGAGTGGCTGTCAGGGGAGCAGCAGACTGCCTCAACTACTAAAGTTATGCTGACTCATGGTTTAAAATGCTGTAGCGCAGAGAAGCTGATCGCTAGCTATAATTTGGTGTTTGCTGTTTTGTAGTTTTCCCATGAAAACCATTTAACTTCAAAAGACAGCTTTTTCAAGAATTAAAATTAGACTGTGTTTAAAAATGGTTTCTTTGCCCATTATGCTTACTAACGCATAAATAATACATCATTATTATATCTCTGTCTGAGAAATATCAATCATGTTTTTATTTGTCTGCCTTCCTATGCTAGTGTTGTCTACTTTAACGTCATCATTTAACTTTCATGATGTATTTGGGAAGATAACATAGTCATATTCACAATTACATAATTAAGGTAAAACACCCTCTGAATAGAGACATTAGATGCCCCACCAGATTTTGATATTGCAGCTTTATTTATTTTAACATAGTGCATGCCTTGCCTCGCTTATAGGAGTCTAACAGTAAATTATTATTGCATTTCCATAAATGTGGGGTATTTCAGGTAACTGAAAATTGCAAGTCAGCACTGTCTGAGAAAATAAACCTCGGCCTTCGTACAGTCATCCTTGATCTCAAGGGCTTATCACCCAAGCAGGTCCTGGGCCTGATTGGACCTGATCCGGCACCCTCAGACTTCTGCTCCTTCCCCAAGACGAAGAAGTAACTCAGAGGTTGCCATTTTGACAGTAATGATGATGTCATTGCTACTGTTGACCGCTTTCTAGAGGTCAAGACGCTGACTTCTGTGCTAGATGACCTAATGTGCTGAGTAGCATATTCATGACATCATTGTGTCTTATTCGGATTCTGCCTAGTGTCAGTCTGTTTCAGCCCTTCATCTGTCTGCTTCTCTCCTGCTCTCTGTGCTCACATATACAGCCAAAGTCCCAATAAAGCTGTTTTCATTTACAAGGTTTTTTCTGCTAAAATGCACAATGTCTCCATGCACATAAGTTAAAGACAGGTGCTGTGCTGTGATTTCAGCTATATTTACTTGTAAAATGATAACTCAGAGAGAAAGTTAGAAGGCCATTCATGTCTACATCAGCTGCTGTGTAATTATTTAAGTCTTCAAAGTATTCACACTTAGATAATTCACGTCAAGCTAAGCATGAACATGTAACCCTTCCTCACATGCATGTTTTTGTCACTTGTCTCTGAATGAACTTTTAAGCCTAGCCTACAACCATTCAGCTGAAAAGAAATAAGGAAATGGAGAGTGATTTGAATCTCATAGTTTAGTTCAGTATTTGCTTTAACTGCTGTTTTTTGCTGGCACATCAGACATGGCTAGTACATGGAACATTGTCTGATAAATCTTCATTAGGAGGTTCAGATAGATTTATTTCCTGCCACCATTTGTCTGATCTCCGTCTTCATTCAGGTGTGCGATGCTTTGTGTCAAAAGGGTGTTCCCGGGGTGTGGATATACAGGTTGTTAATGAAAGAGCTCATTTAATGGCATTAGAGTGGACTTGGCCTAATCCATGACCTGGCTGATGGATCCTTTCAGTTGCTTGACATGAAGGTTTGGGACACAGGAAGAGGACAATAAGAGAGTCAGACGACTGAAGTCTGGACTCAGGGGTGAAGAAGAGAAACTAGTGCACACACCACCTCAGTAGTGACTGTATGTGAATGTATTAGGATAAGAGACAAAAGCGAAAGAAGGAAGTGGATCAGGCCGGGGCACAGTCAGACCACATATTAAGTTCAAGTCAGACCACAGAGCAAGACAGCTGTGTGAATAGAAAGTTGTCTTTAGAGAGGAGGAAGACACTTAGAGCCCAAGCCAGTACACAAGACAGAGGACAAAAGTTTGTGTGCACCTGTTCTCCTCTATATTTGTGTAAACTGTTTGCTATATGACAATAACAATAACAATTCTAATTCAGCAAATGCAAAAATACAAAGTGGAAGTGGTAAATAAATAAATAAAATTAATCAGTTCTTAAAATACTTTGTGAGTATTTTTCTGTCTAAATGTTTCAGCTCTTCAGCTTTTATTTCAGTTTTCTGTGTTGTAAGCATGAAATTTACAGTAAAGTCTCACACCCTCACTTAGTGTATAAAGTATTATAACGGTTTACAGTATGGGTTTGGGGTGTGACACATTACAGTCTGATACTGAAACCCCATGACCAGACATTTAGACAGACCAGGGAGTTCAGGCGCTTTGAAGTCTGGTGCAGGCGTCAGCTTTCCACACTTTGAAGAGTGGGATTTTAGGCTGGACCATATAAAATAATTGTTTTGAGGAGATTTTCCAGGAAAGTAGAAAGAAAAAAAGTGTTTGGATAGTAGTGAGTTCACAATTAAGATGATGCTGGCATGTCAACTCCTACGAGAAACGTTCAGCAAGAGCCTTGCGAGACCTCTTCATTCATTGCACTTTAAACTGTACACTTCTGTGCTGTGTTGAAATCTGTATCAAACCAACAATATATTTTCGTTTCAAAACAGCCATGTACCTCACTGCTGCACCGGCTGCTGCAACAAGGTGTGGGGAAACACCACCACCTACTGCCTGAGATCATAATCCCACACCATGACCAGAAATATTAACTATTAACTAATATTAACTACAATTTATACACTTTTTACAATTAAATTAATCACAGATTACATCAGTTAGTTGCAGTAGTTATTGTGAGCTTTTCAGTCCCGCAGACCTTCTTTTTGAGAGGGATAATTACTTATTAAAGCAAAATATGTGTGTTGGATTGTGAAGCTCTTACACTCAACTGGATGCTTTAATGGTGTAGTGAAATCCACCCTTCAGGCTGTGGGATTTAGACAGTAACACCTACCAGTATTGTATTGGCAGGTGGTGACATTATTCCATCTCTCATAAACATTTACATCCCAGTCGACACAGCATGTTTGTGCCATTATCAAAAGAAAGTTTCACAAGCGTGTGCCTCATTTGCTAGACCCTGCTTGACTTCCACCGAAAGTGATAACAAGAAGAACGTCTTCTGCTTTTGTTAGTGACCTCTCACAGCGGTAAAATTAAAGCTGGAGACAGATTTGGTACAGGTCTTATGAAACCGGAATATTAGTCTTATTCCTCTACACAAATTCCGTGCCACAAACAGGACCTCCAACCAACTCTTAAGACTTACTATTCAGAAGTGTACACTTGGTCATAACTGTCCTGGAGCTGTAGTGTGAGAGCATCAGATGGTTGGGAGGAACAGAATTGTATTAGTTATACTTTGCATTTTTGGTCTTGTCACTATGCTATTCTTGCTGCATGTCTTCAATAGAACAATTATGCCCAGTCACCCTGCTGCCTGTCTCTAGACCCTTTCCCACATACACATTAGTCCTTTAATGATCTGTGTGCTGTGGTATGTTGGCGTCCTTTCACAGACAGGAACTGTGGCTGACCTTGTTTTCCTGCCTCAGCAGTCTGTCAGCTCAGGACTAATTTTATAAATCTTACATCATGGGTCAAGTCAGAATAAAGCTGTAACAATCCCTTGATACAAATGAATGCATGTTGCATTTTTGCATATTATAGTTTTACATACACCAAGGTGACTGCATCTCTGAAAAGCTCAGGCTCATTTTTAGACCCAAAATGTCTAATTTTTAATTTCAAACACTCATCTCCTGTAGACTCAGAAAGTATCAGTTACATGTTCCTCATTCACAGAGAACACAAACCCTTTGCCCTTTGCACTTTATTGGGGAAAATTCAAGAGTGATGAAGGAGAGTAATATGAAGCTACACACTTTGAATAGCCACAAGTAGTACAGCTCTACCATGTTGAGTCACTATTCCAGTTATACACGAATAGTGCTTAATATGTAATTATGGGACCTCTGTATGTGAATGCCAGAAGCCAATGCCTTGCCTAGGTAATTGAACCACAAGTGAAAGGGGCTTGTGTGGATCTAACTCATTTTCCCTTTCTTCACATGGCCACACACATATACATAAATAACATGCATCTGGCTCTGGGGAAAATCTAGGCTGTTACAGAACTTATGTGCAGACAGTTGCTCCATCTTTCATCTTCCCACTCCACTTTCTTCCAGACTTCTTTCAATTAGAGATGGATGATGGAAGACAAAGGAAAAATGCTTCCTGACTCTATCTTTCTTTCACTTTCTCTGTATGAGTCTGCTCTTGTTCCTGCCTGTATAGTGTGAGGGCATCAGATGGTCTGGAAAAACAGAAATAAGTTTTCTAGTCAAGTGAAGTCTGACTTTTTCTACTGTGATCTCCTTTCTCCCTTCCTCCAGGAGCAGATCCATGTGCCTGTCTACCACCCAACACCAAGCCAAACCCGACTGGCTACTCAGCTAACAGAGGAGGAGCAGGTTCGCATCGCTCAGCGAATCGGGCTCATTCAGCACCTCCCAAAGGGCGTGTATGACCTGGGACGGGATGGTTCTGAGAAGAAGATCAGAGAGTGAGTTGAAACCCTTGGTGGTCAGACTAAGCAGCGGAAGTTCACTTTTTTTTTTTTTTTAATAGCAACAGGGTGATGACCATAGTGATCTGTGTTTAAGCAGGGGTTTTGTAGGTCTTTAAATGCCTTTAGAATTATTTAAGTTGAAAGAAGTCGTGAAAACATGATAACAACTTAACCCTTGACATAGTTTCTGCAATAATTTCATTCAGATCATGTTTTGCTCTTTTTTGAGTAAATAAAAAAGAGTAAAAGAGTAATGAAAATTAATTCAAATGCTGTCATGTGAAAACTTGTCAGTATTAGTGTGCAAGCACTGCTGCAGTTTATGATATTGTAATGACATATTTGGGCATTTTGGAGTAACACTGTGAAAATCATCTGTGTAAATATTGTATATCTATAATAGCATAATCTGTGTTTATAACAAGTGAAAAAAAATCAAAAGTACAAGTAAAGTACTTTTTATTTCTCTTTGAGCTGTCCATATCCAATTCTTGAAAGTATTGTGCTTGGTCAGTGGGTAATAGTGAGTGTCTGTGTTCCACTGTACAGGTGCGTCATCTGTATGATGGACTTTGTGTACGGAGACCCCATCCGGTTCCTGCCCTGCATGCACATCTACCACATGGACTGTATAGATGACTGGCTGATGAGATCCTTCACCTGCCCCTCCTGCATGGAGCCTGTGGACGCCGCGCTGCTTTCCTCCTACGAGACCAACTGACACACATATACACACACACATGCCCACTGACACCTGTGGACCAGACTGGGCACACACACATACAGTATGCACACTGTATCCTGGATTAGTAAGGTGGTGATATCAAAACAGTGATTATGTAAAAGATTTATGGTGATCTCTCATGTTTATTGTGTGTGCGTGTGTGCAAGTGTTTGTGTGGATGTGTGTGTTTGTGCACATGCACAAGTTCCTCAGTTGGCCTGCTGGACAGGATTGCGTCGGGGAAAGGATTGGAGGAATGAACAGTGTTGGTGTTAAGGATGAGCCGGAAGGAGTTGGATTGAGGAAAAGAGTGAAAATACGGGAGCTGACAATAGGGGAGTGGGATAACACAAGTGTAAAGGGAAGTCGAGGGGAATGGATGGCGGTTAACTGGTATGATTAAAAAACTTTTCCAAGATCCGCTTTTATAAACGTGAATACACATTCAAGTGTAACCAGTCACACTTCCTTTATTACTCCCCATTATTTAAATGAACTGTGACAGGATGCAGGAGGAAGGACATCAGACTGCCATCTTCAGGATGCAGATTGCTGACACCTGATTAGCGTTATGTCAAACTACAAGACAAAGAAAAAGAGACGCCCTTCAGTGGATCTGCCAGGTGCCTGTTGCAGAGTCACTTACCACAGGCCTACACTTGTCTGTCTGTACAGATCTCTCATGAGGAAAAATAAGACTGGTTGGATTGATTGATTGTCCTGTGGCTTTGTGAAGTCTGTTCTGTGTTTGTCAGTCAGCAAAAGGGCTCAGTTGAACCAGTGTTTACTAACAACATAGGCATGGCAAAGGAAAATACAGTATGTGCTTTAGTCACTAATGTGATGGATAGCTGGTAGACTGTTGCCTTCAAGCGTTTGACTTCTCATGACTGTCTGACAGTCTGAGATGATTGGCCAAAGCACAAGTAGAGCAGTTAACAAACTATTAATACAAATCAGAGATATTTGCACATCTTAATCAGACTTGTGACAAGAGTTGACCATATGCATTCAGTAATTATATCAAAGTGAAGTATGTGATATCATTTCAGTGATTTGTAATGAAAGCCACTGTCTCTGTGAATCAGGAGCGGGTGCATAATTTATTACTGGTGATAAAGTACGGAGTTAATTCTAAGGTTGGTGCCCCTGTCACTCTCCATATCATGTGATTTTGAGGACAAGCCAAGGACAAAATTAAAAACACATACACAAGGTTGGGCTCATTTAATGTGTTTGCATATTCAGTCTGTTTTGTGAAAAAACTGTTCATTAAACCAGACTTGAAGCAAACATTCACGGGGAAACAGGTCAAGGTGCCACCAGGACAGTAATCATTCAGAAGGAACGTGGTCATGGGTTGTGTGTAAGCAAACGTGACTGAGGACATGTATTTACCTGTCAAACTCAGCAGTTATACAATGAACTGGCCATGAGTTTGTTGTATAACTGATAACTGACATATTTTTCTTTACATTTCTATTGTCTTCATAAACTTTGCACCAAGTTGACCCGGATCTAAATGATCTGCTCACCAGAATATCTATCGCCAGAGTCACCCAGTTGATGAAAGCACAAAGAAATACAAATGTAATTTTTCTTCTTCCTTTGGCATGCAGGTGATTCGGTGAGACTTTTAATTATGCAGGAAATCATTAGAATAGCCCCTGCTTAGCAGGCATGATACAGATCCAACAGTTTGAAAACATGCCTTTTAGTGATGTGTGCAAGTGTGTGTGTGTACCAGTGTGTGTGTTTGTACAAGGCATTATGGCCTTTGTGTAAGGTGGCGGTGAGCCGCTTAGTTTTTGCACAGTACTTTAATCTACTAAACTCTTTATGTTGTACATTGTTCTCCATCAGTGAAAGGTGGAGCCCCATGGCCTTAGGTTACATGTGAGTATCAGCTGCTAAAATGTGGAGCAGAGTCCAGTTCACTTCAAGAAAACGGGAGGTGGGGTTGGGGTTGATATACAGATACTTTAGACTCCAAAAGCTGCTGCTGAGCTGGCAGTCATTGTACATGTTATGTCGTGAAAACTATGAAAGGCGTGTCAAGATAATTATCCTCCCTCATTGTCACAAAACTAATATCTTGTCAGTGTCACCTGGCTCTCTTCCTGGGGGTTCCCATGGGATTGCAGAGCTGGTTTCAGCTGCTTTCATCTGCATTGTGAAACAGTCCTGTGGTATGACAGATGACATTTTTGGATACAAATGCCTTTCTCCAGAGAAGGCAAGGTTTTGATCTAAGTCTGGACCTAATCAAGGCTTGGTGGGACTGGCAATGCATGATGGGATTGTGAGGATAAACAAAGTTAAACCCTGTCATTGTGTATGTGTGTTTGTATCTGCCATAGTTCCTCAAAAAAATAATCAAAGTATCAGTTTCACAAAAAATAGAATATACATACATATCCTGATCCCAGTGAAGATTAGCTCTCTCCTAAAGCTACATGTATATTTATCAATGGGACACTTTGTGGAGCTACTTCACTGACACAATGTGGGTGGCTGACTTATGAGATGTTAGAGCCATTTTACCCAAACAGATTTCCTGTAACGTGCTAATAGAGAAAATGGGCTCATGTCCCCGGAAAATGACGCATTGTTGGTCAGCAGTTTGTGATCACTGAAACAGCTGCACAAACATTGCTTAATCACGGGCCAGATAGAGCTTTGGCTATGACTTCGAACCTCAGGAGAGACTTTTATTTATTTAAAAATATCCAGAGTCACAGGAGTGGCAAGAGAGTGCTCTTACGGGGTGAATTTTCTTTTTCTTTTTGCTTTAAGCACAGGATTGAAAAGCAAGGTTTGCTCATATGTGAATGGGGTATGTGTGTTGTATGTTTGTGTAAGGATGCGTTTGTCAGCATAAATATGCATATGCTATGTACTACAGGCAAATAATAAATAGACATTGCAACAGAACATAACTGCCAGTGGGTGTGATTTATTTATTCATGTGTGAGCGCTAGAAATAGAAGAATGGAGATTTCCTCTTTTTTCAGTCTTTTGTAATAAACTTGTTTCCACAGCATTTGGTTAATGTTGATCTGATCATAAAAGCTTCAAGCTTTGGATCTTAATAATCATTACTAAATAAGTCATTTTTGGTTTCTTCAAAGAGTTCAAAGACTTCATCATTTCTGTAATTAATTAATCACTTTATCATATAAATGTTTCTAAAAAAAAAATAAGAATCTTCTTTAAATGTTAGTCTTCTCATCAGTTTTGTTATTTATCACCATCTTCCTTCTGCTCTTCTTCAGTTGTGTCCAAGGGGTCATAAATGGTACGGTGCATTGTTCGAAACTAAATAAAAACAAATACACCCCTGCATGTTTGAACAACAAAATGCATAAAATATCTTGTTTAATATGTTTGGAGACAAACATTGTGACAGCTAATCTCATATAAAATAATGTAGCCTAAGACAGATCTGTCTAACTGAGCAGTGGTGGTGTAGGCCAGAAATTAATTTTAATAGTTGGCACTAAAATTGTCAGAATTAGATTATGTTCATGTTCTGGTCTCTCAAATGCAACACTCTAGATAGTTTTGGAAAAGTCATAGTGATTTTCCTTATCCACATATTGTTCAAATAAGCGGTACCACATAGACACACTAATAAAAGAGGGACCAACCAGGGATTCGTTTCATCCTTTTATTCTGATTTTTCACATTCACATTAATCAAGCAGCAGAGAGAGAGTGGATACCTATAAATGCACATTGTGAGTTGAATTAATGCTTCTTTCACACAGTGTGACAGAGTCTCAGCTTGTACACGACTCAGGTCTCATCACATTATTTTTGACACTGAATGTTTCCATGTGTTTAGTGTGTTAATGAAGCAGCAGCAGAAGTGAGACGCTCTAAAGACGTCTCTGCTCCTGAAACATATGTCTATGAGTACAGTTAACATTGTGTGGTTTCGTCTGTACTGGTTACACAAAAAGTGAATATAGAAAGTGAATATAAACCATATATTAATCAATTATTGTATTCTTGTACTTAATTTTTTTCTCTCCCAAATTAGTTTTTTTTTCTTACTGATAAATGTGTGCTTGGCACCCCCCTTCCCCTCCAAACAGCATGCAAATGTAGGTAACTGTGTAAAATATCCAAAACAGAACACACACTGTCTGATTATTAGGCCAATTCAGAAATTATTAGGCCAATTCAGAAATATAACAAACAAGGAATTTTGGAAAATATATAAAAAAAGGAAAAAGTAGCATATTAAAATGCCATGAAGCAGAAGGATAGAGCATTAAGAGTCCAAGCTTCTTAAGTCCTCATCTTCATTCTCCTCTTCCTCTAGTCTATGTGAAAAAAAACATGAACTGGTTTATGCCAAGAATGTATCCTTATGCAAAAATAAATGCTAAGTGACAATAATGCAAATAAATAAGTGCAATAGTATGGGCATACAATGCGAAAAATAAAAAATGATTATAGTGTATATGTTTTTTTATGACGCAGATTCATGGAAGTAAGAGGGGAAAAAAAAGAAACTTGAAACTTTGTCGTGAGGCATGAAAATATGACTTTAAAAGGGAAAGAAAATCGACATAGCAACATACATAAATGAAAACCCACGAGTGCTATGAAACTAGGAAATAGAAAGTCCTGCAGCTTCACGTACAAACTCTGCCCCTGTTGTAGATCAGCCTCCTGCTCACACTGTCCAGCCAATCCAAAACCCCATACAGTGGAGACTCCCGGATTGAAGCCCATATATGGGTTCAAATGAAAAAACAAAAAGACCCTGCCCACCTCGACTACAGCATCGCTGTAAGGCCTGCACCCTTGAGAAATCACGCAAGTGCCTTTTTCATTTTTCTACGTGGCGTTTTGGTCCTTAGAGAAACACTGTGATACTCGCAGGTCTGTCGGTGTCACCTGGGCAAAGCTGTGAATGTTTATCATGGCTGTGTAGTAGAAAATGGCAGGTGTGGGGGATTTGGGGGTGGAGGTGGAATAATGCTGTGATGATAACTTCTCGTTACTTCCTTTTCAAAAATTAGTCACACATAAAAGTCAAGCACTCAGCGCAAGATTTTTTTTTTATTAAACCGAAAACGAAACTGCGGCCTAAAGGGTCACTTATCTTACTTTATTAATATGCAGTGCTCTGTCGTTTTGCATTAATATTATTCTGCAGTGCATAGTTTACTAGGTTTTCAATAGTGCATTGAAATGAATGAGTGTGTGTCTCCATGAATGTGTCTTCAGACACTGTAGTGTGAGACAGGCAGGCAGAGAGATGCGCGTACACACGCGCTCAAATGCCTGAACCAAACTGAAAGAGAGGAGTGAGCGCAGATTAAAGTCACCACACTAAACGAAACATTAGTTTTATCATAAGCAGTCACTCTGTTTTTTGAAAATGCAACAAGTTAAGAAAGGATTAGTTTAGACATGGTGACATAAGGTCATTCTCTGAGCTGAAATAATAAAAAGTCAGACGCGCTCGCGACCCGTGTGCGCTTATCTACATGAATAAATGCATTACAACAATCATGTAGACCTATAGAGCTGGGTCATAGGGCTGAAATACAACTACATTTTTTTAAGGCTTAATCGATTAAATGACTTCACAAAAGGATTCAGCTAATGAGAACGTTAAATTATTTTATTTATGAAAAACTATTCGATTTCAACAGAGCGGTACAAAATATTCTTGCAGTGAGATCTGTTAAATCAGCATTCAAATAATTTAGATGTAAAATAATCAGGCTGCAGCCGCAGAACTTGTTCTTCTGCTTTCTTTGCTTCCAGCTTTCTCCGTTACCCCATATAAACCTACCAAAAGCTGTCAAAAAGCCAAGCGGTTCACGGAGCGATTTAACGGTCAGTTTGACTCACCAGATGTCATCTGGACATTAAGTGAAATAAATGGCTAAATAAAAATGTGCTCAAACGAATAAAGCTTTTGATCACTGTAATATTAATGATACCAAAGACACCTACAGCCCAGCCTTGTGTTGTATGACATAACAATGTAGATACTAATATTGTGAATAAAAGCAGTTAACTTCTTTATATCCATAACAGTAACATGTTCAAAAGGTCGAAGAAAAAAAAAAAAAAAAAAAAAAAAAAAAAAAAAAAAAAAAAAAAAAAAAAAAAAAAAAAAACACAAACAAAAAAAAA
>JBBMJY010000022.1:9124642-9143608 GCA_037833715.1 Toxotes lorentzi | reverse complement strand
TTCTTTCGATCTTAAGATTGTGAATAAAAGCAGGGAATTTTTTTGGATACAGAACAGTAACATGGTCAAAAGGGCACCCCCCCCCCCCACACACACACACACCCCACCACACACACACACACACACACACACACACACACACACACACACACACACACACACACACACACAGGAGGAAGTCGAGCTGAATCGAAGTTTTGCTGTAACCCCATTTCTAACCATGTGTCTTCACCATCCGCGCCCTCTCGTTAACATTTTAATGCTTAAACACAGAGATAACACAAACACACACACACGCACGCACACACACACACACAGGAGGAAGTCGAGCTGTTTTGCTGTTACCCTACACACTGAGTGGAGAAGCAGCATCAAGCTGGCAGTGACTTTTTTTAAAAAATTTTTACCGAGGCTAAAACTTTCAATATACCGCTTGCACAGCAGGTTCTGTCTCAAACCTAGAGCGAAACCCGAGCTCTCAACCTTTATTAAATAACAAAATAATAATAAATGGAAACATGAAAGCATGGTCGTAACCGCACTTTCAAAGGACGGTATTGCAAAATGATTCATGTAATGTAGCGATACCTTTTCATTATGACACAACGACGCACAACATAAATGGGGCTTTCAAACAAAGTGTCATGATATTACAGGGTAGCAGAGATTAAAGTCAGACTGAAAAATCGGCGGCCAGCGTTGTGGAATATTTGCAAGGCGTCGAAGATCTCATTAAGTTTAGTTTAAAACAAAACAAATTCCTGTTTATTTATCATAGGCTATGGAATAAGATTTTCAAGCTTTGTGGAGATATAAGCCTGCAAATAATTTACAGCTAAGGAAACAGCGGTACAAGAAATCATGACGATGCGTTTATTAGCAGGTCTAACATCAGCTCAGACGTTGGTATCTGCTGCCGCTACAGGCTGAAGTATGTAGGCCCCAAACCTGATAGGGTTACTGTTGCTTAAAAATTATAAGCCCCTGTTCTCTGTTGTACACAATACTGACATGTTATCCTCGCTGAACTGCTAATTTCAACTCACATACTGCTTATACAACAACTAACAGAAATTACGTAGAAGTATTTCTTGACCCATCAAATAATTTTTTCTTTTACAAATAGCAACAAACAAATGATGGGGCTTCATTCTCTTCATACGATCCAGTTCGCAGTGTCATTCAGCAGATGCTTATATCAGCAGCTCTCAATTGTTATTGTTATTATTTCATTTATTCATATATGTTTTTGTGATGGGGTAATTTACATCCTTTACTCGTGGAACAGCATTTGGCCTACAGGCCTGATGTCCATATTAAATACTAGGGTCTGTCGCCTGTGCTGCAGCAATTGAGGATTTTTATTTAAAGATGCCACCGCAGTTTTTTTTGTTTGTTTGTTTTTTTTTTTTTTTTACTAAATACTGAACTATTGTACTAAGAGAATATTCTTTAAAAACTTACAAAACAGGCTAGAATATACTCACTGGAGCTCAAAGACTCGTCGATGAAATTGGCAGTATCCTTCCACTGTTTGCTGTGCGCGAGCATCCCGGCGGTGCATCCCTGGTTGTTGGTCATTAGTGGGTCCTCCGTGCATCCAATCAGCAGCCGGACCACCTCCAGATGGCCCTCACTGGCGGCCAGGTGCAGCGGCAAGTTACCTTTCGAATCCACGAGGTTCGCGTCTGCCCCGTAGTGCAGCAGCACGCGCACTGTATCCGAAAATCCTT
Source organism: Toxotes lorentzi (assembly GCA_037833715.1). Classification (NCBI taxonomy): domain Eukaryota; kingdom Metazoa; phylum Chordata; class Actinopteri; family Toxotidae; genus Toxotes; species Toxotes lorentzi. Next base: position 9,141,875 of record JBBMJY010000022.1, on the reverse strand, counting down.
CGCGCGCGGCGTCGTGGATCACGGTGAGTTCGCAGACCGGGTCTCTTACGTTAGGGTTTGCGCCCTTCGAAAGAAGAGCCTCAGTCACGGCGGTGTTCCCCAGCATCACCACCTGCGCGAAGAGAGGTAGAGGAAAATATACAGATGAATATTTGGGTGTAACAATTGTATCAACATATAAACATGGCGCACGGCATAACTCCTATTAGGCTCAGCCTAACACATCACCAGGCTACTTCAGCACTGACGGACTATCCCTATAGTAATGACCTATTCACAATTCGACCTAAATAAAAAAGACAGCAAGGTGATATAGTTGATATGATAAAGGTTTTCTTTTTAACATTTAACCAAAATTAAAGCTTCATGTGAATTGCACTTTATACATTTGATTTATTATTAAGATAAGAAGACTGATATGACTCCACTGCAGTGATACCCTACATATATTATTATTCATATAATTATTGTTGTTGTTGTTATTATAACAGGCAATAGTAGTAGTAGTAATAGTAACATTAGCATTAGTTTTATTGACCTGAATTAGAAAACAGTGCAAGCTGTGGAACCCCCCACCCCACCCCCCCAAAAAAAGAAAACAAAACAAAAAATCAAAAACCTAGCCTTAGCAGGAGCAGGTATACTGTGCTCCTTCACAGGCCCCACAGCCACCATTTCCTCATCACTACCACCATTTTGTTGCTCCTCTCTCACACTCCACTAGTAACCCTTAAATTTAATTTTGCTTTGTGGCATGCATTTCCTACAAAAATAATCAATTGCGCTCATTCTTTATTATGTCTCAATCACTTTCTCAGGATCAAGTGTAAAACCTAGGCAGCAAACAGCTTAAATTGTGAAACTGGTAAGAACAGCTTGCTGTTCCTTTAAAAAAACACAGCTTTATTCATATGAACCTATATATTTATGATAATCTGACATGAAACAATGAATTATAGAAAAAAAACCTTACAGATTTCAAAACTATTCTACTGAGCTATTTAGCTATTTTGACTTAGGGTATTTAGATCAGATATACTATACAGGTTTATCTCCTCTCTGAAACCTGTCCACGGATTTCTTCATTTGAAAACTATATGTATTTAGACTATCTGATTTTATATAACAACAAACAAAAGATATTTGAAGATAAAATTTGATTAGTCCTGATATCTTACACAAGATAAGGAAGTGAAACAAGCTGCTTATGACACTTCAATCTATAATTATATTGCCATCTACACATTTCATGAAAACAACCATTTTGCTAAATTTACTTGGACACAAACGAATCTGAAGGAGGTTTGTACCAACCTGCAGTGCAGTTCGGTTGTATGTATTTAATCCATTGACATCTACTCCCTTTTGCAGCAAAAGCAATACTTCAGATAGTTTTCCACTGGCAGAGGCATTGCAGAGCTTGTCAGTTAAGGACTTGTCGGGCATTCTTTAAAAAAAAAAATGAACAGACAGAAGCCAAGGTTTTTGTCAAGCTGTGAGTGGAAAATTTCTGTAATCCAAACTGGTAGCTGATGGTCAAAAGCATATATCTCACAGGCACCTCCTTCCCACCACCTCCCATCCTTACATCATACATGGGCTTGACCTAAGCAGTTGTTATTCTGGCACTGTGAAAAATAATTCAAAATGTTCTTTTAAATGCATTAAATTAGGATAGGGTATAGGCAAAATATTTGATTTAATTCCAAACATTATTGTAACATCCTTTTCACATTTCAATTTCTCTTGAATGCTAACAGACTTAAAAATTATATACGATGGTTATGGATTACTTTTACTTGACTTTTCATTTTTAATCCAGCTCCATCCAAGGATATGCAGACATGCATTTTACACAATGTCTGTTTGTGACATTGCAGGTGGCACTATGACATTGAGGGTCATACTTATGTGGAACCAAAAACAACATTTTTGTTCTGCTTTATCTTGCACTGTCTTGTGATCAGATGTTTAGCTGGGGCAGATGATGAATTTTATCAGTTGCACTAAGGAGATAACTTTTTGTTTTCATCTACATTTTCCCAAATACCTGTCTACAGAAGACCCACAGAAGCAATGCGTATTTACAGCAGACCTAAATATTTTTCTATATATAGGCTATAACCTACCTGCAGCTATAATAACCTAAGTATCCTTTGCTTAAATTTTTGCGATTGATATTTGGAAAACAAACAAGCAAAAACGAAACAAACAGCAACAACAGCATAACTTACTCTAAATTAGATTAAAACCATAACACAAGCTTTCTTCGATGCAGCAGGTCGATAGGTGCCATTCTCTTCTCCTACCGAGTCGAAGGCTGAAAAAGCAACGCAAAAATTCACCAGAAACAAAATGCATAAATAAATAAACTAGGGATCGAATAAATGGATATATCTGCGCATATTATAAAAAGATGTGATGTCATTCACAGTCACTTCCCGCTCATTTTCAAAATATTTTTGCCAAAATGCAAAACGTGCGTTTGCTGTATTCGGGTACCATGTTATAATGGCAGCATTCAAAGGCAGAGAGACTGAGAGAGAAGAGCAAATCTTTACAGTTCATCACGAGATTTCCTTCATTTTCAAACACACTCCTACCGGCTGCGATGATCCGCCATGAAGCACTGTCACGGTGATGTCCGATTGAATTTCTTTCAGACTCTGTAATAGGCTGAATGTCCAAACAGAGGAAAGCCCCAACTGAAATATCCTCACTGACATCGCGGTTGGTTCATTTGAAAAATAGACTGAGCTGTAAGAAACAGGGTGTTTGCCTTTACAGCTTAGGAGAGAAAATTATATTTGAAATTCTTACCAAAAAGGATGAGATGACGTGATTGGGGCGCTTAAAATGAAAGGCGGGACATTATCTTAAGGGAGCTCTGGAAAAGAAACCATGATGCTGTGGCATCGCAACGGTGATAAAGGTACCCGCATTCATTCCTGCGATACAGCGATTTTATTCCTGAGGACGCAGTTACGTTGTGGCATATTGATATAATCACTGTGGACTATTCAGCTTTATGTAGTCTGGCATTTCCAGTGAAATATAAAGAGAAGTTTTTTTTATATAGTGTCATACATCTTTCAGTTTCCTTTCCTCATGCCGCCCTCTGGTGATCAGATTTTGCATAGCTACAAGTCTTGGTTTGGTGTCTGGTTCAGGTGTATATTGCCGTATTCATGTGTAAAAAAAATGCGTCACATTTTGCACAGAAGCATGACAATATTTATACAGGAAGTATGCACACTTTAATTATCCATATGTGGTGTTATACAATGTAAAGGAATAGGGGGAAAAACAGCTAGGTTAAAATCAGGTCACATGCTTGGAGCTTCCAGGTGTAATAGGTCAGTAGGTAAAGTTGAACAACATGGTGCGTAATGGCTGTGCGTAAAGACGCAAAGGTTTTGTCCAGCCACGGACAGCCAGCTATGTGTGTTTCTTCAGTCGTCTGAACGTTGAGCGCATTAGTTTGTGCAAATGGAAAATCTAACTTTTTCACTTCTCAAATTCCCTGTCGGACTGTCATTATCTGTCTTAAAAGGGATGCTCTAAAAGAAAATAATGTGACCCCAAGAGACATGATGAGATTTACACTGGTTCATTGCAAATGTACAGGTTATTGTGTGTGCTCTCACCCCAGTAGTATACCTGTCACCTGAAAGGCCTTACTTCACAGACCCTGCCTAATCTCTCTCCCGCCACTGCGATGCCCATCATCACAGGCACGGGCTTGACCCTCTCTTCCGTAACTAGTTCGTGCGACCCCCCCTTGCCCCTTTGCGCGCAGGGGTGAGTGTAGACTATGTCTGCTTCTCCGTAAACACGCTGGAGTTTTATGCATTTGCATCAGTCATACAGACTGTCCTCTATCATCTTGTCTGCTTCAGTAGTAAATCAGAGGCTCTCAAAAGTGGGGTGTGGAGTAATAGTTAAATTCAATGAACCAGAAGTTATAAGGATGCAAATAGATTACTGTATTGATTAGTTTACCCAGACCTCCACATCAACAGTTAGGCTTGTAAACCCCAGAGTCGTTTGCGGCAAAATCACTTTAAGGCCCAGACCCTGCGCTGGAAGTATGTGGAAACACCTGGCTCATATAATATTAAATATTGTCAAGCAGGGGTCAACATTTCTGAGCACAAAACTGTGGACAGTTTGAATCTTCAAATGGTCAGGCAGGACAAGTATTTAAGCACAGAGTGAAACAACGTTTCTAAGTATATTGTTATGGGAGAAGGACATATTTTCTTAGCGACAGAACGAAAAAGAAAGACGGTCACGGTTACAAAGCTATAGAAAAATAAACTGCGACTCTCATCGCACATCCTTCCCGGGTCGAGTTTTTACAACACTTGCAGCCGCTTTACGGCTAGCGTAAAGCGGATGGACTAGCTGACAATAATGATATGAGATAACTGAACAGTGCAACGTTACTTTACAGATTATTGTCTATCTGAAGCTGTTAAATCACGAGAAAGTTTAATATTTCAAATTTGCCAACTTCTCACTCGTCGCCACTTCTAAGCAGAGTGTTTTATTAATATTCATTGTCCCTCTGTGAGGCGAGAAAGCGACGAGAGCCAGTGGAAGAAGAATTGCTTTTAGCCAGTCATTGCCATGGCCTCCGAAAGCGGCGATAGCAACATGGATAGAGAAATGATTCTGGCCGACTTTCAGGTGTGTCTCTTTTGTACGTCCCAAATATTATATTCAGTAGTTAGTAATGTGTCCGTTGTCGTTGAATTACCGTGGGTTGCTGTCAACAGCTCGCAGGACCTGACCGCGGTCGTAAACAGCAGACCTGAGCTGAGCTTACTGAGGCTAGCACACCGAGCTAACAAACTGAGAGCTTGCTAACTGAGTGTCAAGGTAGTTCTTAGCTGAAAGCTTGTCGCTAACTAGATAATGATAGTCTTAAACTGCCAGTCTAAACGGTGGAATAATTTATGTCTTTCGCTGGATTCAAATGTGACAGATAACGGTGATCTAGTTGGCTAAAAGGAAAGCTAAGGCGATCACGTTAACTGTAAGCTTGTTTACACATCGCCAGTAGTTGTCAGGTTTTCTAATCCTCGTCAGGCCTTGTGTGTCCCTCAGAAATACCAGATTATTGGCCCAGTTTGCACGCAGGAAAGTGTATTTTGATCGTGAGAAATGCTTCCCCTTCAAACTGGCAGTGATTTAGCGTCCTGCATTGCTGCTTTTGATGAGTGTGAGAGTGGATGTGTTATTCATTCAGATGAGGATGTGCTCTTTATTTAGTCAATTAACGCCTCCACCGTTATCACACTTTGAAAAGTCAGTTCATTGGACTCAGATTTTATTTATTTGTAAAGGAGGCTCTGCAGCTTTATTTAAAGTTGTGGCCTTCATACAGAGGCTCCTAAGAAATAACTCAGGTGTTACGTGATTACTTTAACTCTAGTTAAGTATTGTGCATGTATTGAGTTGTATTGAACTAAGTTGACTGAATTGAACATTGTACATTAATTAAAAATGAACAAACAGATTTTTGTAAAACATAGTCATAATTAAAGTAGCATTACATGCCCTTCAAGCTGTCAATCCAGCCACCTAATTTGTAAATTTTTCCTTACGTTTTTTCTTGTGTCCTTATAGCAGTCATTAAGAAACAACAGAAACATGCACAATGTGAATACAGAAAACATGTAAAAGCATATGTTTCAGCTTACACCAAAACAAATAAGCCAAAGACATAGAGACTTAAGACTACCAGCCAACAGAAATATATATCCAGCATGTGTATTGTATTAAAAAAACAGAAACATACATTTACATACAAAGCAAAAGGAGCATTCATCGCTCTGTGTGTAGAACCAAATAGCAGGAGCAGGTTGTAAACTTCTAAACAGACAGCAAGAGCACAGATTCATTAGACTGGTAGAGCATAATGATATTATAATCTACAATTTAGACATTTAGTCTTCAAATGAAATAAAGTTTTTGTTCGTCATTTTCACAGATTTACCCTGCCAATATACTCAGTTTAACACTGATGGTACTTTAGTACTTGAAACTGTCTTTTAACCTTGAGCTGTGGTGGACAGAAGGGTAACATTGCACCTGCTCCTAAAGAAAATGACTATATCCTCAGTTTTACTGGTCTGTCCGTTCCTCTGCTGGCTTCTACGGTTAAGGAAAACTAGTGGAAAAGTAGCAAGTGTCTAATTTACTCAAACACTTTATGTTCTTTACCCCCAATCCAACTAATAATATTAGCAAAGCAGTTGCATCATCGATTCCACAACCTGCCCCCTGGCCAAACTCCATATTGTCTTGGCCCTTTTCCCAGCCTCTGAAATAATTTCATGGTGATGGAAGTCAAGGTTACTGCTTTAAAGTCATTCAACCATTGGGGAGCTCTTGTCTTTGGCACAGGTAAAAACAGATATCATTTCCACGAGGTGAGAACCACATAGTAGAAGATGCCGTTCAACTGCTCAGTGCAAGATTTAAGTTATGCTTCTGAGATTATGTGTTTTTATTCTGTGTCAGTTACACTAACAGAATGATCAGTTCAACAAAAGCACATGATACCTTTGGATTTGGATCCCTTGCTTTACTGAACACTTAAAGCAGAACACAAAGAGGTGATTCTTGGATATCATTAAAGCTATAATAGGAATTTGCGTATCCTGACTCACTTTGAAGTATTGTAATCCCTTTATACTATAAAGATCATACTTTGTTTGGCCTGCTTTGCAAGAGTTCAGGATATCATTTTGTTCATGATACAACTTGCAGAAGCTGAAAACTGCTATGTACTCCTTCTCATATACATAATATTGGTTCATGAACCTGGAAAATAACTCGAGTTTCCCTCTCTCCTGACAACTCAAGGCTGAAATCTCAGGAAACTGGTGGCCTTCTTTTGACCAAGACAACACTTTTTGAAGTTTGCGACCACTTATTAGGTCTTATTAGAATATTGTTGCAGTGGGTCGTAGCATAGTAGTTAAATGTTATTGTTGATTGAATTCTTTTTCCTGATGTGAAATGTATTTTTTATGTAGAGGCAGATCACAGTGTTTCACATAATGAGCTGCAGTAGAATCTCATACAGTGCATTTCTCACTTTTAATTCCTTTCTCTTTGTTTTCTTTCTTCTCACAGGCTTGCACTGGAATTGACAACATTGCAGAGGCAATCACTCTGTTAGAGCTCAATAACTGGGATTTAGTGGTAAGTTCATTATCAGTGGGCTTTGAACTTTGCTCTTTGACGGACAGGCTTAGTCCATCTAGAGATCAAGTTCAAGAGGGCAGTTAACACCCAGAAACACACACATTATTTACTCATTTTACCCACTATATTTTGTGTAGCAGGCAGCATCTCGACAGGACTATCTCTGCTGTGGTGCGGTGACCGTGACAATGAGTGAATGTTGATTTGAGAGACACTGTGAGAAAGAATGAGCCCTGCCAGGTTTATATAAAGTCCTGATGAGTCTGAAAAACAAGGAGCCCTTTACTGCGAAGTGCATACTGGAGGGGGTCAGTCTATATTTAGCCTGATGCTGGCAGGGGGTCAAAGCAAGCAGGCAGGCAGCAGCAGCCATAGTCCATGCAGTGGCAGGACAGTGGGGCCTGGACTCACTGCACCTGTAAATCATGATGACTTGCACTTCCTCTGTAGTAGCTGGTAGTTTTTGTACACACTGACAAAACAAATCTGCTTTTGTGTGTGTGTTTGTGCATATCCTGGGTGTGGGTGGGGAATGGGACGGTACGGTCTAGAAACAATAGATACATTCATCAATTATCATAGTTAATGCTCTTTTTCTTTTCCACAGAATATTTATGTTTTTATTTCTGAAGAAAAAATGGAAGTGTTTTTTATTTTAGGTCAAAATATGCAAAATAAAAGTAACATTCAAACAACTTCTGAAACCACTCCTGCGGTATAATCCACTCCTCCACTGACCATGTATATGTTCAGTTTGTCATATTTATGCCACACTATGGCTACTGTTGTCATCTCAATCCTTACAAACAATGCACACTAGAGTGCCTACCTCCATTCTCTTCATTTCATTAAAACCCCGCTATCCTAGCTATCATTTGCTGTCTCGACCAACCCACTTTATTTGTCTTCTTTGGTGTGAATTATTGTTGCAATTTTCCGATGAGCAGCTGTTTACCACTGTTAACTGATTCAATTTTTGTTTGCTTACTTTTTACTTTGCCCTTGTGTCTTTATGTTTTACTGTAAATGCATATCTTTTGGCAACCTTTACCTTACGTAGCCTGTATCTAACCCAGTTTGTACTGCACAACAACAACATGTTGTGGCTTTTACAAAAGTAATAGAGGATATGATATGACCAGTACATAGCAACTAACTTTAGTTTGCTTGTTTTGCAGTGAGGAACTTTAGATAACAAATTATTACACTGCATCACAGTTGCCAACACACAATTTACAGAGGTTTACCTCTGTGTACACAAAAAGCTTTCCTTGACATTGTAGTTATTTCACACTGGAAGTTTGGAAATATATTGCGATTCTCTAAGTTACTGTCAAAATGTCTTAATATATAAACTACAATATTTGCCTTGTCTCTTTGAAGCATGTCTTTGAAGTAAAACAGTAATGATTACTGCATATTTTAAGATGGAATAGGTTGAACAGAGTCAGCTAGTTGCAGTAACAAAGAAGTGGCCATTGATGCAATGCCACAACTCTAGCAAGAAAATGGCAGTATATTGTGTTGTATAATTTGCATTCTCTTTTATTACAGGCAGCCATCAATGGAGTGATACCACAAGAGAATGGGATCTTACAAAGGTAAGGACCACGTTTCCATACCCTTACTGTAAATCAGAGAAAATATATCAGTTGACCTTAGTACACTGAAAAAATGCCACCTGAGATCATGCATATTATTTGTGACTTTTCAATGCACTGTTGTGCATTGCCTGATATATGTGACCATAATGTGCTTGTAAAGCAGCTTTCCAAGAATACAGGAAATGTACAACCAGAGCCTGATTGTGTTAGCAAGTGGTTGAACTTCTCACCTCAGAGATGGCAAGGCAGTGTGAACTTGCAGTTTCACTAATTTGTACCTAACAGTGGGTATAGTTATGCACCACCTGAATAGGACAGAAATGATAGAGAAAAAATGTCTCTATCGCCCTCTTGAAATAAAATGAAATAAATAAATATATGTAAATTTATAGCCATGAAATAACACTAACTAAGATATTACTGAGTTGGAGGTTATTGCTCTTGCTATGGTTTTTATGCTGCTGTTTGATAGAGGAACAATCTAAAAGACACTGCAACTGCAAGGAAACGTTCTGCCAAGTGTGGAGTTGTACACAGTTTCTGAATAGAAAAGGTTTCTTTAAGAGGCTTTGTGCCCTCTACTTTCCTTCAACGGTTAGTTGACACTCATGAATGCAGTGATCTGAACCCACTCAAACTGGGGACGTTCTGTTAAACCGCTTTTATTTTGTGTACACATTTGTGTGCGTGTGTGCGGATGCATGCATGCGCTTCAGTGTGGTTCAGGCCCTTGGGCCATGAGAATATTGCTGGTCTTTCTCAAGGGCACACATTGCTGTGAATGGAGGCTGGCTGGCAGTGTGACCAGCAGCCAACACATTTACTAAGTGGCTGGCACTGGTATGAGTAGCCTGGCGTTGCCCAGTAAACAGACTCTGATGACGTGATCTGAGCCGGGGCCAGTTGGAGGCTACGCCAGTGCTCTTGTTTAAAATGCATTTAGCTCCTCCCTTGTGTCCTCTTTAGAAAGAAGGTTGAAATTTTGCTTTGTTGATTAGTAACCAAAAATCCCTCAAGCCATTCAAGTATAACCTGGTAGACGTTAATAAAAAATCTGAATCCTTAGTTGAACTTACTCTCTGGTCTGAGAGTTTGTCTGTGGGTGAAGGGCACAGCAGTTTTGTCTGTTTTAAAACACCTTCCTAACTACACAGGAGAACAGTGCCATCTAGATGCAGGGCAGCATGGAGCTAGGCCCCAAACAGCAACAACGGACAATTTAACGGCCTTCACTGTTACTGTGCCAAGTTTAGGTGAAAGTGCACACAGGATCTCTTTTATTTGTGTGCGAGAGCTTTCTCTTTAAACTGGTATTTTGTTTCTCACATGCTTTCAAGAAGTGTACGAATCCTCCTATCAGTATCTCTCATGCTTTTCTTTTGCTTTTTTGGAGTAAAATCAGCTGTCTCATTTGAATATCATGCCTTTCTCTTTATCTCCTTGCAGTACATTTGTGACATGGTTGTACTTACTAGTCTGGTTCACCCTAGTGGTTGTTTTATTTTGTTCCGAATACAGTCTCAATGGCCTTCTGCAAATACTGCCATGCCCATTAAATGTTTTACATACTTAAATGTACTTCTTATTCATGTATTTTGCCATCTGTGCTGTTGCAAGCATTCAGCTGGTTTTCAAAGGCTTTCATGTCACAAAGAGGGATTAATGTGTGTTTTTGCATCGATTAACTCATAAGCATGAGTTTAAATCAGACAGCTTAATGTCTCTGTGACTCATCCACCCTTGAAACAGTCTATTTTGTGTTTTTTATTATAGCAGAACTGGTCAATATTTAGTGACTTCAGTGTGTAATAATAGAATTTTTTGTTTCATTAACTAGATTTGTATTTTCAACTAATTGATCTGTTGCTAAAATGTGTTTGTCACTGAAGTTGGTGGTGGAGGAAACAGTTATAATGCTCTACCGGTTAATTTCCCACCCTGTTGGCCCTGTCTGTATGTGGAGGTTTTGTGGCTGTTGACAGTCGACCTACGCCTCAGGACAGTGGCCTCTTATGTGGTGGGCCAAATAAAACACAGTCTTTGTTAAAAAAAAAGAAAAAAATCCCAGAGTCTGGCACCCAGTTCTTGCAAGACAGTTGCCGCCTACACTTCAAAGAACAAAGGGCACACTTTGTTCTTGGTCAAGAGAAAAAAGACAATATTTACTGTGTTGTGTGAAACATGGGTCATAAACTGAGCAAGCAGCAAAGAGAAAATAAGCAGATGTTGTAAGGGAAGATTGGAGGGAAAGCATTTGTTGATGGCTCTTGGCTCTGAGAGTGTCATTGATGTTTTGCCTTATTCTTCTAATTTTTCACTTCTTTCTGACCCTTATGATCTTCAGTGAAACACCCAGATTTTTTTTAAAGATGTTGTATGAAGACTGAGCAATCAATCCTCAATGCCATCAGTAACCTCTTCACTTCTGTACAGTAATTTTTCCAGCGAGGCGAGCCAGGCCAGCATGTACGGACCGTCAAGCCAATCAGAAGCAGCCGATGCAGCAGCAGGAGATGCAGTTCCTCCGCCCTCCTCTTCATCTTCATCCTCCTCTCCCCCATCATCCTCAGCTTCAGCTTTTTGCCCCATGAACCCCTCCTCCCGACACATTGTAGAGCGTCAGTCCCGGATGCTCAACTTCAGGGTTGAGTACAGGCAGCGCTCTGTAGACTTGGTACTGGAGGAAGGCAGCACAGTCGGTGAGCACCACACAAATACACACCGATGGACATGCCATGTATAATACTCATCATCAATATACTGCCTTTTGTTCATAAATGTTAAGCTGAAATCTGATTTTTTTTCTCTGCATTGGTCTGCATAAACCCGATTTACAGGAGAAATCAAACAAATCCTTGAGACAGAGCTTGGGGTTCCAGTGTCCAAAATGCAGCTGAAGGGATGGAAGAGTGCAGATGTATCTGATAGTGTGAGTTGATAGACCTTAAAAATGTTTGTCACAAACTTGCAAATGAGAAAAAGACAATGGACCAGAAAGGAAGAACAGCACTGGTGATATTAGCTAAACCTGTCTTATGCATTTTCTTTCTTTTGTTTTTGCCAATTGACACTGTGCTTTGTCTTTTAATTACATAAATGTGACTATTTCTAAATTGCAAATTTTAGCTGCATGTAATCTAACATGGACATCATACATGTTAATTCCATGCCCTGCCTGTACACAGTTACCATGTTATACTGTTTATTTCCATTTTTCAGATACAGATCAAATTCTTTGTAGCATCAGAACATACCATACATGAATTAGTTTTACACTGTCATCCAAAATATTTCTGGCTTCACAACACTGGCCCTCACAACTTTGCCTGTTGCATATCCAGCAATCAGTAAAACTGTTTGTAGAAGTATATTTCCAGTTCTAATTGAGTAATACTGAGTAAGAAGTTCCCCTCCAAATATTTATTGCGAGATGCTTAATTTTTTTAGAGCCGGACAAGTATCCATTCAGATGTAGCGAACACAAATTTATTCCCTCAACAAATCATCATCTCCATGGCTATAAATCTTCTAATTGAACTGAACACTTTAAAAGTTGTATGTGTGTGTGTGTAATCAGACGGTGCTGAGGAGTTTACACCTGCCCAAGAACAGCAGCCTGTATGTCCTGACCCCAGACATCGCCCCTACTGCCAGCACCAGCAAAAACAGGTATTCAGTTCAGCACTCTTTTACTCTTCTTTTTATGTGTGATCTCATAACAAATCCCGATCCTCGATCCATCCAGGTGCACATACACACACACCATGAAATACTCCTGGTTGCTGGCAGAAGTGTAGTATGTAATATTGAACACCAGGTGGCGTTCTATATCCAGTGATGGAGAAGTTGACCACAGAATCCAGCCAGCAAATTCCATTTTCATTGGTATATTAAGAGACATTTGACCTGCCGCAGTACATTCATTTTCTCGCATCCATTGTGACATTTTGAAAAGAGTGCCTTCTGCCGCAATCTGTGTGTTGTGTAAACAATAATTTTCTCTTCCTTCTTTGTATCTTTAAGCCTTACATTGTTGCTTGCTGAAGGTTGTTTTGCATCTTATTCTTCATATCTATTATTTGTTCCTTTTTTCGAAACCCACCGGTCTGTCACATTAGTAATAGCACCCAGTAGCAATAGAGAATTGTTGAGAAAGATTAATTGAGGTTGTTCTGTTCATCTCAGTGAATGCGTGGCCATAATAGCAACCTTTCCTTCTGAAATGTCAGGCAGCTCAATGTCAAGTCCTAGCAGTAATACAATCACAGGTGGCAGCTGAATGTGGGATTGTCCTTTCAGCATTGTCAGGTAAACATCGTCCAAAGAAGTCCTATTTCTCCCTTCATTTCGTGACCAGGAACCTTTTTATTTTTAATTTGAGGATAAGGGCATTGGACTAATAAAAATAAATATGTGTGAAGATCCGTGCTTCAGTGCTTAAGATATTTTGTAGTGCTAGTTTCTTGCAATGTATATATGGTTGGAGAGTTTGAGGTTGTTGTACGTGTGTGCGTGCGTGTGAGTATGTGTGTGTCTAAGGTGAGGATGTACCATGCCACTCCTGTAATGGCTCATATACTGCTCATCATTAATCAGCCTCACTCTGTGAACAATAAAAGATTAAAAAGATTAAATCAACAGAGAATTAATTTATAAATGTTAATATTGATAAATATTGTTGAAAGTAATGTTTCAAGAGACATTTGAGAAATGTTTTTTGAGATTCAGTTTACCACATAAGAACAAAAGGCTAACTAAAGATATGACAGCTTTCAATCTAAATCCTGAAAAAAAAAAAATCTTAAAATAGTTTTAAAATCTGTTTAATCGAGTTGTGAAGTGACATTCTTCAGTATAACGTTCTGTGATCTCCAGTCTTACTATATTTATAAATTGTTAAGCTTCATGAAATAGCACATGATCAAAAAAAAATTAGAATCATACACTTTTTAGTCCTACTTCTCTCAGATACATGGCCTTAATTAGGGAGAGTTGTTTATAGTCTCACATATAATGGCCCAAGTTTGTTTGTTGACACTGGATTCAAAATAAAAATTGCACTGTAGCTCTCCACACATTTCCTCATGTTATCAGCCAAGCAAGCGTCCACATGTCACCCGCACACAAGTAAAAGAAGTCATTTGGCAGCTTGCCGCTTTGTCTGCTAGTTAGGCTAAGTGGTAGTTATATTGTATTGGCAGCTAATGGCCCTCATCTCCCCAGTCTTCCCTCCCTCGTTCTCTCTTCTCTGCCTCTCCTCGTCTTTTCCTTGTCTTCTCACTCCCCCACTAACTGCTGTGTCTTTTTAGCAGCACCGTTGCCATTTCTCCAAGTGTTATCGATATCATTTTGGGTGTCAGGAGCTCATTATTCTGTGTCACCTATTTTGGTGGAGGACAGTTGGGGCTGAATGAAGTGGGTGGGCTTCAGTGTGTACGCACATGCATTTGTGTATAAATGTGTGTGTGTGTGTGTGTGTGTGTGTGTGTGTGTGTGTATACGGTGGCCCTGCTGTCATACTGGGACAGGATAGGTGACAGATCACAGAATACAGGGGGGGAGTCCCCTGTAGTGGGACCAGACAAGCTGTTAGTTTGCAGTAAAAATAAACTGTGGTCACACCATATATCCACAGAACATGTAATATACTGTGGAGTGTGTGCAGATTTGTTGCAGTAGACAGAGCTGAGAGCCAGTAAAGACCTCTGCCTGAACTTTGCAAGTAGGGAAACTCATTTTACCATTGCTGTAGGTGCTCAAGGTACTAATGGGTTAGGATGAAATGAATTTTCTGATCTGGTACCACAGCCTGCCTCTGTACAGGGAATGATGAACCAGATTAACTTGCTCAATATTATAGCCATAAAAGTAATCACACTTAGAAGTCTCCGCAATCATTTCATTTTTACAGTATTTGAACTTTTCCCACCCTCACAAATGCTCAGAGAAGCGTCTTTTTACACAGTGTCTGTTGTCTCTTTGGGATGCGTACAGCTGATTTAAAAAAACAAAACAAAACAACAACAACAACAACAACAACAACAAAAAAACAGTACATACACAGGTTTGGTTTGCTCGTTTGAATTTCAGCTTCAGTCGCTCATAGTGGTAGTATCAATGGACAGCTTGCATGACATGAATTTAACTGACAGAAACAGTGTTGCTGTATGGCGGTTTGTCATTAATTGTGCACAGGTTATAGTGTTGTAGTTCAGTATTTTGGGATGGAATGCCATTGTAGGAACACAACTGTAATTCTGTCGTTATGACATATAACATATAAAACGGGTAGGGAAATGTGTATTTACTAACTATTTTTCTGAGTAAAAATTGTGTTATGTTTACAAATACTAGTGTCAAAGAATTTAACCAATGTCTTCACGTAATCTTAAATTATATATTTGGAGGTTAATGAAACTATCACTGTCTCCTAAACTGTATTTGCTAGTTTGTAGTTGTTGTCTGAAAAGACAGTTATCCACCTAAATTTAAGTTCAGTGTTTATTTGCTTCAAATTGTTGCTGAGTAAAAATGCAAATGTGCCATAAATGGTAATGTCCCTGGCAATTACTTTGTAGAGCTTGGCTCTTTCAGTACACACACCTAAACCAAACCGACTGATTAAATAGTGCTCCACTGTCATTATGATCCCGCTGAGTAAACTCCTCTTAGTTTTCTTGTTTGATTAGAAATAAATCTTGAGGCTTTGGGAGATTTTCCTTTGAGCACCAATCCATCTCAGGTAGTTATTTAGTTAGCGATGTGATGTGCAGTTAGACCTGCAGTGTTAAAGCGCGGTCTGAGGACGGTTTTTCTCTGTGGCTATGTTGATGACTGGCTGTGAATACAAGAGGGTGTTGAGGAGGAGCTAATCTCCTGCATAAATGATGAAGGCCTTATGAATATTTCAATGGAACCTGTTTCCTTCCTCGTTTATTCTCCGCTTCAGCTCTCAGCAAGCATGTTTGCCAGTGTAAGGTTATTTTAATTTGAACTCTCAAAGAAGTTCCAAATTGCAAAAATGATTCATTAGGTTTTGTGTGTTTTTGTTGCGGCCTCCAATCCCCCACCTCTTCCTCTGTGTCTGCTATTCAATGGCAGATACACAGATGCTTCAGGAAGATAGCTAACTGGTTAGCTAAAGCAACCCTGATGGGAAGTATCTAATGGTTAGCATTCTGGTTAACTTTGGAACAAGATGGCAGACCAAAACCGAGCAGAGCCTGAACGGTTTCGCATCCTCTTGCTTTGTTGTGGGTGCAAAATGTGGAGGAGGTAAGGCGGGTGTGTGCTTCATGACCTCATCTTTAAGTATTAGATGCAGGATGATCAGTTAGCATGTACTCTCCTGGTCAGTGTGTTTTTATGTTTGTCTCGAAGCAGTTGAAACACACATTATGGTAGTCAGTATGCGAGAGTGTGTGAGAGTTTTGGGATAATGTGCATGTGACAGAGTGTGTGTGTATGGGTATTTGTGTTTTGCAGGCACATGTCACATTGTGTGTGTGCGCGTGCGTCTCTGTGTCTGGCAGTGCTAGTTTAATAAGGTCTAGAGTCTGCTCTGTGCCGCAGGGACTCACAGCTTAGGCGATGGGCTTACCTCAGAATGAAACCAATCTGTTTAGCCTGCTCTTCTCCCCTGCAAAACGCTCCATTTTCTCTGTCCATAAAGTTAAATGACATTTTCCTTCCGGCACCCTTATGCCATGTCAAGTACCTCCAGAGATGTTTCAGGCCGACCTTGATGTCACAGAGTGTGTGTGTTGAGTGAGAAAGAGACCTCTGAAGGCAGAAGCAAACACTGAGACATCCAGATTTCAACCTTGTACTGCTTGAGGGGCCTGCTTTTATCAGAAGACAGCAGCTTTGACAACATCAGTGGTGAAAGCGGTCCAGACAAAGGGATATTAGACTTGAAACATGGGTGTTTTGTTTATAAATGGAAGCAGCAGGCCTCTTCAGACAGATGGGAAATGATGAGGAAATGACTCACTATGAATGGCAGTTTTTTTCCCCTCTGACTGCATTTGATATTTTGAGTTGCTATATTTGTACTATAGAGCACAATAAGTGATTTGATTTTTCAAAGTAAATCTTGAACAGAACTCTAACCACACACACACACACCAAATGGCTCGTCAGTCTGCCATAAATGACTGATAAGATGTTCTTTCTTTGCTTGGAAGGACAGAGTAACACTTCCACTCAGTTTACCCTCTATCTCTGTCTATTTAGGGGTCTAGCTGCCTGCCAGCAGTAGCTCGGGACTGTGTCCAAACATAATCATGATATTAGCTAGATCCTTATTTATGTGTCCCTACCCCTTCCATTTCTCCTCTCTCTCTCTCTCTCTCTCTCTCTCTCTCTCTCTCTCTCTCTCTCTCTCTCTCTCTCTCTCTCTCTCTCTC
>JBBMJY010000022.1:9104808-9124542 GCA_037833715.1 Toxotes lorentzi | reverse complement strand
CTCTCTCTCTCTCTCTCTCTCTCTCTCTCTCTCTCTCTCTCTCTCTCTCTCTCTCTCTCTCGCTCTCTCTCTCTCTCGCTCTCACACACATATGCACACACATCTCTCTCATCCTTCTGCTCAGCCCTATTACATATGCATCCATCCTTCCCACTCCACACATTTCCAATCTTCCCCAGTTAGCTACAACAAACATTACATTTACATATTGATTTCGCAGTTTTAGTCAATGTAAATATGCTGTCATTACAGTAAATTTGAGCTTCTGTTAACATAAGCTCGTCCAGATCTGCACAGATTAAGGGTGTGATTGCATAATTAATGTGTGCGCTACATATTAATTCCCCCATCCCTCTCTTTCTCTCAACTCTTCCTCCTCTCCTTGGGTTCTGAGCCCTGATTAAGTGGCTGCTTCGGCCCTTAAGCCTCCCATTGATATTCAGCCTCACAGACCCAGCGTTTGCTCAAAACGCTACTTAACCTCACAGCTTATTGTAAATGAAGCTTCCAAAAGTTGATTCCCCCACCACCTCCTCTCTACGTGAAGCACACAAAGTGTCTACGTGTTCATTGTTCACAGACAGCGTCTCTGTCACTTCTGTAAGCTACTGAGCAACTACGATGCCAGTCCAGAAACTCTGCTCTTTTAGGCCTCTTGGACAGGTCGTGTTTCTACTGCCAGGTCTCTCTCTCACAATGGAATCAGTACATGGCATCTGTTGTGAGACCGCTGACATCTCAGACCAGTGGTTGCATCTGTCTTTTTTGGCCCACCGCAGTGTTGCTAAAAAAATAGGAATTATTACCATTTTTTTTAGGATAGACAATAATAAGCTCTGTGCTTCAGCCTTTTCCTTTTTTGGTTATTGACTGTGACATGATCTTTGTTTATTTTATAAGATGTATGTAACCGAAATAAAAAATTGAATTGAATTTTTTTACAGGTTATTATGATTGAGTAGACTGATTTGTAGATTGTTTAGTGGTCCACTTATTCATAGTCATTAGTCATACATTCATCAGCAGGTCTCCGGCACAGCTGACAGTGGCCTGTAATATATATTAATGGGTATGAATTATAATTGATATAACTATAATAACTATACAGTCATTATTATTGTGTCAGTTACAAAAGGCAGAGACTGAAGAAGCTAAATACAGCAGTAATCCGGCAGCATCTGCTGAAGAGAAGTAGTGTATCATGATGCACAATAATGGCTCTTAAGTATTTGCTTCTTTGGCTTGAGAATAAAAGTAGTTGAAGTGCTGGTCCTTTGCTTGCAGTGTAGTCCACTCTCCTTGAATAGCTGAAAACTGATAGGGACTTGGCACTGTTTCCCAAAACAAACAGGTTTTGAAAGCCAGAAATCTAACTGGCAAAGCAATTGTGGAGTCGTTGGTAAAGGCCAACAACCCCACCAAACCCTGCAGATGCGGTCAGCAGGTGCTACTGTATGTTACGTCACAGTTAAATCCTCCTTAGCAATAAGGGAGACTGATGGGCACCATGCTGTTACTGTGCAGGTGGTCATAGCGGTGGCAGCCTGCTGTGCTGATTGCAGCTCTGGCCAGGCTTGTTAACACACAATCAGTGAAGTGGGCAACTAGCCTCCCGAGGAGGCACCTACCTCCCTGTGGGCCAGCAGGCTGTAACTAGTTGACAAGTTTCAGCTTGCCCTTTATTTGACTCAGTCACTCTTAGCGATAATGTTTGTTTTTCTTTGCCCCCCCACTCTTTTCTTTCTCTTTTGTCATTTTTCTGCTTCTGTTTTTTATTTATTTTACCGTGTTCATCCCTGTTTCTTACTATCTAAATTTTTTTTCCTCCTCTTTTAGCACTCTTCAAGATTCGTTAAACCAGAACTTTCTCCTGGTCATCAGCCACCGTGAGGCTCAGAAGAACTACAGCCTCAACTTCCCTGGCTCCAAAACCATACAGGAGGTATGACACCATCATTCACAGAGACACAGGCCATACAGGACATCAGAAAGTCAATTCATATGCACGCACACACACACAAAAGCTCTCAGTAACTCACCAGCAGATTCTCATATACATAATATTATTGTACCTGATTCTGGTTTCCCATAACACAGCTTTCATTCCATTTGCCAAACATTGCTAGTCTATCTCAGCCATCGATTCATTATTCATCACAAATGATCACATTTCCGAGCACATAATTACTCTCACAGCTGCGGTCTGATACAACCCCCTCTTTTTCTCCCCACTCCTCCTACACTGCACCTTTCTCCCTCTCTCTCAGCAGTCTCAGCAGTTTAGGAGGCGGTTTAAATGACTGAACATTGTTTGATCTAGGCATGCGGGAGCAATGGAAAGAGACAGACTCCATTCATTTTCGTCATCTGAAACTAAACAGTAGATTTGGCAGTCTATGAAATATTTATAGTTACTCATACCGGACCCAGTGTGAAGCCAGTATACCTCTCTGTCCATCAGTTATTGCTATCACAGCTGCAAAAGGATTAAAGTCTGAAGAGCATGAAAATGTATACGTGTGATTGCTTGCCATGTAGATGAGTAAGCATGTGTGTATGTTTGGGCTCATGTGAGTTCAAATCAGCACTCTCCTACACACACATATGGGTGTTACTGGCCTGTACTATCCTGTTCTAACTCCCCCCGTGCACAGACATGAGCAGGCCTCATTTATTATTCACAGTAGGTAGCCTGCTGTCACAGGTGAGAGGAAAAAAGCTCCCCAAAGACTGATCAGCAAAGGAAAGAGTAGAGTCACTCTTGACATGTAAATGAAGCATCATCTTTTGCACCAAATAAAGGTCTTTAGCTGTTTTCATTCCTGCGGTTGCTATGCATCATTTTGATTTCCTGTTTTTTTTAGTTAGGATATACTTTATGGTCTTTATGTTTTACATTGAGACCATTTACTCTCAATCAGCATGAAAGGTGTTCCTCCTCTTTTGCTCGTTGCAGCCGCTGTGGCTCGGGCTTGGCTCCTTAGTGTAGGTGAAGATCACACTAATAATAATCAGGCTACTAGCAGGGCTTGTAATGGTGCTAATTGAACAGATTAGTACAATCAACATCAGAACTGGAGGAGGGAGTTTGCCTCAACAGTTTTCTACCTCTCCTCCCTCACTTGTTCCATTTTCTCCTCCCTCCGTCATCTCTCTCTTTCTCTCTCACTCTCTTCTCAGGCAGATGGTTTTTGATGAGCACCCACTGTGAACCTTAAGTGTTTCTGCTGGGATTACAAACACTGGGGAGGGGTCCCTGTGGTGTGGGAGGGGGGAACCATGGACACAGAAAGGAGGCAAAGGACTGTTGGCTTGGTGGGGGTGCTGTAAGAGGCCATGGGGGATAGAGAAGGGACAATGTGGGCTTAAACAGGCCTCCATGTCGTGGTCTTTTGCTTACGCATGCTTGTCTTTAGGCATCTCAAGGCCCCCTGCAGTGAAAATGAGGCCCAGAACTTTAACCTGCATAGATCTGGACTCTGTTTACCCCACGTTGCCCATGCTCTTTATATATTTACTCTTTAGATAGGGAACAGGCTTCTTTCCTTCCTTATTGATGAAATGTGTTAGAAGATAATATATCATTAAACCATGTGTATACATCATGTAGGCACTGATTCAGATGATGGTTCAGCAGCCAGTGTGTTGAGCTACAGGTGCAAGTATAATCATTACAGACAGGCATGGGTGACCGCAGTGATGTTGCTCCAGACTAACTTATATATGCTGTGAACTTATGTTCATTGGAAAGACAAAGAGTTGGGTAAAAACAATAATAAGACACAACAGGAGGGGCAGTAGTGTATTTCTGTCATCATAAGAAGACTTAAGAATGCAACAAAGAAGTAACACCATATTCAGCCTGCCCGACTCCCCTTTCTCCTCATACTGTGTCCACTCACAGACACATATGGACTCCACTACAGAGCACCTTTCTCTCCCCATTCTCCCCTTTGTCTTAGATGAAGACTAGCTGATGGTCCCTGCTTGTGCATATCAATAGGGATAGAGTCCTGTCTTCTTGTTTGTCTTTGCCAGAGGCTCTGGCTTTGCCTTGTGGCTTTCAGGGAGCTGCCCTTGCCCCTCCCTTTCTATCCCTTCATTCTCCATCTCTCTCTCCCAGTGTCCCATCTCTACCTTCTTTCTTCTCCTTCTCTAGAGCACAGGGGTGTGTAGACTCTGATTGGCATTACCAGACAAGAGTGTGGGGGTAAGTTGCTGGCTAGCTTCTGAGCTAAGCTGGAGAGCAAATGTTTGCCAGGGAAGTAGAGGGTAGAATAGGGATGGCTGCTTGGTCCTGAGTTGTCCGTGACCAGACCAGTTGTCCTGGGGATTTCCCTCCTCTACTGCCCCCCGGGGCTGGGCCTGGGCCCCATCCCTGCTCCGCAGCTGGGAGACATATAGGAACCAAATGCAGACAGAGCTACAGAGCTGAGAAAAAGAAGGCTGGATCGAAAAAGGAATGAAAGAAAGGCATCTGGTGCCTAGGGGAGACGAAGAAAGAGAGTGAGAGAGAGAGAGCTTGTGACTGTTTAACGGAAACCTTTCCTTCTCTTTGATTTGCTTCCAGCCAGGGATTACAGGCAATTGGCATTTACAATGATTGGATCATTAATTTTGCCGTGAGGCGTATTGCCAGCAGCTCAGCACCACAGCCAGTCTAGCTAATGTTGTGTATAACTGGCTCGTACACCCCTGCCTCATCTCAACATGAACAGCAGCACACAAATCAGCAGAACTGCATTTGTTATTAAGACTTTTATTTGAATCCTCTACCGCTGTGTTAAACATATTTTCTTTTACATTTTAGCCTCTTTATGTACAGGTCAGGTTGATGGATACTTCTCATGAGCTGCTGCAGGCTTTCACAATTGGTAGCATGTTTTTCTTATTAAGCCACGCTGCCCAGTGTCATACACTGACATTACAACAGAACTCCATTGTAATTGTCAGTAGGAATTTACTATTTACTATTATTTGTTACTCAGAGTCAAGGATTGAGTATAATTGTTTTAATTTGTTGCAGTATAACTCATCAGTCAGATGGCTGTTTTGGCAGACAGGGGGCAGCATTAGACAGTAGTGCTCCCTCTGTGATTGCTGCTGTGGCAAACACATGCCTTGCTTTGGAGCTGGGGACTACAGCAAAAACTTCGGCTACCTGGAGAACCTAGGGCAAGGCATTGTGTCACCCTGTTGTTCGGTTACTATATATTCTAACTTAGTTTTTCTTTGATATGTGTGCATCAGATTATCATAATATAGCAGCATATTTTTCACATGGTCAGAGAAGACCAGTGTAAATGTCTGGCTGCAGATTCTGGTGATGTAGTTTCAGGTGGGAAGGCCGCTGTGTAGCTGTGTTTTCTTTCTGCGGTGAGATCAGGTTGTCCTCTGCCAGGTGTCTTTTGCTGTCCGTCTCCACTATCCTCCTCCTCCACCTCTCACCTCAGCTCTCTCTGTGGTGGGTGTAAGTTTGTTGTTTCTCTGATGCTGCTTTAACCTCTGACTGCAGCCTCTTCATTACTAGTGTTTATGCCTCTCCTTTCCTCCCTTTTCCCCTCTATTCATCGGCCGGCCAGCCGGTCAGTGAAATCCCTGTAGTCCGGCTGGTCAAACATAGATATTACACTCTGTAATAACACTGGCCACCCGCTCTGACCCCAGCCTGCTATCCTGGCCATAGCCTCTCTTCATAAGGATAGGCACTGCACAGTGTGATGTGGGATTTACGATAGAAAGACAAAGGATGGACTGTGCCACTCATTTATTATTGTTCTTTTATTTTTTTCTCAGCTTGTTTGTACTGCAGATTGCTTTGCTGTGCTTTGCCAGGTCCAGCACAAATAAAATATAATTTCTCTGAGCCATTGATAAATTGGATAGAATATGCACAGTTGCTTTGATAAAGGGATAAATTCAAATTTAAATATGAGCACTGCATCGTGTGTCTGTCTTAGACACCCACACAAGTACATATACAGATGCACACTGTCGTAATATCCATGTGTTAAGGTGCAAGTGTCCAAGCAAACCTGCCTCCACAGCCTTCATAGTTCAGTGTTTTGCAGCTGCTTTCCTGCTTTGCCTGACATTGGCTTTGGCTTTGTGTTTGTAGCGTTCTTTAAGTTTCCACCTCCATGATCACCAGCCGTGCATATGCCCAAGGATCCATCTCTCATCAGTGCTTTTTACAAAGACAGGATTTGACCCGTGTGTGGAGGGATCTTTGTTTCACAATAGACAGTTTTCTCAGCATCAGTGTCCAGCCCTACGAGCCCGAAGGGCAGAATTCTGCCGAACAAATGCATTAAAATCCACGGCTGCCAGCGCTCAGACGCCGACGAAGCTTTGATCAGCTTCGGCTGGCGCACATCAGGCTGGCGTTAGGGCTTTAAACCAACAACCCACTGGACGGTGTAACACGGCGCTCAGTGGGACAGGCGCTGCTGGCTGCTAACTGTTTAAAAGCACGGAATGTTATTAAGTGATGCAGATACAGCGTCCGCGCATGAATGGGAGAAGAGAAATACTGTTCATTTCAGAGCGTGGGGCTGTTGTTGCTGGGCATTAGCTGTGGCATCTGAAGAATGCTGATAACACTGGCTGTCTTTTTTTTTCTCCTCCTCCCTCCTTTTGACTTATCTCCTTAGTTCTTTGCCTCCATCCTAGTTTTTCCTCATGCTGCTGAACGGAAAGCCCTTTGAATATTTTTCAATTATAATAATGCTAAGATAGTTACTTTTACAGACAGGATGTGATGTTTTTTATACTCTTTCCTGTTTTTTGTGACTTGAATATACAGGAGTAATTTTAACTTTCCTTTGTTTTGCAGGTGAAGAGGAACATTTCAGACTTGACCAACATCCCAGTCCGGCATCAACAGTGGGAGGGATGGCCTGCATCAGCATCTGATGACTCTGTAAGAGGCACACACACAAAAATATTATCAAAAAATTAAGACATGTTACAAACTTACTATAACAGTTCTACAGTAAAAATTTTACCTTTCCTCACTTTATTTTGTGGTGTAAATGTTGCCTTAATGTCGCCCCTACTGGTTCTTTAAGACTGTGGTCTTAAAGATAATTATAAAAGTCAAGCTGGGATTAAAGTCCATTGTTTACAGAATATTAATTTACATTATTTTTAATAATTGCAAAGTGCAGTGGCAACTGTTCCAGCCTCTGTGTCTTTGCCACTGTAATCCATGCCAAAACCATCTGTCAGAAGCATGAGAGTAAGATCTTGAGGCTAATTAAGATGTCAAAGACGGTTCCCATCCTGTGTCCTCTATCTGTGGACATTAAAGCTCACATCATTGAGTCCCACTGACCTCTCCCATCCCAGGGTCGCTCTTCCCAGCCATTCACCCTGCGCACAGTCAAGCTGATCAGAAGCGGCCCTCATATAGAACCTCAAGGGACCTCTGACCCCTTTTGTCTCACCCCTTCTTTGACAGCATATGTGTTCCCATGCAAATTGTATGGGATGGTTTATCATGCAACATTTAGGAGCTGTTGTGCACACATTCTTGTGTTAACCCCTGGCTAACGTTTTCCTTTTAGATCTGCGTGATTGCTGTTTGGTTTGGAGTATTGGTATTGACTTTGTTTCTTTTTTTCCAAGTGTTATCATGTGTCCCATGCCATAATTGGCTAGGCTTCAGGTTTTTGTTTATGTTTTGAATGGCAGTGCACATTTGTACATATACAGTTCTGTACATTTGTACAAATGCATATTTGCATATTTGTACATAAACAGATGCACATTATTAACCACAGTTTTTAAGTTTCTACCTCCACGATCGACCACAGTTGTGTTTTTTTCCCTTTACAATCTAAAATAGTTTATTTTACAGATCTATATATATATATATATATATATATATATATCTGTAACATAAATCCAGGCCAAAATGTTTTCTAAGTTGCATCCATATCCTAAGAGACTCCACTGTACTAATGCTGATGGTAGAGACAGACAGACAGAGGTAGCTGAGAGCACAGCCATGACCATAGTAAAGTCTTGGTGGAAGATGCCTCTGTTTGGACCGAAGCAGGCTGGTCAGCAGTTGATTTCCCCATCCATTATAAAAGCTTTTGAATATTGGCTGCCCAGTAAGACTGTAAGAAATTGGGAAGGGTGAGGCCTCCTGACAGTTTAGGAAGCTACAAGATTTTCTACTGCATAAATACCAGTTAATTGGATCAAAGAAATTTAGATGCTGATTGTCTGATATAGTAAAAAAAACATTTTTTTTGTAATTAGTGTGGGAATATGTTGAAAAAGATAAAGAAAATTGGGTAAAAGAACAATTCTGACCAGACCTATCTGGCCTGCCAAGATCAGTAATCCTCAAAATTACAGTTGAAGATGTCTGCTAAGGACTTCATAATAAAAATACAGAAATATTTAAACCTGCTTTCTACCCATTTGAAATGAACTATGTCACGTGGCTAATCCTCTGCTAGATATTTAACTGCAAATAGTTCACTCTTTCCAAAGTAAGTTATAGCTGAATTGTTTTCAAATGTTATGCAAGGGATTTAGAGGAGTTTGACATATATAGAAGTAGGTCGTCGGTGTACGGCAGTTTGTGTACTGGGCCCAGTCAAGTAATACCCTCAAATTTCTCCTTGGAGTACAGCCCAATGGCTAGAGGCTCAATGACACAGCAAAGAATAAGGTGGACAATGCACCCCTGTCTTGTGCTGAAAGGAGGATGAGATTATATTGTTCATTTGCACTGACACCACTAGGGATGAGTATAACAACTTAACCATGAGATGAAATCAGGACCCAGGCCAAACCTTTGCTATTACTTCAAAAAGATATTTTAATTCCATTGCCAAGCAGTTCCTACCAATCTCAGTTTAATGTTAAGATAAGTAAGGATAAAGTACAACAATTCTGTTTTTTATCTTTGTATTTTTGTGATCTGTACTTGTGATCAGTGCATCTTAGCCGGTCCCCAAAGGTAGCTATGGATATGATGGCGAGGGATCATGAACAGGTTGCAGCTCATTGTGGCATCATAGGCCCAGTCGGCACCTGGCTAACACACATCCGCAGCGTCTGTGTTTCCTGGATGAGGAGATATTAAAAAGCACAGAGACAGAAATGTAATAATGGCCTCTGCTCTAGCCACCGCTCTCTTATTGAAACGTCTGAAGGTATTAACAGAGAAAGCCCAGGGCTTGGCTGGCCTAGCAGGCGGGTAGGGAGCCAGTATTAGTGTCTAGCTCATTAGCCCAGTCTCATCTCTCGGGGTTTGGGCCAATAAACATGGCAGCCAGAGGCCCCAGATTACGTTTAGCTCTGCACACTAGCCTGCTTGCAGTGGAATCGATTACTACTTAACTCTGCTTTGCCTTTAAGTGTGTGATAAAACTGTGTTTGCCTGCTTGCATTTACTTTGTGTGTGTATATTTGCATTTTGCATTTTTTTTTTTTTTTGAAGTAAGGTTCATGACATTCATTCATGACTTTAGGAATTTGTTGGTGTATGGTTTAAATGGAAGAAATAAATGTTTTTCAAATATTTTAAGTACTTATAGGTCATCTCATTGATCAGCTGACTCGTAGTATCTCCTGTCAGTTGCTCTTGTGTTCTGAGAAAGTTATTTGAGTAGCGGTATTGTTAGTTTAATTATTGTTAAGAGCGTAGGAAATTAGTTTTTAGAAAGACATTCTCACCTTTCAGGGAAACTAGTAGTTATGTGTTGCGTCACCCTCCCTGATACAGTCCACTCAATGTGTTTCATTGTTTATTGTGCTCTGAATTATTCAGGGCCTTATGGACAGTTGAAATTGGATCAGGGTGGATAATGCTCAAATAGCAGTGAACAACACATAAGTTTATTCACACCACTCTGTTATTGTATGTGGTGTTAGACTAAGGAAGTTGAATGTAAAAGGAAGTGGCACAAAGTGTAGTTAAAGCAGTAGCAATGGCAGGTATTGCTCATTTCTAGCAGGCAGATTGTGTGAACATGGGTCACGTAGTTACACACATTTTTAAATCTTCATCAGCTTCTACATTGTGAGCCTCGAATGTGGCTGCTAATGAGAACACCTTTCTCTAGTAACCATATCAAACATTGTCCCAGTTGGATTTTTATTTTTCTTGCTGTTTTATCATGCTGTGTGATGCTGGTGTAACATTTACCTAAAGCACACCTAACATGTGAAAGTACACCTGTCACTCATTTGACAGCAATTACAATTTTTCTTGAGCACATTTTTATAGCAGGTGCTGTAATTCCAATGTTCTTCACAAATTAGAAGACAGTTTGTTCTATTTACCACAGTAGCCAAGCGGAGGATACTGCGAGGAAGCACTCTGTCTTTTTGTGCATTTGTTTTGGCATTTTATTTTCATCAGGTTTGCTGCATCACAACATTCTTGATAACACTGGAAAATTCCTCCATCAGAGAAATGTACACTCGTTGGACTCTGCAATAGTTAAAACTTGATGGAATTCATTTTACTCCGGTAGATTAAAACAAATACTCTGGCATTATTTTCAAATACCATGATCTAGCTTTGCCTCCAAATTCCTCCTGATTCTTGTGGCTTTGGCAAAGCCGTTCGGAGCAGTGCTGAAGATGATTACAGAGGTCTTGGCAACAGTTGATTTGAGAGGCCAACAGTACATGAACTTTTTGTGCTGTTTGAAATACACCGATTGAGCGTCTCCTTCTCCTCTTCTGCTCCTTCGCCTAAAGAAGACAGCATGTAGAGTTTCCAGACAGGCCTCATCTCATTGGAGCTGTTTTGATTGGCAGTCTATCCTCCACACCTGTTGGAATGATTGACAGACAGTGGGACATCCTTATTACATCCCCTCATCTCCTCGCCCACTGCCACCGCCCACCCTTCCTTCTCGTCAGTAATGGCTGACATTTATGCAGTGTTTCATGGTGTTTGCTAATGTATTAATGCAGTGGAGCCTCGAAGAAGTGCCTTGCCTTGTAGGCCAGCACCTCCCTCCATTTCCCAGCTGGCAATAATGGAATCTTCTTCTACCTGATAGGGGCCTATGGAACTGAGGGTTTATTGAGGGGGGCCTGGTGGTTTCCGTAGCAACAGAGCTCAGACGTAAGCTCAGGCAGAGCCCCCCTCCCTTGTGTAACTGGCTGCCTTCAGGTGACATTCAGCACTGAGTTAGTCTGTCAGTCTCATTTTCTAACAGTTTTTTATGCTTTCTGTGAAGCTCCCATCTCACTGAAGTTTGTGTTTGCATCTTTATTTGAGGAGGAGGATGTTCTTCTTCATCAGCTCAGTCATCAGCCCCCCCACACACACACTCACACACACTGTGTAAGAGCACAGAGCTCAACACCATGTTAGATGGAAGAGATAACACCACGACACTGACTGTTAAGCATCCCACAAATCCAGCAGCATTTATTTATACGTTCCTTAGCTTCTAGCTCAGTATTTGCATTTGGATGTTAGTGTAGACACTCTATGTACAAGACCCCAGATACTTATCATGAGAGTCATATCTTCAGCAAGGCTCATAAGAGCCTGAACAAGGAAACCAACAGGTGTTAAGGGCAGGGCTCACTTGGCCTGTCTTCTTTTTTTTGACATTGTTCTCCCTTCCAAATCTTAATTTTTACCATGCTTGCACTATTTCCCTGTACATTTTCCTCTATCCAACTCTTTTCCCTGTGCTGTCATTTTTCCTCATCTACCCTTCTTTTTCATTGTTCTTCCCTTGCTCCATCAAAGAGAAGAAGTGGAGTAAGGTGGTAGTGTGGTTGTGATTGCCGTCAGTGCAGCTGTCAGTAGTAATTATCTCACACTCACAGCCAGACACCTAATCCAAACACTGCCTACACCAGAAAAGAAAAAATGAAACACAGAAAGAATGAAGGGAGAGAAAGGGAGAAAAAGAAGGGTAGAGAAGGGAAGAAAGGGTTGAAGGGGAGAGGCAAAGGAGGGAGGGGGTTACTGGAGAGAAAATTCTTTCCCTGTATCGGCCCATGAATGCTCAGAGCCTCAATGCAAGTGTTAATTAAAAGAATCCAAAAAAGAAGAGCCAGTTCCTTTGTGTGGAGATGTGGGGAGGGTCATTTGGGGGGGTTAACCTCATCCCCCAGCCCCCGTGCCCTGCGGCGCTTCAGCCTTGTTTCCACGTTTTACCACTGAACCGCCAAGCTGCACTTGTGTACCTCAACATCGGGAGAAGCCATGGGGTCAAAGTGAGGAAGAGGATTGAGAGGCACTCAACTCATTTTTTTCCCTTTTCACCTCCCCTCCTTGAATCCATGTCAGCTCAAACCCTCCATGCTGTCTTTGACAGGGGAAGTGATCAACTTTATTTATACACTTATTAGACCCCCAAATGAAAGCCGCTCATTGTGAGTAGTGGGGGTAAAGGGTTTATCGGGATCCTCTCTTCAGCCGCTGCTAAGATTCTCACGTTTGATTGCCACTCAGTTGGGGAATAAGTAGAATTTACTTGGGGCCATTCCTTCACACGCTCAAAGCGCAGACCATGTATGTCTTTGTCTGGCTCAATACCTATAACGCTCTCAGTTCTAATTCAGCCTTCAGGCCTGGCACGATCACGCCTTCATGACCGCTGTTTTTTGTCTCTTGTTGAAAATCTACCTCCAACTTACTTTATTTTTGACTCTGGGCAGAATGATGTTTTTGTTTTTCCATTTCTTTGTAAAATTTTTTGGAGAGATATGAATAACATAGGACCAGAGTACTAAATTAGTTAGAGTTAAGTTACATGAGTAGAGTGAAGGCAATTCAGTTAAGTGTTCTTCGTAGGTGTTCCTGGGATACTGAGCTGCTCTTGCTGTGACACTTACATACTTCTCATGGTCAAGAGCACACTTGCTACTAATTCGTAATACACAAGAAACACTATCTGTGTTTTCTTTGTGCACACCTCTGTCACTGTGTCTGGTGTAATTGGCTGTTCATGGCCTCACAGGAGAGGCTTTAATTCAGTGAAAAACGCAAGTTATATTTTTCTTTTTCTGTTTTTATTTCCAACATGTTCAGCCTTTACAATGAGTAAGATATGAGGTACTATTGGCTTGTCCCTCTAGCGGTGATGTCAGTCTTGGTTTGTGTAATTTCAACATTGCATGTCAGTCTAGCCACCTGCTTTTTTTGGGGAGTTTTCTTTGCTTAAGACAACATGGAAGAGCAATACTCATCAGGATGTTATTCATTCTCGAACTTTCAGGGGAGATACTGCTTTTCTCATATATATTTTCTCCTTGGTTACTGAGCTGGTGGGAATTTGAGACACTGAGGTCAATATTATAAGAAGTTTCAGTGTATCCCTAGACAACTTTTTTTCAGGCTGCAATGAAATATAAAATGTTTGTTTCTCTCCCAGGGATCGGTGAGACAGAATTCATCATCTCAGTTTCGGAAAAACTCTGTATGCAAACAATTAATAGACTTTCAAATCTGAGCTATACTTTATATATGAGTTGCCAAAGCTAATGGATAAAGAGTGTGGTTGTAATGTCATGTTGGGCAAAGGGGATAGATTCCTCTATCACAAGTATATGAAATTTTATATTGCAATATCTGTATATTCATGTAATACATTTTTATGGATACAGTACAGTCTATGGATACAGATAGACTAGATAGGAATAATCCAACAAACTCAATACCTGATAAATTAAGAACCCCCACCATGATGCAAAAATCATCAACTTTTTGTATTACCCTATAGATGTCCTGCTGACATTGTTCATAGTGGTGGAATATACACAGAGTTTTTATGGGGATACACACCATGGTATAAATGGTATAACAAAACTGATATCATCTTGTGGTTAATTTTTTTTTTATAACCCACAACACTAATTGCATTCAGCATAGCCACAATTGTGCAAATGTTTTTTCTACAAACATGTCTGTCTTTTAGCTGCTTTCAACTTACTTTCTAACACTGAAAAGATAAGGTAGTGTGAAAAGATGGAACATAATAGACGGGGTACTGTCAGATATTTCGGTTCTTATCAGTGCCAGGTACACCGCAGTACTCACAAGTAAGTCCGTGTTGTTGACAAGGTCTAGTGGTTACACTGTTCTCTCCTTCTATAGAGGCTGAAGTCAGCAAGAGGAACCACTCTATATTAAGAGAGAGAGAGAGAAACTCCCTGCAGTCTGCATGGCCCTTTTGAGACTCAATTGGCGTTGCATGTAATCGTCTCCTGATTCAACCACGTCCAGCTGCTCTTTGTGTGTTGTAGCACCTGACAATAGAGCAGATCACAGGACCTCTGCAGGGCAGCTTCTCTGCCTCTTATCACACCCTGCCTGGCTGCCCTGCTGCTATCTTGTTGTTTAGAAGTTCACTCTCCCAGAAAAGTATTTGCATCTGTGCTTTCTGCTCTGCTCCTAACAAGAACGTGAATTAATATATTGTTGTGTTACTGTGACAAGTATCAGTGCGTTCAGGAGGAAAAAAATTACATTTAGATATATTTTTTTTAATGGTTTGGTGTTATAAAGTTGCTCAACATCAATGGGATAGGAATCACTATAAAATCTGCCACAGCACTTTTTAAAAGTGAGGAATCTTTAGTATAGTCACACTATATCCTAAAACAGCCTTGCCTCTATTGTTGATGTCCCTTGGGGTCTTAGCTAGGAGATACGAGCTGTAATGAGTCCCTGCTGAACGCTGACATTTTCAGTCCTGGCTATGGATTTGGGGAGCTCATTAGTCAGGTGTTCTCTTACTACAAACCACCATCATGCATGTATCCAGATACCTCATCAAGGTCTGCCCTGATTAGAGAGATGAGCAAGTCTTTGTTCATAAAGTATCTATGATACGTGCTATACTTCTACAGCCTGGGTTAAACGAGTCCTAAATAGGCAAAGCAAAGTGGGAAGAGACTGTGATGTAGATGACCTGGGAGTGAATTGTGAGGTTTGCTTTGTCTAATTAGAGTTCAGTCTTGGTGTTGACGAGTCATGGGTGACACCATTAATATCACTCTTTTAATGTGTTTCCTGTTTTTAGATGACGCTAGCTGTCTCTGGAATCAGCTATCCTTGCCATCACCTTAGCGTTTGTCGGAGGTCCTCACCAGCCAATGCCCAGGAGCCCACAGAAGAGGTATATAGGATTTCTCTTAGGATCTGTGTTGTGCGTTACTTTTCCCCTTGGGCTCTGTGTATGCATGCTGATTCATAACGCATGGTATCAAACTGCTTCTAATTACTTCTGTTGAAATACGTAAAATTATGTTTACAGTGTGCTGATGTCCATATGATCAGCGACAGTGAGGGGGATGATTTTGAGGATGCGTCAGAGTTTGGTGTGGACGATTCAGAGATGTTTGGAATGGGATCCTCAAGCTGTCGGAAATCACCTATGAGTATGTACAGTGGAGCATTTTAATAATGTTAGATTTGAACTCTTAACTGTAGCTCCAGCTTAAGCATTAAATTGAAGAAACACACATCCAAAACTTGACCGTGCAGTATTTTTTGTCGACTTACAGTGCCAGAGAATAGTGAGAACGAAGCTGATGCCTTACTGCACTTTACTGCCGAATTTTCTTCAAGGTGAGCTCTGCATCAGGCACTTCTTATATTCATTTAAAGGACTTTGAAATCAGACAAGACTGGAATGTAACGATGTGTTTATGTACTGTTTGCCTTTTGATTATGTGTCTTTTGCTATGACTGTGTTTGTAGGTATGGAGAGACCCACCCAATGTTCTTCATTGGGTCTTTGGAAGCAGCATCTCAAGAGGCCTTCTATGGCAAAGCCAGAGATGTAAGTAAGCTCTTGGACCACAGTGGTTCCCAAAATCATACAGCAATCATTTTCTTTGTCCCTTTATATTCCAGACACTTTTAATTTTGACTTTGTGCAAGATACGAGGTGCTGATCTTACCATTACTGGCTTATCCTTTAACACTGATGTCATTCCCGCCTTGTGTAGTCTAGTCGTTGCTTTTTTTAAGCAGTTTTCTTTGGTTAAGACAACACTGAGAAGGGACTCAGACTGAGCAGGATATTATTCATTCTCTATCTGTCAGGGGAGAGACTGTGTTTCTCAAATCTTCTTCTTCATTACTGAGCTGGTGGGAATTAAAAATGTAATCATCAGTATTATACTTGTACTTATACTTGTATACCTGTATACTTGTCTGCCCTCTTTAGACTGTAATAAACTGTCGAATGGTTCTTCCTTCTTCTGAGGAACTTTAAGATGGAGTTCATTATGTTAGTTTACATGATGTTTAAACTAGAGTAGGGTACCTTGTCAGGGATTTTGGAGTCTGAAAAATCATAACCCCAAATGCCAAACACACACAAACTGAACTGACAAAGAGGAATGAAATAACTTTAACCAGCAGGATGTGATGACACTGACAGTGTTTATTGCCACCTCTTATGCAACTTTAAATTACCTTACTTTGTAGGTGTGGTGTGTTGGCATTGATGATTTATTTAATTCAAAGTAGAAATCCCCTTTCATACAGCGTTTACTGTTATTTGTCTGCCCCCTGTGTCTCACTGTGTGGAGACGGCTTTATAGCCACATTGATATCATTTCATCAAAACCCTCATCAATTTTCACCCTGACAGCTGAGGCTTTATTTTTAGCTGTCCACTTCCCCCCCCTTATTTTTCGGCTTTTGTCCTTTTAAGGATGCTTGTATCAACTGACAGCTTGTGTGGATTACAGCCTTATTAGACTGTGAGGACACAGCAAGATGTTAGGGGGGTTCAGATCACCAGGCACACAGAGAAGGAGGGAGGGTGGAATAGATGATAGTAGGGGCACAATGCAGATAACATGGTCTGGAAGGAGAGAAGAGTGCAAAAAGAGAAAGTTTGGAGGAAGACGCTGAGTGAGAAGAAAGAGAGGAATAAAAGCAGGAGAGGTTGCAGCATGAGGGTAAAGGATGTAGAGAGTGTGAAATAAACAGAGATGGAAAAAACCTAAAGAGAAGCTTGGCATCTCGCCTGCCTCCCAGCTGATCTCCTCTTCTAAGCCAGCACAATATGGCCAATGTCTCCCTGGTGTTCGCACACACTGTACTGTTCCACTGAGCTCTACACAACGCAGGGGCGAAATAGTATTCATTTTCACTGTATTTTGTTTTATTCTGGGTGAGCTTGATTTAGCCTGCCAACTGTGCCGCGGTTTGAATGGCTTTAGGGAAGCTGAATATGTGCAAAGAATTTTGAATGAAAACAGAAGTTATTTGATCTGTCCTGTGTTTGTCCTGTTCTGTCACAAGCATCCCAAACGACAGGCCAAAACATGCTGCTTTTGATGGTTTCATTACACAGTAGCATATGTGCACAATTACACTGTCCCTCCTGCCATCTATCTAGCTGTCCCATCCTTCGCTCTTTGCTTCCATTTGAAAAGGAATCTAGTTTTTGTGTCCTACTTCATTAAGGGGATATTGGAATAGGGCAGATTTGACTGAAGGGGGACTACACAGTGGGTTTATAAACAGAGGAATCAGTCTCACTCTGTCAAAGCCTGGGAGAGGCTAATCACTAAGCAAAACACTACATTTGATGAAGTGTTTCTGAAGGTGTGTGTTGGGGGACTGTTGAGATTGACTCAATCCATCCTTAATGAAAATGCTTTGGGCTGCAGAGCTGAGCTGAGCTGAGCTGAACCCTCGTGGGGATCAGTGGTTAGTCAGAGCGTACAGAGAGATAGGCCACCCATCACTAACCACGATCCTCACTAAATCCCCATCAACGCAGTGGTTAATCACTCTAACCCCACTCGCCTCCACTCACGACTCCTCTCTCCTGTCTGCCACACACAAAGACACATCAAAATTCATAGCCTTGCTTGAGAGGGGAGTTCAGGGATTTATCACTCCCAAGTATCTGCTTTGAAACCCAGCAATAGCCTTGCCGAGTCAAGAGAAAAGAGCACCAGTGAATCAGAATGGCAAATGGCATGTAGATGTACATAGATCCATCAGATATATGGCTGTGAATCAGAAGCAACACTCTCATAAGTTATTGACTGCACCAGAAATGATTGCTCTCTTGCATAAATAGATGGACTAAGAGTTAAATCAATGTAGAGTGGAAGTCAAAATGTAGGTAACTACTTTAAGGTGAGAATATATCCTAGTTTACCAACCATCGGTACATGATCAGGAGCTTGTATAGCCAAAAGGTACCTACTGAGCTGTAAGCATGTAATTCAAAGATGACATGTAATTTGATTAGCTTAATCAGACTTTGGAAAAAGTCTCAAATTTGATGCTGATTCTTTTATAAAGAGTTAATGTGTTTTCAGCAGTGTGAAGAGATCCTCCTGTGTGGTTGGTCATCGATCTAAAAGTGTTTTCCCACTGTGTGTGGAAGGTCATTAGATCAGTCATTTGAGCTCTTCATTTTGAAGTATTTGCTTTTACAACCTGAGCCTGCCATCTGTATAACAATCACTATCTGGACCTCTCTGTCCTTCTATAGCTCTGTATCTTAGTGTGTATGTCTGTATCTTATTCAGTGGTATTCTCTGGCCCTGTTAAACATTCTGTACATGTCATTAAAAGCCTCTTCTTGATGTGGCACAAATATCATTCCCCCAAAATGGACCCTCCATTAAACTAATAGCTCACTGTCTGGAAAAAGACACCACTTACCTTCTAGAGTTCCCCTTCACAGTCCCACAAAGAGGCTTCATATAAAAAACAAACAACTTTTTATGACAATGTCACATATATATTGTTTATCTGTTTATACCAGTGCTTCATATTCCTACTGGTGGACAATTACAGCAAATATGGTACAACACTCATAGGATGTATATAGACGTATGAGCTGTACAACAGGCATTGCAATAGGAGAATAGATGTCTTCAGGGATTTTGGTTATATTAATCTTAGCTTTCCGTTTAGTAGAGTTCCCTTCACAGCTGTGAGAGTGTCTTTATGTGGAGTGACATTTTGTATTTAAGAGCTAGTGGGGAAGGATTAGTTTGGTTGCATTGTGGGATTTTTAGTGATAAGTCGTGTTTTTGCTGTGGACACTGTATTTTTTATTCTGTTGTAAAAAATATTGAGGGCACTATAATGTACATATTTTACACTTTTTACACAGAATTTAGATGCTCACATAAAATGGCGAAATTTCAAATTATAACTAACTATAGTAACTATATATATTAATCTTATTCTAATATTATTATATTGTTAAGTAATTTGAAACAATACCCCATCTCCTCTGGATGCGGGAAATTAAAGTTGCAGTTATTATTTTTATTAATACTATTTATCTTCCTGGCTTAAATCTCACAATATTTCAAAAGGGTTTTTTTTTTTTGTTGTTGTTGTTTATTTTCTTTTGTTTTTAACATTTGGCCATTACATGGAGAAGTTCTGCGATTCCTGGATATGTTTCTCCCAGTGGCCTCAGAGAACAGGGGTTATTAGAAGCAATAGGAATCCATGTTTGGGACCAAGTATTCAGTTCAACCCAATGAGGTTTTGTTTTGCTTGAAAAATATCATATTATACATTATTTAAAATGTGGTGATGACTCAAAATCTATCGCAAGGCGTCTCTCTTGCCTTGCAAGATTGATTATACAGTCAGAGGCTCAAGCTCACTGAATGTGCACACTGTTCTCTTGTGTGAAATCTTTATTCTCTTACACACACACACACACACACACACACACACACACACACACACACACACACACACACACACACACACCCCCCACCCCC
>JBBMJY010000022.1:9058642-9104708 GCA_037833715.1 Toxotes lorentzi | reverse complement strand
GCACACGGTGCTCTTGTGTGGAATATTTATGCTCTTACACACACACACATACACACACACATACACACACACACACACACACACACACACACACACACACACAAAGCAAGCTTAGATTTAGGTGAACAGGTGTGAGGAAGGGCTATGGGGTCACTATCTAGCTCAGGTTGGACCTAGTAATTTAGCTGAACTGAGGGATTTGCTCCTCCCTGCTAAGACAGGCAATACAAAAGATCTGACTTGAAAGTGGAGAGGGAATAGAGGGGTATGGACAGTTTAACTAAGATGAGGGAGTCCAGTTGGCCAAATTGCCCACTTTGATTAGTCTTTACACTTGCTCTAATTGAGCATGCATGTGTGTGAGTATGAGTCCTTCACTTGTGGGTACCACTCAGTTAAGTTTGTGCATCTGTGCATGTGTGTTGGGACGTCAGTGTTTGAGTGTGTATCAGGTTTTTTTTTTCCATGTTGTAAAACTCTCCCTCCCCTCACCCTCATTCCTCTCTCAAGACTGAATTTGCTTGTCTTCTCAGCATGAGTGTTTAATCTTTTCAGGCTGTTGAATCGGCCCAATGAATGAGTCCCCAGCTCCTTCTCTGTAGTAGCCCTGGAGATTATTCTAAAGCACTAATCGTTGAGCAAACACAGCAGTGCTCTCCCATTCCTATTCTACACAGGCCACAGTATAGCACAACTTTTTCTTTCCCTTCCCTTCACGTTTTACACCCTGTGTAGATTTTTTGCTTTTTGGCGTACGTAGCCTAGATTACTGCTCCTGAGAAACAGACCCCTTGACTCCCCCTTTGCAGCCATGGTTAAAAATGAACTAAG
This sequence comes from Toxotes lorentzi, assembly GCA_037833715.1. Lineage (NCBI taxonomy): Eukaryota > Metazoa > Chordata > Actinopteri > Toxotidae > Toxotes > Toxotes lorentzi. Next base: position 9,103,877 of record JBBMJY010000022.1, on the reverse strand, counting down.
CAGAGACTGAGAGAGTTTTCTTATTTGTCCTTTTATAGCAAGAGAAGTGACATGTAATTTAGAGAGCATTATTTCCAACATTGTCCCCTGGAACCTTTTATGTTTGTGGGTGTGTTTGTTTTTTAATTAGATTGTCAGAAGGGAGAATCTGCCAGGCTTATATGATGGTGTCAATATCCTTGGATTTGGAGCTTCGTCAATATTGTCTGGCCCTGCCGCTACTAACCTGAACAGGCTGCTGGCATTTGGTGTAAAATAAATAGAGTGATTTGTCTGTTTTGTTTTCTCCATATCTCCGTCGCCTTCAACAGAAGTTTTATTTACACCGCTCTGCATTTGATTTTGCATGGTATTTGCTTTTTTGCTAGTTGTGGCCTTGCTGTGGTCTGTAGAAGTCATGCTGGTTCTGCACCCAGTGGTCTCTCATGTAATTTTATGGTCATATAATGTGGAAATATCTCTCGAGTGCTGAGATACCAGCACATGGCTGAGAGATGTCGAACTACAGGAAAAACTGTGCACCCATCTGTTAACAGCCATTTATACCATTTACTCTACTTTTTGCTCAAACACAAAATTACCTCCCAATAAAATCAGCCTGTTGCAATGATGATAGGAAATCTAGGAAATCAATGGTACATTATATTTGCAACTTTTCATTTGTTCTATTCTGTTCTTCTCCACAGAGAAAGCTGCTGGCCATCTACCTCCACAATGACGACAGTGTTCTCAGCAACGTCTTCTGCTCCCAAATGATGTGTGCAGACTCCATTGTTTCCTACCTGAGCCAGAACTTCATCACATGGGCCTGGGATGTCACTAAAGAAGCTAACAAAGCCAGGTACAGTAACAAAGCCAGCCAGAGGGATCTGTGATTTTAAGTTTAGTTTTTTTTCTGGTGACCTCCTGGTCATGGAGCTGTGTAAATTTTATCAGTGATGTTATATTATGTCCCCTGATCTCTGTGTATTTTGCTGCCTTAACTCAATATTGCAGCGGTATAAATTAAGGCTCAGCTTAGTTCAGTACCACATGGGGTGCACACAACAATAGGAACATCTGGATAACGGTTCCTACAACTTACAAGACAGGTAATAATACGGTAATAAGGTCATATTTTAAAGAAAAGAATTTTCATGTTATCGTTTCAATGTTGCAGCAACTGTAGTACTAGGTGATTTTCCATTTTGCTGACAATACAAACATTAAATACAGTTTTATGCTGCAGTCCGTGAAATACAAGTGATCAGAAAGGTTTTAAACAAGTCTAGTTTAGTTATCAAATTAAATATTTAAATGTAAAATAAGAGGTGAACATTTAAATAACTACTTATATCCCAAATTGTAATAACACATGGATGATTCTGTTGTAAAGCTGAGTCTAAAGGTATAATAAACTGTTCAATTAGAATGATAGTCAAAACTATAAGGCCCAGATTATTTAAAAAAAAAAATTGAATTGTCCTGCCCTCTCAGAGATCCTGGCTCCAGAGTTGTACTGTCTATAGTATTGCATTTTCCCAGCTGTAAAGTTTAGCAGAGCAATAACTGAGCCTCTAAGCCCTGACTGCATGCTTAATCCGTATGTTTTATTTATATGTGACTTACTGTCTGGAGGAGTGGACTGTTTGCATAAATACTGATGTGTATCTAATAAAGAGGATATTAAATGTATTTCTGTAGGAGAGCAGCTTGATTGTATTCAGAGGGGTCTGCAAACTGCCAGAGTACCCTGTTAAGGAAACTGGAACATGTTACCATTTTGTCCCTGGGTCTTTTTTTTTTTAGTTGTTCTCTTAGAGAAGGTTAATGTAATGATCATTAGTACCTTGTTTCAGTGTGTTGCATGCTCTGGGCGTTGTTTTCTCTGTTTTAAAGTCAGCTAATCTCAGACTTCAAAGGCTGCATATGAGATCTTTGTTTTGCTCTTTCAGTGTACATGAAGCTTTTAGACAATAATCTAAAATTGCTAATGTGGACAGAAATTTATTTGACATATAAACAGCGTTTTCACATCTATTCACATTAATGTGGACATGTCCTTAATTGCTGGCATTTTCAACTCTTACTCCATTCCTCACACCCTGTATCTCTGTCTTCTCACTCTCTCTTCAGCTTCATTCTCTTTTTGAAGCTCGGAGGTTGCATGCTAACAAAAGGTGTTGTGTTTGCATGGTGAGGCCCCTGATTGGGCAATCTTGACTAAGCTGTCTGAATAGAGGGTCAGTGGGAGATGAAGGACTCCCTTGGAGTCCAAACATCTCCTAGTCCTAGTGTAGCTCCAGCAGCCTGTGTTGGTCTGTGCGACACCTGTTTATTACGCTGGTCCTGGTCCTAGGATGGATATCTTCCACTGCACTGTAAATTTTGTAGAAAATATGGGAAATGAATTTAAAAATAAATCTTATCTGACAGTTTGTTCCAGACAGCCAGATCGCCTGTAGGTTCAAGTGTTGAGCAGTGGAGAGGTGGAGATAAAGTTGGACCTGCTGAGGGTTTGATTAGGTTTACTCTTTACACTGTGCCCTGGCACGCTCTGTTCTCTCCTACTTCCTCACATTTTTCTGCTACATTTTTTCATTCTCCTCATCGCTTTCCCATTTTTTTCCTTTATTTTCCTTCTTTTTATCCCACTACCTCAACTCTTTCCCTCTCCCCAGAATCTCCAGACTTAAGCCTGCCCTCTGGTAGGAGCCATTTAAGAAAGACTCGCACCTTGACCTCACCCCTCCATTATTTCTTTTAAGGAAATTCCCTCCTTCCTTCATTCCACTCTCCTTTCTCTCCCATTGGCCTCCTTTGCTTTTTGCCCCAGCTGAGCCTTTTTATTGCACATTAAAAGGCAGGCAACATCTGGAGCTTTTCTTCACACACAGCTAGTCACAGCTTTGCTGCTAACGCATGCATGCACATGTGCGCACCCACTCACTCACACATACACAGCTCCTTGGCATTCTCACGCTCTCTGGTTGATCCAGAGTGACTGGTGATTGGCATCAATCATACAGGCTGTTAGAACGGTATCCTGAGTGTGTGTGTTTGATGAACCTGCTGATATTGGAATGTGCCTGTTGCTTTTCTCTCTCTATTCTCACAGGCCTCCCAGTTAAATGATTAATTATGCATAAATGCAGTTCTGCTGATTGGATGTCAGTGTAATTGTCACCCATGGGAAATGAATCTGATTTATCATACAGGCTCTTTACTGTCTTTGCGCATGGCAAATATTGAAACTATAAACGTGTTAAAAGTAGATAATTTTATCAGTGTGTGTCATACTTACCTATTACACATTTTATTCCATGGTGGCATATCTGTGCAATCACTTAAAATTAACTGAAGTGCCTGTATTTTTATGCTAATTCTTCATTAAAGATTCGGACAGTCAACAGTATACAAGGGTCTCACACTAAAATGAATACCTGTACAATAGCCTTGGAGTGTGAATTGGTGTCTTAACCTCTTAGAGAAGGGACACATTCGACATGCCAACCCGTTCTGTACACTTGACTTCTCTTCTTGATATTCTCCACCCTGAAAACATAACTGGTTTAGAGAGAGAACAAAATGTCATTTTCAAATCAAAACATGCCCACGTTCGCTCTGAAACAAAGTGTGTATGACACAGTGAGCCATCGGAGCATCCGGTTCCCATACTTACTCCCATACAGGTGGCTTGTAAAAATATTCCCTGCAGTGCTACTGTACTAACTGAACTCATCAGCTGCTCAGTCAAGCAGCTGTAGGTCTAACCAGTCTACTCACATCCTCACGCACCACCCTGATGTGGAGAAATGCGATGTGACAGTCCAGGGAAACATTAACTATTTTAGCTATCTGGATGTGCAGTGAGTGATGGAGATGGGATGCTTGACAAATTAGAAGCTGTCAGTCACATTAATCACTGAAGCAGAGCCTTTAACTCACATTAGTTGCAAGTTCCACGCAGGTGTTTCCTCTGCATTTAGGTTTTTAAAGGCCGCAGGTCTGCTACGGACCAGGCTACATTCTTAACCGTGTTATGTTATGGCTGGATGAGGCTGTGATGAACTGTTCACCTCAGCTCCTGGAGTAGATTGGCTTCCTCCTGCCCTCAGTTTTGTGACCATGCTTGTAATTTCCCAGCTTGGGATCAATAAAGTATATCTATCTATTCTATAGGTGGATTCATAAGTGTTTCATATCCTGATTACAACATTGTCATTCTGAGTGGAGATGGATGTGTAGTAGTTCAAGGCTGAGTTTCTAGATTGAGCAGTTTTTAATGTTGTGGTGGTGATTTTTACTGTGGTGGACTGACTTCATTAGTTTTGAGATAGAAACCAAAGCAGGTTGGCTTGTGCTTAATGGGAGATTTAAGATTGGGTTACCCTTCAAGTTGGTGTCCATTGTTCCCTGGCCTTTCATTACAGGTTAGAGTTTCCCTGTGGGCTATTGTTATGGTCGGCCCAGGTCGAGGTCTGAACAGGGACAAATGTCAGGACAGAATGATCAGTAGGATTTAGGGTGCCCAACTTTTTATTGCAAGAATTGGGTCACTCAAAGTTCAACATTCAGAAAAGTTTGGTTTGAATCACATTCTGACTGCATCTTAAATTCTGTCCGACTTTGAGCTCAGGTGCTGTAGCCTTCCCATTTCTTGCTGATCTTTCATTCTACAATCCATATTTTTTGCATGTGCTCTTATAGTTATTACTTTAAAAAGTACCGCAATGAGCTCAAATACTCAATTTCACAGTTTAAAAAGTCTGCAAGTAGCTCCTGCAGCTTTGGCTTCATGTTTTAATGAGTTACACCCCCTCTCAGACAGCGTCCCTTCCATCTATCTTCTTCCTCTGACCTGCTTTCCCTCCATCCATTCCATTACTTCTCTATTTTACCAGCCAGTTATTAAAGTAGATCTTATTAAAAGGCGGGAGAAAAAACTAATCTATATTTGCATTCAGTCTATAGCAATTCATTAATATTATGACATTTACAGGGAGCTTGGCGGGGCCCCAGCTGCCTGCTACCCTTTTCCCTCTCTGAAATGTTAATTTAAAAAGTTCTGTCTTTGTAATGGAATAAGAAATCCTCTCTTGCCCTATCAATTCTGGGTGTCTGGTGAGGAATACTAATTCATCTATGGTTCCAATTGAGATAGCATGTCACTCTGATGGAATAAGAAAATGCAGAATTGGTTTTAAAGTCCTTAATGGTACGAGTTGTGTGTATTTCTCTTTTCTGCTGCAGTCTGAGAAGCTGGAGCATACACCTTAATTTCCACATGTGTAAAAATGTTTGTGTGTTTTTGCATTTGTGGACATATGCTTGTATGTTTGTATGTATTTATTTATCTCTATGCATTTTTTTTTTTTTTCAAATTTCAGGCTCTGAAATTTCCAAGAAAAATGTTCAAGTGAATTAAGTAGAATAATTTGAAATTTGAAGTGAATTTATTCCTTTTGTCTTGCAGACTACTCACCATGTGTACGAGGCACTTTGGCAGTGTGGTAACACAAACTATACGGACATACAAGACAGACCAGTTCCCCCTGCTCCTTATAGTCATGGGCAAACGCACATCCAACGAAGTTCTAAACGTTATTCAAGGTAATTCCTACGTTATTAATAGTATAACTAAGCATAATATTTAGAGATCTGTAATCAATATAAAAATGATTCAATTCACAATGTAGACTGTGATTGTTTGATTGTTTTTAACCTTCAGGCAATACGACAGTGGACGAGCTGATGATGAGGTTAATGGGAGCAATGGAGATCTTTACAGCACAACAACAAGAGGACATCAAGGATGAGGTAAGGTTTGAACACAATCAGGCCTAACACAAATGTGAAGCTCTAATTCTTAAGGATGTAGAAAAAAATGTACACACATTGTGTTAGGATAGGTTTTGTTTTGGACCCATGAAAACCTCTTGTAACAACTCAAACTATCTTTGACTGTATGATTGTAGCTACATACGGTGGACTTAGCTGAGCCAGCCCCTTACATCTTGCTTAAGAGATAAATCACAACATGTTGGGACAGATCAGACTGCATTGTTAAACTGTGGCATACCTGTAATGACAAGCAGAGAATACCTACCCATTTCACCTCATTCCCATTTAGTTGTAGTTCACTGTGCCAACTATAGTCTTTGTTCTTTGAATAGGTACAGGACTGAGACTTGTCTCCTATTCATTGCACTGTGTAGGTAACACCGTGCTGCTCTGTGTCTGTCGACTGCCTCTTTTACTCCATTAGAAGGTGGACAAACACCACTGAAGGATACACTCCAGACACACTGCGTTTTTGTCCAGGTTTTCCATCTACAGGCTATTCACAAAATCCTCCCAAGCTTTCTTTTTCTGTTTTTTTAGAATTTGCCACAATATAGAATGTGTCTCCACAAACTAAGAATCACGTTTTGATTTGAGTTTTTAGATTCATGTTGTTAAGTTAGATTTGTTATCATTAATAAGACCTTTCCACATATCACACATACACACATACATATGTTTTGGTCGATGCAGTGCGTCAGTTGTGAAATCCTTTCTCATAGTCTCTTGTATTCCCACACTTTCTCTGACATTGTTGGGCCTCATGTTTGACTACTGTATCTATAGAGGACAGATGTCACATCACATTACGAGTTTTAGAGACAGTCAACCAAACAGCCTCTCTAACAATGCTAATGTGAGAGTCATAGCATCTCAGTTATGGGAACACTGGTTAAGCAATGGATCTTGTCACACACACACCCTGAGGGTTAGACTTTCTCAGGTGGGTTACTCCCCTTTGAGTGACAGCTATTCTCTCAGTGCTGTTATTATTGCTACAATGCTCTGGCTTCATTTTAGATTTGCCACTCTTGTCACACTTCACATAATCATTAATGACAAGAAGAGACAAATATTCAGAGTATGTACATGTGTCAGATCCAACCGTGGATCATGACATTCAGTCTATGTTTATACTTAAGGCTGAGTATCATTTGTGTGTGTGTGTGTTTTGTTTTTTTTAACTTGTTTCAAATCGATACCTCGGTTTTGGTGCAGATTTTTTGATACAAGACAGTTTTTCTACAAAGCCTCTGTTTTTCATTTGATACATTCTCAAATGTTTGATGTTGTCTAAAAACAAGCTGCCATGCCAGAACAATGCCTAAATTAAACACTCTAAAACATTTGGTAACATTTAGATTAAAATCAGTGGCTGAATTTCAGCAGACATTTTGCAGCTTTTGCCACTTCACAGTTCTCAAATGTGCTATGGATGCATATCACTAGATACCAAAGGTGCTACTAAATAAAATACAACTAAATGAAATAGTTTTGTTTTTAAAATGATTGTTCTCTTTTCTTACAAGCTAAGTTGTTTTTGTGCTCAAAGAGCACCAGACAATTGTATTTGTCTTTCTTTCTTTTTATGGCCTCTGCACAAAATAATTGAATTTTGTTTGTGCATTACTATCACTTCGTTTTACAATCATTGCAACAACCGGCTTGAGATCTCAGAGAAATAAGAAATCAAATTTGTCATGGCGTAAGAGTGCAGTAAAGCTGTTCTGAAATGGTATTAAACTGTGATAATTACCCAGGCATTACAGGCCAAAAAGAAATAGCTTGAGAGCGATGATGAAAGCACAATGCTCAGTGTGATTATTCATGATTAGTACCAATAACCACAGGATTTTAGCATATCCTGTATCTGACAGGACCTGTCCCATCTCCAGAGTGAACTCAACCTTGATGCTGCACTAACTCATCCCATCTTCACTGTAGCAGCTCTGGTCAATGATGGTGAATTTTCTTCTTCCCAAGTTCCCTTCCCTCTTTCTTCTTTGTCTTCTCCTTTTTTCCACCTCGCCTCTCTAAAGGCAAACTCAGACATGAAACACAGACACCTACCCAACCCAGACATTCCACTTTGACAGTGACTTTTGTGTCTGTCTGGAAATGGAGCAGCTGGACGGCCACATTGTGACTTCAACTAACCTTACTGACTCGCCAGTCATTCCTATGGTTGTCTGTGTTTTAGCTTAGCACTTAGTACCCGACTGACTACTCACTGCAGGTTTTGTGGTCTGCATCTGTCAGCATCGCGGGCTGTTTTCGGGTCATTTGACATTTGACATGCACTTCATGTGAAGAACTGCCAAAACTAACCTCATATAAACCAAAATGCTTTATATGAGAAACAGCATGGTTTTGAGGTCAGTACCTTGGTCAACGGGAGGGAGAGGGAGCATACACAGTTCACAGAAAGGAACGCTTAGGTTTAATTCTGGATCTTCTGGCTGTGAGATGGCAGTGAGCCAGTGAGCCATAGTGGTGCCCGAAAATAATTAATAATATATTTCATTTTCCCCAGTTGCCACATGCTTCCTAAATTAAACAGCAAATTAAAGACAGCTTTTTGCAACTCTTTCCCTGATTTGTCATTTGTGAAGAAACATTAAATGTGTGACAGCTTGAAGTTCTGACTTCTGACCTTTGAAATAAGAGCGTATCATTACCATTTAAAGACAGCACGTCTTGCCAACTTGATCAGTAGCCAAGGTATAGACATGGAAAATCTGTTTCTTTTTGCCTCCAAAGATAAGGTCTTTGAAATCACACTGAACAGATACATGGTAGATTAACATTTTGCTTCATGCCTCTTGTGCACATAGGGCATTCAAAGCAGATGGTGCAATTGAAAACATATTACAACAGTGCAAAATGAGTATTAAACATGAACTCCTGTGCAACTTGTTTGCGTGACTCAGGGCCAGTCTATTGAAGGTCGCCACTTTTGATGCTTTTGTCCCTGTCTGCCATTCTTTTACAGTTTCCTTTCAGTGTTCATCTATTATGCGGGCCAAAAGCACAAATGTATCCTTTGCATTTTCTGATTGAATGCAACAATACACACTGTCCTTTTGCTCAGCCACTGCTTAGCTGCACCGTAGTTCTCTGATCATCACAATAAGCTTACTTTGCCATATCCGGGCTGGCACACAGCATGGGCCTTCAGAAAATAGAAAACTAATGGCTGTGCGCTGTTAACACAATGGGCACTCGCATTTAGTCCCACTCTTTTTAAAACACTTTGTAGCCACAGCAGGTAGAAAGAAGAAAGGCCGCCTGTCCCCTTTCCTCTGTACAAACAGGAAGAGAGAGGCAGAGTGAATGAAAGAGAAAGGGATGGTGAAACTGAGATGAGGAAACATAAAAGAGGCTCAGGGTCTAGTAAATGACAGCCCAGTAACAATGAATACCCCTCTGGTGCTACTCTTTCATACCTGATGTTTGTATGTAACCACACTTGACATGCTGCATTTTCCTTTGCGTGGTTCTTTTTGGCTCCCACGCCTGCCACTTCAGCTTAGATGTTTTGCCCCTGTGTACCCTTTATTATCTTGTTAGTTAATGGGCCCCACTTTCTTTTTCTCTCCCTCCACCCAGGACGAGCGTGAAGCAAGAGAGATGGTGAAGAGAGAACAGGACGAGGCCTACCGTCTGTCTTTAGAGGCTGACCGTAAAAAGGTACTTTAAACAATAAAACAAGCTGTCTTCCTGTGTCACTGGTATTTCTTATTACTTTTTTTTCATACATTTCCATCAGCTCCTGATGATGTTTTCTAAAGTAAAACCAAAAGCATGAAACATCTACTCTCCCTCTGTCACAGTGCTCAGAGTTAGCTGTTTTATAGCTTAGAAGGTCAGATTGATCATTAATATAATGTCCACAAGAAGTCCTCAAAGCAAAATGACAACTAGTGGCAACACACTAACTAGAATTGCATGCCACACTGTCCGATGTTGGCTCTGCTGTTACATCCCATTTATTTAAATTACTGTCGTCTTTTTTTTTTTTTTTTTTTTTAGAGAGAAGCCCAAGAGAGAGAAGAGGCTGAGCAAGTTCGCCTGGAACAGATGAGAAAGGAGCAGGAGGAGGAGAAGGAGGTGAGAAGACAGCTGTACACACACACACACACACTGTTAAATTATGCAAATTTCTCAAATTAATATTCCATCATTATCAGTACAAGGCTGCAGAGTGATATATTTTGCCAGCGCACAGTGACCATGCCATTGTAGTTTTTTTTTGGTTTGTTTTTTTTTTTTAATATATATCTGTCTTGCTCTCACTTCACAATGGGTCAATTAGATTGTGGTTTTGGTGAAGCCTGCCAGTCAGTGAAGCGTGTGCGGTGTGGGTGAACAGGCATACAACCATTTGAGAAGAAAGGAATATCCTAATTACAGTTAGGCCCATCCCTGTCAATGTCACCTTACATACACACAGTTATTGTTCTATTTAACTGCTTCACATAGGTATAGCACACAGCTTCATATAGAGACCTCACTTAACAAAAGACAGGCTTGTGCACAAATACACACACACACGCAGGCAGACACACTGACACACTGTCACGCATGCAGGAAAGACAATAATTGTCTGTGAGGACGGCACCAATGTTGTTATACAGTCTATAGTAATACAGTGTAGTCCTCGCCGATTGTTGTTTACTCACCAGCAGAGAGCCTCAGGGCACAGAGAGGTATAGGGTGACCTAGCTCGCTCAGGTGATTTGTCAAGTTAAACAGACAACAATAAAAGAGCCCCGCACCGGGCCTTCTTAATTATATCACTGTAGTCCTCTGACTGTGTGCACGCTTGTGTGTGTGTTTTAAACAACAATGGCCACCATGGCCTTGTGTTTCCTGCTTATATCAGTTTTCTCTGCCCAAGCACCCTGGTTTCTATGGTGTCTTCTGTGCTAACACACTAGTAGTACTACAGTCTTGATGTTCATAAACACATCACAATGGCAAGTTGAGTTTTTCAGACTTGAAATGGGACATGGATGCGACTTCTACTGTGTACACAAGTGCTACAGGTGTACTTCACTTTTAGTTCTAGTGAGCTTGGCTCCACAGGTGCACTGACAGACAAGTATATGAAAAATGATGGAAAAACATTTAAGCAATTGCAATTTGATCATGCTGGTAATTGTTCATTCCAGTTCATTCATTAATGATTTCTCAAGGAGTCACTGCAAAATACAAACATTATAATCCATAGAAGAAAACAGAAAACTTGACAGTTGATATTTACTGCTTGAATCTGACACTGATCATTGTTTACACTCGGTGAAGTAGGAGAAACCTAATAACGTATCTGAAAAATCTTCTCTAAGTTACATATTTCTGTTCATGTGTAAACATTCGATTACGAATGCAGCTCTTCATCTAAACAGTTCACTCAGGCTACTTCTTCTTTTATTATTCCTCCCTTACAACATGACCCTTTGCAATACTGAGTGGCTGATTTTTGTCCATGGAGTTATTGTGTGTAGACTGCGGTTGCAGACAGATACATTTGTAGGCCACAGACATTTTTGTTGCCCTAATTCATTGTTGTACCACAACAGTAGTAAATTTTGTAGTATCCAAACATTGTGCTGTCCTTGAACTCTAAAGCTGAAAAGTTCAACAAACCACAATGTAGCTGTTTTGATTTTTTTGTTTGTTTGTTTTTGTTTACAGTTTTAAGTTGAGCCTTATGAGGCAGTAGCCTGGTAGTGTATATGACAGAAACTTCAGACACAACAAAAACATCATTTGCCACCTGAGAGTAGACAATGCTGAAGGGAATGCTTTCTCTGTGATTTTGTGCCAGGGTTTGGGGGGAGGGTATGTGTGTTTTTAATGTGCCTGTGTGGGTTGACATTACCATTTACCTCCTTCAGGGGGTCTTAGCATACAGTTGTGTGGCTGTCAGGTGTGGCCACCCCCCCACCCCCCACCCCCACCTGTCATCTGTTTGCTTTCTGTGGTTAGCGGAGTGGAGCTGGAGAGGCAGATAAATGGATGGATAGATGGTTCTGATTGGTTGTGTGGAGCAGTCGGGGCCCAAGGCTCTGTGTCCTGACGCGTGTCCTGTGGTTTCTTTAGGGACGCTACCTCTCACTTGTGTGGGTCTTTATGCTTGTGTCTGTGGTTGACTGTACTGTCTGCATTTATATGTCCACCACACACACACACACACACACTCCTATCTGTTATTTGTGTGTGTGTGTCTTAGTTTGTCCCTAGGGGCCACTTTAACTCAGTCAGCATCAGCTCTTATACCTGTGGGAGCTGATGGCTGAGCGGCACGTGCCCTACCCTGCCCACCCAACACCAGAAGCTGCTAATGAGCTACTGTTGTACACTCTTATGAAATATAATTGCATTATGGTGTGTAAATAAAGCCAGGGCGTGTTGTCACAGCATATGCTCCCCGGCTGGCCAAACAGGAACAACAAGCTGGGTGGGGGGGGGGGGGGGGGGGGGGGGAAAAAACAAAAAAAAAAGAAAGGCCTGAGGGCCCGTCTCCATCTTTTTTTTTAAAACAAAGAAAAACCCCTTCACAACCCAAAAAACCCCCCCCCCCCCCCCCCCCCCCCCCCCCCCCCCCTCCCCCCCCCCCTCCCCCCCCCAGGAGCAGAAAGAAGAGGAAGGCTTGAGGGACTGGCTGAAGCTTGGTTTTTAGAACACAGGAGAGCTGATTAGCTTTGCTGTGCAAGATGACAGCTGATGGCTGTCTTTGTACTAGATACTCCACCGTTACTCAAATTTAGTGTCCATACTGTAAGATATTAATGAGAGATATGATACAAGACTTTAAACTATCTGTGGTAGAGATAATCAACAGGCTCAGTCACAGATTGCCCTGTCAGGGTGGTGAGCAACAGTAAGACAGCATGAAAGAGGAATATACTAGGCTGTTTTTAAAGCATTGAAATGCTACTTGGCAACCGTCTGAGCTACACCAGGCTTTAGGGAACAGGGTGAGACTCAGGACAACTAATTTAATAACATTTTTGGGACAGGAAGATCCTTTAATTAATGTGAGGCAACAGTGCTGCAATCAGACTCTGGGAGCAGCTTCTTGGCTTGTCTTTCGTACTTGTTTGGATAGTGTGTCATCATCTTCATAACTGCCAGTGTTACTGTTGAGTCTTTGGTTTAAACTTTCTATAAACACAGAGAAACAGGGCTACATTTTTATAACTACACATGATTCAGTCTCACATTTCGGACTCTATATAAGCTTCCTGGCATCCTTCCTCTCCTGCACTTGTCTCCTCCTGCAATTTTATTATTGTGTGTCTGTTACAGTTTTAAATGAGCAACCAAGCTAAATTATAAGTATGTAATAATCAAGAAAGCATTTGTCCTCATTTCAATAAACACGCCACTAATTTTGTAATTTTAGATCATCATTGAATTATTTAATCATGATTTCTCTGTTACCTATGAAATCCACCTCTAAACAGGAAGGCTATAAACATAATAGAAATCTGGCCAAATCGCTAGTGATTATGAAGTGTTTCCAAAATTGTCAATGTGCTGTACTTGTGAACACAAGACTGTATTTCTCCCACCTCTTCTTTCAGGCAATCCGCTTGTCATTGGAGCAGGCCCTACCGCCAGAGCCCGCTGAGGAGTCTGGAGAGCAGATCAGCAAACTGCGAATCCGCACACCAAGTGGCGAGTTTCTGGAAAGGCGTTTCCTGGGCAGCTGTAAGCTCCAGGTCCTCTTTGACTTTGTGGCCTCCAAGGGGTACCCCTTTGAAGAGTTCAAACTCCTCACCACCTTCCCTCGTAGAAATGTAAGTGGTATATCTAATGCACACACACGCACACGCCCAAAAGTGTCCTCTTCTGCTCACACATTTATATGAGCAGTGAAAAGGCTGTAAAGACCAACGCATCTAACACATCTGTTAAATTCACAAGTGGAGGGGTATAGACTTTTTTGCAGGATGGGAGCAGAATTATCCTGTTGTCTGATCGCGGTTTTGTGCTGTCCATTTTTTAACAGTTCTCTGCCGACGCAAACAAGTGCTAAATTCATCCTTAGTGCGGAAGAGTAGCAGCAGGCTATGAAGTGTTCTCGGCCACAGCTAACATCTCTGCTGGAGAAATCCACAGCTGTAATTAGCTTTTCCGTTTGGGCCTGGGCTGAAACTCGGGTGGCAGCTGTGGGTGGAGAGCAGCAGAGACAGCAGTTAAGACAATCTGTTGTGGCTGATTGACGATTTAGTCTTTCTTGCTTTTATCATTATAGTGTTTGTTTGCTGCTGCAGCACCAGTGCGTCACCGCCTTTGTGTCCTTGTACCTGTGATGGGGCAAGTGAAGCAGACTGTTAATCCATCCACCTGCGCACACGTATAATTCCGTGAATATTAATTAGTATCTGTCCGTTGTGAATACAGTACACTGTGACTGTGTCAGGATACAGTTGTCAGCACCAACAGTAGTATTCTCTATGGCTCTGCTGCTGATTCGCGGCAGCACTCTGTCAGCTACAACCAGTCATTAGAGGGCTTGGTTGCCGCGCTCTATGGTAGCGAGCTAATGAGCACTGTTTTAACTACCAGTTTAATTAGCCATGCGGCTGGAAACAAAAATGGGATTTCCATTAATCAAGAGAAGAGTGCATTTGGAGGGGTGGGTGGTGGTGGCTGCATAGAGGTGTGTGTGTACGTGCGTGTGTATATATGTGTACGTGTGTGTAGGCTTGTCCAGGCACTGTGCCATTGTAGTCTGTAGAGACCGCTGGGGCACAAACACCTCAAACTAACACACACATTAACGCATATCTCACACTCTTCATTTCGTCACAATCACACACTTCAACACATGCACAAATATTTTCAAGCAAACACATGCCCCGCTCACAACTTTGTCATTTAAAGGATTCACAGTTGTCTCTTTATAATCAAGAGTAAACATGTGTTTGAGACAGAGATAAAGATGTGTCTGCATCGCAGATGAAATTCCGGCAAAAACAGGATGGGAGGATTAGAGGGGTAGAGAAGCGAGAAGAGGATGGTGACTGCAGAACTAGTCGAAAAAGAGAACAGAGAAGACAAAAGCTTAAACAAAGAAAAGATTTAATCAGAGAAACTGTGTGAAAGAGAAAAGGATAGAGAAGACAAGTGGAGAAGATATTAAAAAGAAGAGGATGGGAGATAATTCCAGAAAACAGAAAGGCGAGAGATTTGGGAAAAGAGAGGAGGGAAGCAGCTCCGTGGTAGTGCCAGTATGAGGCTGTGAACACAGGCCCCTGTCTAATCCTCCAGCTCTGTGTTGTAATTAAATGAGAGAGAGCATAGAAAGCCTCCATCCCGTCCAGACGCTCTCACTGTTGCTCTGCCAGGATCAGAGGATAGAGGATAGACCACTATTGCATTTGTAATACTGCACAACTGTTGAAACCTTCTTTCCCTTTTCGAGTTTTCTGTGGCTTTGTGCAGTGTCACTCTTTCTTTTGCTGCTTCCCTCCTCGTCAGTCCGCTTTATTCCATTTCCATTCATTCAGTGGATCTATACAATACAACTTAAGAACATCAAGTGAAGTTTTATCAAATATTTTGGCCTAAAACTACAACATTATTGACCAGGAGAGAGGGCTGTTTTGTGAATCTGAAAATCTGGAAACACAGGTTTCTTCTCATTTGTAAATCAACTTTTGACACTTTGAGATATAACATAAGAACCAGTTCAGATGTCTCTGATTCATGCCGTTACCACCTTCCTGTAGCTTAGCCAATAAGTGTCTATTATTCTCCAATTTTTGGACTCAGTCTTTTCCTCAACATTTGGTATCAGTGGCTTATCTCTTCAGCTCTACAGCAGGCCTTACACTGGCATCATTTGTACTAGGCTTAGCCGTGCTCAGGGAACTAACCCTTCCTCCGTTTCTGTGACTGTCAGCGAGTTTGAGGAGGGGGGGGGGACTTTTAGTGTTTCAGTTTTCAGCTTTTCATTCAAGAATTTCTTCCTTTTTCTTTGATACTTGTTGAGCACAAACCGCTGCTGAAAGGCCTGAGGTCTTCTTCCTTCAGCTTGCGGTGAACATGTTTAGACTGCCGGTACAATAATTGGCAATCAGCTCTTCCTGTCCGGCTGCTCATAGACACCCAAACACCATCAAACCAACGTATTCGTTTTCTCACAGTGATACTGTACTCTATTTCACCTTCTCTTAATCCTTCTTCCAGCTCTGTGAGTGAATTTGCCCAAATGATCCTTAGACAAAACTTGAGATGCAGAAAAAATAAACAATGGCACAGAAAAAGCTGTGTGCTGCACTGAAATAGATTTTACATCTGTTATTCTGGTGTGTTTTGTTTTTCTTCGCCCACTATCTGACAGAGGTGTTTTCACAGGAAGGAGGAAGGTTGTTTATTTTAGAAGTAGTTTCATTCAAAGATTCCTCAGGACTGTTCTTATAATATTCTCTACGTAACACAAACCCACTGCTACACAGAGCTGTACCACACTCTGCTCTCTGTCTGAAGCCAAACATGATAGACATCTTAGGCCACATACACAGACCAGTATCTCTCTAATCTCTTAAAGTCTCATTACACCCAAATATGTGTTTTGCTTATTGTTACTTGATGTATGTGCAGCTTTGCTACTACAGCCATTTGTGGTTCAGTATGCAACTTGCACAAGTGTGAAATGGAAATGTTAAACCTCCCCTGCACAAACTCTAAGGCTGGACTTTTCATTAAACTGGGGGACATCTTGTGTCTGGTAGTTAATTTTTCTAACTGAAAATTGTTTGCATATACTATTTACTCTAAGTTGTTGGACTATTTTGTGGAAAAACGAATTGTTAATCAGAGTATTTTTAAATGTCCAGAGGGAATCCTCAACGTTAAAGGCTGAATCTTTGAGTTTTACCCTGAGGATTTCAGCTCGCTTCACCTTCAGCCCTCTCATTCTCCTCTTCCCCCCAGCTTTCCCTCTGGCTTTCCCTCCCTGTTTCTCCTTTTTCCCTCCTCTTTCTTTCTCTTCCTGCCTCTGTACCTCCCTGCTTACACAGTCCCCGTCCCTTGCAGTTATACTTTTGTTTTGCTCCCCTTCCCTGTTTGCATTCTCAGTTTTTCCCCAAATCCATTTTTTTTACCTTTAAAAAACTTTTAAATGTTTTCTAAGCTTAAACTAATCTGTCTGTATTTTCTCTCATTTCACTTGCTTTCTCGTTTGCTCTTTTTCTCCGTTCCCTATTTTTCAGTTTTTCATCTCAGTCCCACCCCCCCTTTCTAGTCTGTGCGGTGCATTTCTCCCTTTGAAGTGCCGGATTCTGGTCTGTTCTTTTCTGTTCACGCCCCGGCGCTACGTGCTGTCAACGCTCCTGGCAGCAGATAATGATCTCCCACTGCTTTTGTAATTGGCCAAATAAACACTTGACAACACTAGTTTAAAACAGACAAGTTATTTGGTTTTAATTAACATAGTAGGGCCTGTAATGGCTTCATTAAAAATGCGTTATTTCAGCTGCACGTTTGATTATATTGGAAACGGACATCTCGAGGGCCTGTGTTTATTTTCCCTTTCTTTTCTTTCACGGCTGAGCGTTGCTTAGTGTCGCCTGCTCTGTTATATCAGTGTGTTTTATTCATTTGAATCAAGTGACTTACAATTGTGGTATTTATTTTAAACTTCACATTAAGTGCTAATTATGTGGTTTTAACCGTGGTGAAATCTGCTGTTTGATAATGCCAAATACATGGGGTTGATATTAGCTGATTTTTTTATGTCATACAATTTTTGATGGAAGGAAAGAAAGACAAAATATCAAAGATTGCCGAGAAGCACCATCTGTCTTTTTGTTTGGTTCCAGTTTTAAAATTAGGCTTTTGAACACTGAGCTTCCAGATATTGTGTTATCTCTTCACATTTTGCTTCAGACAGAGTTCAATTGAGTTTTTTACTCTGTTAATTTATTTATTTTTAATTAACAAGTGGAAAACCTTTTCTTTTACACAAACGGTGTTTAGTCAGATGAAAATCTTTTGAAATTAATTCCATCTTTTAAATTAGTCACACAGTTCCCTGATTCAGCTGATTGATTTGATCTAAATTGGCTTTTGAAAATTATATTGACTCAAGGTTAAAAACAAACTGCAAGCAGAGAGCTAGATTGTGTCTGTCTTATGTATGTATGTATGTATGTATGCATGGCTGTGTAGGCACAGGAGGAGAGAATATGGCTTAGGCAGAGCAGAGGAAAAACAACAGCTTTGTTTGTTGACAGATGCCTCCATGCTTATGGTCTGTTAATTGGATAACAATGTAAACAATCACCGATGGCGCCCGTCTCCTGTGTCAGTGTGGCATCTTGTTTCCCTACTTTCTTTTTCAGAGTCAGATGCTGCTCTCCCCCTGTTGTCTCTCCCTGGTGCACTGCGAGCACAAAGTCTCATCCCGATTTCACTTACAGCACACACATCCACACACACGCTTATATGTTGCCCACAGATACACAACTACACACATGCACACACACACCTGCTCCACCCCAAAGCCTCATTTACTCCTACCTGATGCTGTGGTGTCATAACAGCCTGTCGGGTTCATTAGCATGGCAGCCATTTGCGACGTGCTGCTCCTGAGGTGGGAAAAGGAACGCAGCAGCCTTGTCGGTCGTTTTCCCCACCATCGGGATGGAATATGTTTGCAGCAAACACACACACACTCATAAAAAAACACACACACACCATTTTTACCTCCCTTCATGGCGTCTCGCTCCCTGCTGTGCAATGGGGCAGTTGACTAGGTGATGGGCATAAGGTTGATGTGGCAGCCCCTCCCTGCACGCACCGGGCTCCCAGGACCCTGCTGAGAAGTCAAGAGTCTAAATGACACGTTGAAATGAGGACAAGGAGATGAAAGACACGGAGTCAAAGACCGCCAAACTGCACATGGTGTGACATTTCCGAACACCCTTGGGAGATGGATAGGTTGCTTGATGCCAATATGTCCTCGTCACCTTTCCTTAATTTACTTGCCTTCTTGTTTTTTTCTTTTCTCACCATATCTCACAGAGTCCTCGAACACCCTGTAGTTTTACAGGTTATGTAGTTCACACAAGTTTAAATGTGTAGATTGTTTTAATGATTTTGAGTGTTTACTCATATCACAGTTTTTGGTGTCCAAAACATCAGTTTTTCAGGAGCTGACAGAGACTCAGTGGTTATTACCATGTAGAGATTGTTCAGAGTGCAGGTGAGAGTAGCATTTCTTTCATTCTTGTTTAGAAGTTGCAAAATAAAAATGACTTAATTACTACTTTAGTACGTGATTTTCATGACTCTGATAAGACACTTACAGTCTACAGAATGTGAGTATAGGTTCGATTCATTGTCAGAGTTTACGTTTCTCTCCCTGCAGTAGTCTGTCTCAGACCTATCACTCCGCTTGTTGTGAGGTCGAGCTTTACTGCGCTCGGCTTGCCCTCCGACCTTTTACAGCAGGTAGAGCGAGCTGGTTAATTATCCCACCGTAGTTAGAATAGGAGCCCTGAGCTGACGCAGCAGTCATCAGATAAGCCCTGGACACATCTCGGTGTCACACCACCTCGCCCTTTCAGCCCAGGTGTTAGATTGGCCCGATGTAACACAACCCCTCCGGTGATTAGCTCACATAAGCTAAGAGGCCCACAGGGGTGGTGGGTGTCTGAGAGAGAGTCAGATTGTCCTGTTTAAAAAAAAAAAAAAAAAAAAAAAAAAAAACACAGGTCAGACCCCTTCTTGTCAGTTAACTCAATCAATCCGTTGTGGGTGGCATTGAATTATTCCTCTGCTTTTAGACAATAGCTGTTGTGCCGAGTGTTGAAAACAGACAAATGTTTCTCTCCTCTACAACACCAGCTATGTTCCTGTTTGACCTTTGTCACAACTGAAATTAGTCATTATTAGCCATCAAAAACATACACAGTTCTCTGAATCCCTGCTACTCTCGCTCTCACGCACGCACGCACGCACACGCGCACACAAACACACACACATGCACACACACCACAGAGCTTTTATAACACACTCTCTCCTGTCCTGTAACCTTCATCAGTTTGTTCTGGATTGGAGCCTTTTAAAAAAACAAATCTGATGGTCCTCTTAGGGAAACAAAGCTCTAGCTGCTCAGATTACTGCCTAGACTTTTTTTTAAACATGATGTTAGAATAATACACACTATACACACTGTCTTACAAATACACACACGCACACACACACACACACACACACACACACACACACACACACACACACACACACATTCATTAAACTCTGCAGTGATCACAGGGCCATGTTCACACTAATGTGAATAGATCTGAAAATGTCATTGAAATCATTTAGATAATATGATTAAACTGACTTTAAAACATATATGGCTGCTTGTGTGGCTGTGCCTGTGGGCTCCTTTGTAAAGTTTTGTCTACTAGAGTTGTTGCTAGGTCTGGTTTTCAAATCTATCCACATAACTGAGCAGTTTTGTTAAGATCTGTTCCTTTTGCCGAAAATAGCAGCTCAGTTTAGATGCATGGCCAAACTTGAGAGGAATGTGTAAAGAATTAAATGGTGCTGAAATAATTTGTCCATTTAATAGATTTAATAGTCAATTGGCAGAACATTGTTTGCCAACAAATGTAATAATTGATTCATTGTTTATGACATTTATCAAGCAAAAATGCAAAACGGGTAGCATCTTCTTAAATAAGGGAATAATCCACTTCTCTCTGCTTAATATCATCATAAATTTAAAATCTTTATGTGTTGGAGTGTTGGTTGCACTTAACAAGCAAGTTGAAGATGACATTTTGCGATCCAGGATACTGTGATGAATATTTTTCATTATGATGATATCAACAATTCATCAGTTAATTAAAAAGAATAATAAATGCAATGTTAATTGATGGTGGTGCAGTGGTTAGCACTGTCGCCTCACAGCAAGAGGGTTCCTGGTTCTTCTATGCAGAGTTTGCATGTTCTCCCTGTGCTTGCGTGGGTTCTCTTCCTCCCACAATCACAAACATGCACGGGTTAGGTTAATTGGCTACTCTAAATTGTCCATCGGTGAGAGTGTGTGCGTGTGTGGTTGTCTGTCTTTGTCTGTCAGCCCTACGATTGACTGGCGACCAGTCCAGGGTGTACCCCGCCTCTCGCCCATAGGCTCCAGCTCCCCCGCGACCCTCACAGATTAAGTGGTAGAAAATGGATGGATGGATGTTAATTGATGAAAAAATAAGCCATTAGGTGAAGTTCTAGCATCAGACCTTTTGGTCAGTGACAGTCTAATGTTCTCTCTTCACCTCCCCCCACCATTTCTCTCCTCAGATCACCCAGTTGGATCCAGGGTCGACTCTTCTGGAGGCCAAGTTGTTTCCGCAGGAGACGCTCTTCCTGGAGGCTAAAGAATAGGAACTGGCCCTCTGATAGCTAACTAGAGGACCGACTGATTGACTGACTGATGAACTGGCTGGACACACACTAGTCACCGAGCATGGCTCCTTCCACCACCCCCACCCCCCTCTCAGTCTGGGCCAACAATACATACACACACACACACCTCGACACACACCAATACACAGTCCTCCCTCTCAGACCTACATAAATACACTGGCATGCACATCCAGTGACACAAAAGTGCAAGTAAGCTTCTCTGCCCTCGGCCTGGTCGTGGTACATGAATGCCTAGTGTTCACGTGTTGCACAGAGGAGCAAAGACAGTATCACAAGCACACAGCCAAACATTCACCTCACCCAAACCTTCTCTCTCTCTCTCTGTCTCTCTCTCTCTCTCTCTCTCTCTCTCTCTCTCTCTCTCTCTCTCTCCCTGTCTCTCAACTCCTCTCACACAAATTCATGTTCCCAACTGCTGTCAGTCAAGGTTTTCTCTCACAACACAAACACAGTACGATAATAGCATTGAGAGACTGAGTAGACAAATCTTTGTCACAGGGAAGAAGAAAAAAAAAAAAAAAACAAGGACTTGGTCCCCCTTGTTTCCACATTCAACACACCAAGGCTGCTTTTTTAGAACATGGTTTTTGTGTTTGAAATCAAAAAAAAAAAAAAATGTTAAAAAAAAAAAAAGAAATAAAATAAACAGTAAGAAGAGATGTTGCCCGGCAGAAGGCTGGGCTGTCTCATCTCCACCTGTATTTACCCCTTTAACCTCCCCAATTCCACTTCCTACCCTCTCCCTTACCCCACTTTCCACCCTTGTGTCCCTCCATCCACTGTCTGCTGCGGGCAATGGGATGTGATGGGACACCTGCAGCATCTGCTGTGCCCCTTCAGTCTCTGCTCCCCCCCTGGTTTTACCATCCACTGCTCCACAAGCCAACAGATTGCTCAGTTTTCAGGGTTTTTTTCCCTTTTTTTTCTCTTGATCCTTTTTAAGTTTGATGCTGTATTAGTTTTAGTTTGATATACATTATATAAAATATATGAATATGAACGTCAATTTGTCTCGCCCGGAAATCTGTTGAAATACGTCATTACACGCACACAAAAGTCTTTTCCCTATTCAGATGATTTAAACGTGATCTATTTTACATAGATTCTCTAAAGATATGTGAACGTTTGTTATGGAGGACATATGAAGCTATTACAGGGGTTTCAGAGAAGATGGAAAATCTTGCCCTCGCTGTCCAGTGTCAGTTTCTACCGCTATCCAAGTTTAGGTATGCACCATCACATCTCTGTTGCCACTGGCAGACCTTTCGCATACTTCTCTTAACAAATGTTTTAATATTCTCACAAGCATGCCACCTGGTAATATCAGCCTCATCGCAGCTAATTTCCTGCCTTCAGTGAGAGATCACGCAGGCTTAGCCCTCCATCTGTAGCAGGGCTTCTCTGTCATCTAAAGGCAAAGTTTGAGAACCCCAGCAGAGCAAAGCACCATAAACAAACTGCTACTCCCTCATCAATAAAACATGGAGGCAGATCACAGCTGCCTGGACTGAGCTGACCTATATACTATGCATGGTGGGACATGAGTAGACTCAGACAGGGCTTCAGTGATTTGCACTAAAATGCCATTTTATAGATTTTATTTATGTCATTTTTTTCTTTTCCAGTTGACAGTGGGCACTGAAAGGAAGTATGGGAGGAGATAGACAAAGAGGAAAGGCATGCAAGATTTTGAGTTCCACACATTTTGGTTGAATACTTGTTTTCTTCTCATGTTAAACTTGAACTAGTCACATATTGTTGAAAAGTGGATTGCATACTCAAGTTCCCTTTAGCTCCTATTGTGTCAAGATTCTGTATCTGAGTGCTCTTTGTGAAGAAAATGGTCCTCTATTTATTTTGGAGAGAAAAAAAAAAAGCATTGCAAATGTAAAAATTTCACAAATATTTATGCCTTAAAGTGTTCATGATAAGAGTCAGAGATTAGGCTTTGCTGGAAGGCCTTGAATTTCTCCTGTGATTAGTGTTTGGGGACACCTTAGAATAATTATTCTACATATTTGATTTCTTATTTGAGGACATTATATAAAAAAAAAGAATATGCTGACATTATAAACACTAACTAAAAATAACATTTTTAGTTAGTTTAAGGATGTCAGCTAACATTTAGTTATTTCTAATTAGTGAAGCCTGTAATTAACATGAACAAAACCAAACCTGTAGAGGAACGTTTGCTAACAATAGTGCATGCTCCTATGGTCATAAACAGAGCTGTCAATGTCAGAAAATATTAAGGAATTTCTATTAAATATTGGAATAGATCATAAGCAACTATTGCAGTGAAATTAGTCAGCATCCCCTTTTAAAATCACTGTAAAACTATAATCTCAAAATCAGACTTCAGTGGTTATAGATGTCTTTTAGTGCATAACATTTTACTTGACTTCAAAATTGACCTCTGTCTCTTTAGGGGAACAGTGTAAGACCCTATTTAGTTCCTGAGTGGTTTAAATCTTCTTTATGAACTGGATTAGATTAATCTAGACTAAATGAGTGAAGGAAACTAAGTCTGATGTTTTGAGTCTAGTATCAAATGGGAATTCTGCAGGCTTCGACTTAATCCTTGTGGGTGAAATAGACAATTATCTCACTTTGTGTATTGTCATCAAGTCCTGTGGTGTTTATCAATGGAAGATGTGAGTCTTAAAATGCCATGTAAGGTCATCCAGAAGCATTTAGTCATCTCTGGTAATGCAGGTTACACTTGTGCTTTTAAAGCTGGGGCTGCTTGTGTGATACACACACACACACACACACAGGGAGTGTATTACACAAGCATCCTCAAGTGTGAGTGTGTGTTTGCCGGTTTCCCTGTGGCTGTCTCGTTTCTCACGCGAGGAATGAGTCGACCTAATGTGCTCAGTCAGCCACGCTTCCCCAGGTTTGACCAGGCAAGAGATGTTGCTGAAGGCACTGTGAGGGAGAGGGTGAGGAAGAAACACCACAGGACACGTCCTCTGACTTTTTGTGTCTGTTTAGTAAAAACTATTCAGTAATGTTTAGCCGATATTGTGAAACAAGACATGACAAAGGCTTGGGGAAAAAATTACCCTGATTTTCAAGCACTGATGTTTGTTATAAGATGTCATATGTGTTTATATGAAAGGTGAAAAGAAACTATTTGAAACATCGAACCTAAAACTTTATTTCTGAGTAAAATTTAGGTTTCCATGAGCCTCGCCAAGACCTAATAATTCAAATGAGGCTGTGAAAGTTTTTGAGAGTGCCTCAATGAAGAAAGACACCACAAGTAAGCGAAATGCAGATTTTTATTTTTGATATTTAAAAGCTCTTTGCCATTGATTCAATTCATGATTTCAGCATATTGTGGCAAAATTGCAGCCCCTTAAGAGCTCCCCCATGGGAAAGCATGGACGTGGCCTTGACTCTGTGGAGTGATGGACGAATGAAGCTGCACTCACTGCACTGGCATCAAGAAGACGCAAACAGGTAACATATTCCACATGTGCCCCAGTGAAATTTCAGTTACATTGTTCTATCCCACTGAAAACATTGCTGATTTCATGAGATCATACAAATAGACCTGCCTGAACTTGTGCTAAAATCCTCATATGATTGGTCAAGAGAGCACTTTTAAGGGAAGTCCAACTCTAATTCTCAGCTCCATAGATGCCTTTCTCTTTACCAGGCTGCCAGGAACACCCTAAAGGAGTTTGTGTTTCTAAAAGTTACTTGGCCTTGATGTCTTAACTTCAGCAATGTTAGAAAGTACCAAAGTCAACCTTGAAAGTCAGTGAGAGAAGAAAACCAGTGCAAAGTTCCATTCAAGGATAATGCTGAACTTTATCGAGGCTTTGAGAGGTGAGCTGTCTATGGATGACATTTTGTGTTACTTGCATTGTGCACATAGTCGATTGAGTCGGCCGTACAGACACGTGCAGCTCGGGGCGAGGGAGAGGTCAGGGCAGGGCCAGGAGGAGCTCAGTGAGCGTGAAAAATAAAAAAACAAAAAACGGGTGCGTGTATGCAAAGAGACAGACAGGTGCACCACTGCTCGTCTGTCTGCGGCGTGTACTCCTCGGGGAGCAGTGTACATAGTGCAACTCCTCTCAAGTGTGAGATTACAGTTTCTATCAGGCAGCTTTTTGAGTTAAATGTGCACAGGCATGTTCCTTTGTGCCGTTGCAGCCGATGATGGTTATAGGGTCGGATATGCCAATGAGACATAACGATATTTCCCTCTTATACCTAACCGACCTTGTCAATAGTTTTTTTTTTCTAATCCCCTCGCAGGGAAAAAGTCTTCAGGCTTTTAACTGTGTGAGAGAAGAAGTATGACAGTTGTGTAACAGAGGTTTGAAGTTCAGTGGTTGAATTCAAACTTAATACAAAATTAGATGAATATAAATATCTAAAATATTTTTTCTTAATTTCTTTTCACAATATAGAAATACGTTCATTTGTTTTGGATAGACTGAATGGATAGACTCTTCCATGACCGTCATACTTCCGTTTATTTTAGCGATTGGATCGATGACAAAAAAAATCAATCGGCAACTATTTCGAAAATCAGTCATTTTTTTTAAGGCAGAAAGGTATTCTCGGTTTTTGTCGGCTTCTCAGATGTGAGGATTTGCTGTCCTTTATATGACAGTAAGTTGAATATCTTTGAATATCACCGTGGGGCTTGGAGAAACTATAAATAGAATTTAAAAAAAAATTTTCACTTTGTAAAAACATTTAATCGACTAAACAATTAATCTATATCGAAAACAGTTTGGATTAAACAGCCATTAGAGACTAACCTTTATTAAAAAAAAAAATACATACTTTTTGGCTTTGTGTTGGAGAACACATCAGCAGTGTGTCTGGACTCTTTGTGTAACATCAGCTGTTTTTTGACGTGTTGGTCAAACTTTGGTTGGATGTCTTAATCAGAGCCTGCCTCCCTTAAATCTGACACAGGGCTGGGATGGGCCGGAGGGGGAGATGAGAAAGTGTCTGCGTGGTAATGAGCTTACTCTGCCGGCTTCCCTGCCACAGATTCAGCGGTGGCAACATCAGGTTGCTGTTTTGATTTTCTGGCGACAAAAGAGAAAAGCGTCCATGATGTTTAACCAGCTCCGCCGGGGTCAAGAATGCAGCCCACTGGCGAGGGGACAAAATTCCTGCCACAAGTGATCTCTCCTCCCTCCTTTTTTTTTTTTTTTTGAAGCGGGACCCACCGCGATCTCGCAGCGCGGCTGCTCCCTGAATCGCAGGATCTCCGCTCGTATCCCAGACGGGCCTAACCTGCAGGGTCACCCCAAGTTTACTTTCTCAGAGACGCCGGCCCTGTCCAAAGAAACAGAATCTATGCAGCTTAAACTGTTGGATGGGCACAAAAGGAGGGTCGTCTCTCCCTCTCTGTTCACAGTACTGTTTGTTAATGACACAGCAGTCATGGAAAGACTTTGATTTTTATCTTGGTAAAAAACAAAACATTTTCCTCACAGCCATGTTACCAATTTTGATGTAAAAATATATATATCTGGATTTGGACAAGGCTTTGTAGTGCTTTTTTGTACTTCATTTATTTCAAGAGAGTATTTTTTTCAGTGCCAAATTAAATTCCTGTAATATACAGCCCTCTAATTTAATCGATCAAGCAACAAATAACTAGGAGGAAAAAAAACACACACTGCAAGAGGCATTCAGCAAGCAGGCAGAAGCACAAATTGATTTAATTATTGCTTATGTTCTAATTACTAGTTCTACTTTTTGTTATAAAACTGATTTTTTTTTTTTAATATAACCCCCCTTTGCTCCCTTTGAGCAGAGCCACAGCAGCCACATTTCCTCTTGTGTCTGCAGGTCAGAACAGATTACCCAGTTTTTATTGGGTTAACTCTTTTAATAAGAGACGTGTACAGCCATCACTCAAGCACTCTGAGCTTTTATTAGCCATGCAGCAGACCTGTGGTCTCTCCCTGGTGCTGTCTGCTGCCGGTGTTGTTGCTCATTCAGACAAACCACACTCACTGTCAGCCTGTCAACTCTGACCACGTGCAGCCACGTTCCCCTGGAATCCACCAACCATCGTGTTAGTGACGCCGGAAACAACGTTTTCATGTAGGTTACGCAAAAATGAATGAATGAATTTGTTTATTTCAATAAATTCATCTGCAGTGTATTGTTATTTGTTATTTTGTTTATTTGTTTTTGTGTTTAGGCTTAAGTTTGATCGTGGTTCGCGCGTGTTTTCTGTGAACTCTCCTTTTCTTCCATTACAGACCAAAAATAATATGACATTTAATTTTCGTCGATCTAAGTAAGAATTTTTTTCCACAGTGGAGAGTTTGTGTGAGAAACAAAAAACCCTTTAGAAGCGATAAAAGCATCTGACAGTCTGTCATCACTGTTCATATGCGCCGCTAAAGGAAATATTCACCATAAACAAAATATGTATTGGTTAAATGCAGCTGATTATATTCAGTTATTATAGATTTGAAAGTGATTCCGCAGTTTTTCTTTTCTCTTCACAAGGTGCCTTTTTCCTGTGAAGCCTGTACCAGGGGGCGCTGTTAGCTCAGCCGTAGTGGAGAGCATCTCTGCTGACACCTGGTCTCTTTCAAGAACTGTGTGAATGTGGCTCCAGCAGTTGTGCAAACTCAAAGGAAAAAAAGTGTGAGATGTAAAATATCAAAACAAAATTTTAAAAACATTGTCCAAGACGATTAAAAATTCTTTCTTCCAGTCATAAAACAAAAGAATCTAATTATAATAATAGATTCGCCTATTGATTAATTGGCCCGTGTAGCAAACATTTCATCAGTTATTTTGTGATAGTTATTTTCATTTTTCACATCTGAATGTGAAAGTGTATTTTTTTTAATACATCGGTAAAGGCTAATTCTAAGTCAATGTGTTAATTCAAGTTTATTACCTTTAATGAATGGGTGAGCTCTACAAGGTTCGGAACATTACTCTAAAATACCCGCACAGCACAGACAGTTAGGCCTTTGACAGAATATCAATGTGTTAATAAAGTCCAGAACTATTGATTACTGATTAAAACAAATAGAAAAAAATAACCTCATTTATTACCGAATTGTTGTGTTAATTTCTCTGCTGTTAATTTCGCTGCAGCCCTCGGCCTCTGTCGGCTTGTTGCTCAGTTTATTTATAGTCATGTTCCTCCAGATCTGTCTCCTTAAAACGCCATAGAGGCCTTATAAAAACCTGTGGTATTCGGATTATCAGCCGCATGGGATAAAGCAATAAATGGGCCAGTGGGGTCCTGAATGGGTGCAGTGGCGTGAAGGGGAGTAATTACAGCTTCATATTAATTGTGTTTTTCCCCCTCGCTCTCACACACACACACACACACACACACACACACACACACACACACACACACACACACATACTGAAGCGAAGCGGTGGTGACATCTAGGAGGGCCAAGTCTTTGTGCTGAACACTTCAAGTTTCAAAAACAAGGCCAATTGAAGCGGCGGAGCTCAAAGCCGGCACCATTGTAGGCGAACACATTGAGTTTTGATTGGGGACAATGGTGTTTCTCAAATTTCTAGCAAAAAGAAAGCCATACTCCATCTGTGATCTCAATGAGCACCTATTCATGGGCTTCCTTCTTTTCTGCGCCATTCGTTGGTGGAGAAAAGGAGGCAGATGTGGAGGGATAGAGCAGGGGAGAGTGCGTTTTAATTGGCTGCAATGTGTAGGTCTCTCTCTCTCTCTCTCTCTCTCTCTCTCTCCCTCTCTCCCTCTCTCTCTCTCTCTCTCTCTCTCTCTCACACACACACACACACACACACACACACACACACACACTTTGGACTTATATGCCACTATAGGCCTTGCAGAAGGGAGAGCGAGAGAGCCCAATAATCTCGCCGTGTTGATGAATACTTGTAGCCCATTCATTAAACAAAGATAATCCCTGCCAACCACCTCGGGGGCACAAAAACGGTATTTTATCTTGTGTGTGTGTGTGTGTGTGAGAGAGAGGGGGAGAGATTGCCTGAGTCCTGGCCAACAGCTCTGGCAGAGAGGGACCCCTCAGATCTTTGAAATATTCATACGCCATGGCAGGGTTATCCCCCATTTACAAATAAGTGTTATTCTAGCGGGTGAAGAGTGATGCTTGAGAGACCTCTCCTCTGCTGCCTCTTCAGCTCAAGTGCCTCTTCAGCACATGGCCTCCTCCTCCTCCTCCTCCTCCTCCTCCTCCTCAGCCTACTCTGCTGAAATTTAGCCTGTATGTTTGTCTTTTTGACCTCTGTAGGCTGCACAGACTGCACAGGCTGCGAGCTGTACCAGTCACACTTTTGGTAGAGTGCCTTTTGGGTTTACTCTCCAGTGGTGGAATGTAATTAAGTATATTTACTGAAGTACTCGAACTGCACTTCTGATGTATTAGGTTGACTTGAGTGATTCTATTTTATGATACTACTCTTCTTCATTCCAGATGGAAATATTGTTTGTTTTACTGTATTTGACAGCTTTTATTTATCTATAAGATGATGGATTGTTGTAGATCAAATCAGCCAATAATATATAAAGTTAGTTCTATCTCAATCCAAAGAAAAACCATTAAAGACAAGAAATTAATGCTTCACTCAAGTATCTCCAGTAATATACTATATAATGACATGATCTCACAGGGGCCATTTTTATGCCCAGTGAGTTCTTTTATTTTTGATAATTTAAGAATAATTTAATCTCATTTTACTTGAGAAAGTATTTTAAATGCAGGACCTTTATTTGTAATGGAGTGGGCTGTTTTATATTCTAGTATTGCTTTTTTGTAAACGTTGAGTCCTGAATAGTTGTGCGACCCAGTTTCATACTCAGGATTAGTTTAAATGTCTAATGACTAATTACAGACCTCATATGTGATTGTCATCATCCAATATGTGTAGAAATAAGCAGTATATTCTTTTCTTTTGCATGGCTTTAGTCCAGAAGTCCTCATTACCCGGGCTACATTCAACACATATTTGTATTTCAAATTCTGAATCTACATGCTACTGTTGTATGTCAGCATAAAAAGCAGGTTATAAACTTGCCCAACAATGTGTTTAACGTGTCTCCAGCCACTCACTGCTCCCCTGACTCTGCCTTTAAAGGAATGCATTAAGCCTGATCCATTTCCCCGGCGCAGTGGAGCTGGTGTGAAGTGGCAGGTTAACAGCCTCTTGTCTATAAGCCCGGGCCTACTTGGTGTGCCCGTCAAGCGTGTAAATACTTCTGTGAAAAACCCCGTGCGTTTCTTTTCTCCGCGGCCCCTTGTCTAACTGCTACTCTAACCTCTGCCTCTGTGTGACAGAGCCGGCTGCTGCAGCGGGAGAGCGCGGGAGGGGATCCGGGTCCAGCCGGGCTGCAGGCGGGGCAACGGCAGTGGGAGAGTCCGCTAGAAAGCCACACCGGGGTGCAGGGGCAGCGGAAACATGCTGCTACATATGTTGGGTCAAGCATGGCCTTTGTTATGATCTTAAAAGGGTGTTAAAAACCCACTCGTCTGTAGCCTTCCTGAAAGAAATGAAAGCATCGCATAGTTTTTTTTTTATGCATAGGCCTAATGAAGTGGTTAAAAGAATGTTGGATTTTCTAAGTGCTCACAGTCACTTTTAATTGCGCGGGGGGCATTTTTAATTGGGCCGGGAGGAATAATAGTGAACTTAATCCCTATCATAATGCATATCTTTGAAAAATGAACTTTCCGTTATAGGCTCACCCAAACTAAAAGTGATGATACGGGTTATAACCGTGAACCGGCGAGGTTTACACGCTCGCATGTGAAATCAGTGATAATTTAACCAGAGCCGGTGTTACATTAAAGTGGACGTTCAGAATTTAATTCGCTGTGTGTGAGAATATTAAACGGCACCTGAGCCTTATCAGCTCTCTTTGGACAAATATAGCTCAATAAACAATAATCACTCAAAACCCGCTCTTATCAGCAGCGAAAATTGTGCGTGATGAGAAGAAACGTTAGGGAAAGCTGAACTGTCTTTAACTGTTCTCTTTCACACAACAGCACACTCAGCAGCCAAACTAATGAGAATTGCATTTTTTTTTCTCTCAATTTCTAAAATGGTTCTTGCTGCAGGTGACAGTAATCTCTCCCTCCGGTGAGCTCCAGGCCTTCTCTGCAGTTTGCAACTATCACCTAACCAGGCAGGACGGGGAATTTTTTTCATCCGAGTGAGATCGTCGCCGATGCAGATAATTACTTTGAATGTCAAAAGATGTAGTTTTAATATCGTCTCTATTAGCCCGTTGGCTAGGTAATTAAGGTGCAGATGACAGCGGCGAGGGAAGCAGATGGCATTTGCTTACAGTGATTCAGAAAGTAAACAATGAGCCCGGGAGGGGAGAGAGGCAGGGCTGCACACCGAGCAGCCATTTCTTTCTTCATTAGCCTCAAGTAGTAGTAGTAGTAGTGGTAGTAGTGGTAGTAGTGGTGGTGGTGGTGGTTGTTGTTGTTGTTGTTGTTGTTGTTGTTGTTGTTGTTGTTGTTGTTCACTAAGACTGTTGTTGTCGTCCTCCAAGGGGCTGGAAATAGTTGATTTTAAGGGGGGGGCACATCAATAACTTTTTAATCTGGATTCAAAAAGCTGCATGAATTACCTCCTGAGTGAACAGGTGAGGGAGCAGGTGGTTTGCGCGCGCTGTCCTTTTGTAGCTCTGCGCGCTGCGGACTTCTTAAATCTCCCGAAGAATCACGTCGTTCATATCGTTAGTCGGTTAAAAGGGGCAGTGGGAGGACACGACGAGCACTCAGAGCAAAACGCTCGTTTTGTTTGAAAAAATGTTTTGTAAATCCTGTTTTTATTTCACTCCTTCACCCTGATAAAGGTAGAAACAGATGAATCTCAAATTAAGAATGAAGATGACAAGCTGGAGTCCAGGCAAACAGAAGGCTCTCCGCTTCTTCTGTCTTCAGTCGCACATCAACTTTTACTTACACCGTAAATACTATTATATTATTAGAATTATTATTAATATATTGAGTAGTAGGCATTTAATGCTATAACAAAATACATGACAGCTCCATTTAAATCATTAGACTGTGCTTATCCGTATAATTATTTTGCGCAACATCATTATTATTATTGTTAACTATTTTATACATAACATTCCATGAGATGGTTATCGCCCAAACTATTTAATTAAAATTCAAAATGTATTTGTGCTGTAAACGCTGAGTAAAGAATAAACGTTGAGCCGAGAATGAATAACAGTAAACGTTAATCTGAAAATAAATAATATATAGTAATGTTAACAATTAAAAGATTTCCATTATTCTGATGAATCAGTAACAAAAAAAAAAATCCAAATAATTTTTTTAAACCGTTGTGAATGACTGAAGAAGTAAACGTGTATAATTATGTAGAAAAGCGGATCAAACACGTTTGTTAAATATAGTTTTCTCCTTCAGCGACACGGATTTTTAGACTGATGAAAGGAAAACTGCATAACGCGCAACAATTCTTCACTCAGCATGTTTGAAAATGTGCGAAGGAGAAATCTGATGTGAATAATGGTTATTAAAAATCATTTTACTTTGACATATATTCATGTTACAGTCACAAGCCTCGTGTGACGATAAAGAAACACACTGGAAAACAACGAAATGAAGACAGGGGGGAAAACACTGTGGTTTGTCAGGCGCATTTAATCCACGACTCCATACAACGGATAACATGTTTTCATTCATTCATTTCGTCTTCCAAGCGTTGGGTTTTACAGTTTGGATTTTTTTTTCCGGACAGATGTTTTTAACTGCCACATAAATTAAAAGAAAAACGTCACATGGATTTTGTTACATCTGGTGCAGCGACCACGAGACCAGACTCTAAACCGTTTGGACAGGGTTAAACACTGCGCTGCTTTTCCTGCAGCCGAGTGAACCGTGCAACTTAACCATGTAGCATCATCGATAACTTTACTCTTTGCGATCAATAACCTGCGGCAAATATAGACTTTTTTTAACCTCTGGCAAAGCAAATTTTGCCTCTTATCGAATCATTAAAAATAAATTATACTTACCCTCTATCCTGGTGATATTAGAGTCACGCATCACCTTTATTTTGAGGGGGAAACACAAGTCTGAAATGAGTCTGTAATTAGTAGCATCCTTTCACCATAGACGAAAGGATGGCGGTGTCACATCTTAACAATCATGTCGTCAAATGATACAGAATAATTCTAAAGAAACAGGCTGTACAGAAACTACTTGGAAGGGATGAAAATTTTTCCTTCATTTTAGTGCGTTTTTAGTGTCCTGTTTGGCAACATGGCCATACTATGATGAAAGCTGTTTTACCCTCAATAAATGGAATAACACAGGCAATTGTTTAAAAATCTATAAAATTCTTTTTTCTTTTCTTTTCTTTTTTTCTTTTTAGGAAATACACTGCATCGATTTGAGCTTTCCGGGAACTCCCTTCAGATTCTTAACACTTGATATTTGGAAAAAGAACTCAGGTGGACACAGTTGAAAAAAAAAGAGGCAAGCCAATCAGATTGCTCCTTCCCCCTTTGGCCAATGACAGGCGCCACATTGTTGTCAAATTTGTCTAATGAAAACGTAGGAGCAACAATAGAGAGGGGAGAGAGAGATCTGTATCCACTGACAATCTCAGGAGGAAGTTAGTGTCTCAGGCTGCGGCGAGTAACAACCTCGGCTCCTCCTGGACAGTTTTAACTTTATATCGGGGAGGAATGATCGCTCCTCCCGGCTCCTGCTCTTTTCGGATTTAAAGTCGACTGTATCTACTCATATTTTGCTTCTTCGATCGACTCCCGGACAGTTTCCATTAGAGATTCAATCATAGATTTTTTTGTTCTTTTTTGGTGTATGGTTATCTCGTCAGTAGATAGACATAGTTGACTTCACCTGTTGCCCAGAGATGTTGAGAACCGCTGAGCAGATGTGATCGGCTCGACCTTAGTTTAACTAACTAACAGATCTGTTCAGAACAACGTCGTTTTCTTGAGTGTAGTTTAGGTACAGCAGTGAGGAACACGGGCATGGATCTGAGACCGGAGCTCCCTACAGCCTCCTCTGCCTCTCAAGTCCACCCTGGAGCGGCCGCAGCGGCCGCAGCGGCCTCTATCCCGGTGTCCATGGCCGGCAACCTGCTGCGCGGCCCTCCGCTCCTCCTGCGCGCCGCTGACAAGTACCCGCGCACCCCGAAATGCGCCCGTTGCAGGAATCACGGCGTCGTCTCCGCGCTGAAGGGCCACAAGCGCTACTGCCGCTGGAAGGACTGTATGTGCGCCAAGTGCACCTTGATCGCGGAGAGGCAGCGAGTGATGGCGGCGCAAGTGGCGCTGCGGCGGCAGCAGGCGCAGGAGGAGAACGAAGCCCGAGAGCTGCAGCTGCTCTACGGTACGGCCGAGGGACTCGCCCTGGCCGCCGCCAACGGCATCATCCCCCCGCGTCCAAACTACGAAGTGTTTGGCTCTGTCAGCAGCGAGAGCAACTCAGGTGAGGGGAGCAGCTGTATGCATTAATACAAGGGTTAAGAAGTGCAGGTAGATATGTAGGCCTATTAAAGCTTTAAGGCTTCACACATAAGAGCAGTGCGATAGTCAGAAGCAGTGAGGTTAAGCCAGAACATTTCATTTATAAAGGGCTTAAATATCATATATCATTCCTTCCATTTATATTAAGCTTATTATAGGTGAGATTACAGTGTGAGGATAGTGATGTAAAATTGTGTGGATTCATATTTTACATTGTGACTGACCCAGTGACAGCTGTTCTTGCTATAGTTTAAAGCTTTGTTGTGTTTAAGAGACACATGTTAAACCTTTTGACTCTTGAAAGACCTGTACGATTTAGTTTTTATTTCCTGCCCGTCATAAGCTGATCATTTTACCGCTTATGACTTTACCATGACACTTTTACGGGTGGCGTGCTGTAACATTAACATTCATACTTTGTGTCTTAAATTTTATAAACTGTGGTTTTCCGTTTGTGTCAGCAGATTCAAGTATCCAGAAGTACGAGCTGTTTCCAAAGAGCCAGCACTCCGGGCCCGCGACCCCTCAGCAGCCTGTGGGGAAACCGGCGTCCACCGAGAGTGACTCGGCCCCGGGCATCTCGTCCCCAGACGGCCGGCATGGAGGCTCAGGTTCAGAGAACGGAGACAGCGAGTCTTTCATCAGCTCGCCGGTGTCCAAGCCTTTAAAAGATGGAGAGGACACTCCCGGGTCCGTCAGCTCCCTGGGCTCTGATTCCGGCTCTGAAACCGACAAAGACGAGCAGGAACCCTCCCCTTCCTCCGCGGCCTCCCGACACATGAACGCCATCGACATCCTGACCCGAGTGTTCCCCAGCCACAAGCGGAGCGTCCTGGAGCTCGTCCTCCAGGGCTGTGGTAAAGACGTGGTGCAGGCCATCGAGCAGATCCTCAACAACAGCGGCGCCCAAGGCCCCAACAAGGCCGGGCCAGAGGAGACGTGGACGGCAGAGAGGATGCTCCAGAACGCGCAGCAGCCACCGCCGTCCTCCACATCCACAACCGCACCGACGAGGCCCATGTTACCGGGAGCCATGACGCTGAGTAACCGCTCTGCGTTTTCACCTCTGCAGCCAAACGCCCCGCACTTCGGCGCCGACCCCAGCACCTATCCTCTGGGCACCCACCTGGGACTGAACCCGCTGCGGCTGGCCTACTCTGCGCACAGCCGGGGACTGGCTTTCATGACGCCCTACTCCACCACCGGGTTGATGCCCACCCTGGGCTTCAGACCACCGATGGACTATGCCTTTAGCGACCTGATAAGGGACAGGACAATGTTACACAAAGAGCAAGGCTATGCCAGCGGCCTGTACGGGCCTTTGGTCAACAACACGCCGGACAAACAGTGAGGCTGGTGGACTGACCGCAGAGACACATTCCATTGTATTTGTAGCCACAAGTGTTGAATGTTTTGGGGAAAATCTGTTATGTGTTTTGGCTGCAGCCTACTGTACATAATAGGATTATCTGGCTTGTAGTCAAATGGTCTGAGAGGGGAGAAAACTAAACTCACTTATGTGTAATTTTCAAAAATAATTTTATATGTTAGACTACAAAAGTTTGGATGACATTCCCCATTTCTAAGCCTGATTATGCCGTCAATAAAATAGCGTGAAACTGAGAAGATATTTATAGATTCCCAAATAAATCGTGACTAAGCTGGGAAAGCGAAAAGCAAACCCAGTCGCACAAAAGGCTAAAACCCACATATACATGCTTTTATCAATGATTTATATGTCAGTTCTGCAGGATTTAAAATAAAATGTAGTAACGAAGAAATGATTTATTAGAGACTTATTATTATTATTAGAGACTTTTTAAAAAGCCCACCAATTTTTTTTTTCAGCTGGTTGGTGAAATTGAAGTTAAAATATCATTTTCAAAATCCAAGTTTAAATATGCAGTTCTCTCTCACACATCGAATAATAAACGGGGGTAAACTTAAGTTATTAAAACATGTAGCCTACGGATGTTAACCCTATTTCCTGTTGTAAAAGTTGAACTAATGATGTGTAAATGCCATCCCTTTTTCTTATGTATTATTTCACTTATTCACGTTTTTTTTTTTAGTTCGTTTTCAGCCGCCTGTATTATATATTGCATTTGGTAATATGAAATGCTACGCTATATTTGACTTTTCATTTATGTTAGCTCAAATATTTTGTGACAAAGTGCTGGATCAAGTCAGTTCCTCTTCAGATGTTACAAGCTGTGCTGTCACATTGTATGAATATGTTGGAAATAAATGTTATTTTAAAGACCCTGGAATATAGTATAATTATTTATTGTTGGAAATGAAATAAGAACACACCACCCACGTGTAAAACATTTAGATTTTCTTTTTAAAAGGGAGCACCTTCCGGATGTGTCAGATATTTCAACTTCTTACAGGTAAAACGCTTTTTTTTCTGCACCTGAACAAAACATTAGAAAAAAGATAGCAAATCCAGCTCAGTGAGGCCTGGTGCAGGCAGGTGTTCAGTGACAGAGTATGGAAATTGAAAATAAAAAAACAAAAACCTGCTGAGATGAAAATAAGAACGGATAGATGGACTGATGAAGACGAAATGGATTGAATCCATGTTGTACACAGTCTAAATAAAGTAGACAAATACTTACACAAAACCTACTGATATATTTTGAGTTTTTTTATGTAATATAGTGTAAATAAAATAGTTGGTTGCACACACACGCCTATGTGTGAACCCGCAGTGAGACACCACGTTACACACATTTCATAAAGTGTGTTTGTTTTGGCACTAAAACATTTCATAAAAGAACTGTCCAGGTGGGATTTGGCTCCGGACTGGATTTTTTTTTTCTTTCTAAGGTTGGACGGACAGAGAGACAATACGCTTTCCCCCCTTCTTCCGCTCAAGTTACATGAAAGATGTTATTATACACATACAGATACCGACTGTGACAGACGCAGCTGTGAAGGAGTAATAAAATACTAACTTTTTTTTTTATTTGGAGCTTATACACTTTTATAACCAGCCGACAGGCCAGTTTCAGCTGACGGTCACCCGACCGTTTATTGATTTATTCCTCCACTTTGTTTTTTATTAAATTCAATTATTAGATAAACTATTAGCTAATTATTAGATTAGATAAACTAGCCCATCTATAAAGTGGTTAATTGTGCAGATCAAATCCAATCGCTGCCAGAAGCGCAATGGCAATCCTGTAAAAACACATAAAGACGTATCTTAAAAGAAAAGTGAAGACGGGTTAATTCATGCAAAAATTCGATTAGTGAATTAATTCAAAATCAGACCTATTTTGCGCTATGTATTGTATATATATATACTTTTTAAAATTATTATTATTGTTTTTATTATTATTATTATTATTCTTTCCCCCATATGACCAAACCTAAAATGTGAAAACCTACATGGTCTGTGGTGGAGAAGAGAATAAACATTTTTCGGGAAATCAACATTACATAAAACATTACATTATACAACATTACTCTGTAAATCCGATTTCACTGGGCGCCATAGCTTTGCCGCTGGTTAGACCCACTGGGTTAAACCTCTGCCTACGCTTTCTCCACGTAGTCAGAGATTTCACTCCCTCCATAAAGAACCGAGCATTTCCAAAGAGTAATGGCGCCATCTGCAGGTCAACGTATGTCGGTACCGCTCAGTTTCACCATGCAGCCCCCACGTCCAATTAAATGTTAAATGCTGATTGGCCGAGCGGTAGAAGCAAATATACCTGAACAAGGTAAACATCAAAGTTAGTCTCTGTTTTGCTTTGTTTTTTAGTAATACCTGCCATCCTGTTACTTTAAGTTCAATTCACATGCAGTAGATCTACAGAGTGAACACATTCATGAAATCCAACAGAGCTGCCATCATTTCAAACGGCCCGTAGGAGCCAAACGTGGAAGATGTTGAATCTCTGCATATTCGGGATGTTGTGTGTAACACGTATAGCACCACTAGATGACAGTCTTGTCTAACAAATGGCACCTGCAGCGCTGTTATAAAATATTTTACATGACAGAGATCCATGAGACCCAGTGTACAGCTTACATAGAGTTAATGGATAATTTGTGTAAAGTTTGGAGCATCAAACACAATCTGAATTCCTGATCAAAGCCATCATCTGCACAGGTTATATGTTTTATTTAAAACATACAATTTATTGCGCCTGTTTTCATGTGTTTCCTTTGTGTTTGGGTTAAATGCGTTTTAGATAAAAGCCCCTTAAACAGAACCATATTTTATTTTAGTGGGAAACCCACTCCAGGTGCAGGCTTGGACATTGTTTTGTCTGTGCATACAGTGCCCTCTGCTGGCCACTTGTGCGCAAAGCGCCGAGTGAGAGCGTTCCAGCCCCCTCTGCCAAACCTGAACAGGATTAGCCTTGTTGCAGCCTAATTACACTGATTCAACAGTGTTTGTCTTTTCTGCTCAGTTGCTTGTGACTTATGTGTGTGTAGCCAAAACTGTGTTTTCAGACAAATACCCTGGTTTGCATTATATGTGTTTTCACCACCATATGTTGACACACTGCATCCACGACATAGAGTATTATTACATCTGAGAAATATGGAAAGGAGGAGGCAGGAGCATCAGTGTGGAGAGGAATGCTGCTCTGCTACAGTGAATCCACAACTATGTTTTCCATGCTCCTTTCACTGTGTTCACTAATGAATAATTAGACACAGGCAGATAAATAGCCACAGGCTCCCAAAGCGGTGCAGACAGAGAGAGAGAGAGAGAGAGAGAGAAATCCATTTAGGTTATTACTCTATACATAAAACCCATTTTCATTTTCAGAGACGCTGTTTGGTTTACTGTCAGAATAACAAATAGATAACAGCAAAACAAACCAACGTTGAGACAAAAACAATTGAGCACACTCTGGACTGAATTCAGAGTCTTGACTCTTACAGCGCAGTAGAGTCACAATAAAAAACAGATAAATAAATAAACACAATAAATTAAGGTTTGTAGGGCTACAGTATACACTCAAACATTTTGCAGCAGTGCAGGCTCACCAACAACAGTGTTGTCTTAATGATACCAGTGTTGGAAATGACAAAAAACCTTGTTTGTACCTACACTCACATCCACTGATCCACGTCATAAGAAAACACATGAATGCATTTGTTTTATTCCACAGGTTAATCTGTAAACTTGCATAGTAACTTCAACTTTAGCCCAAAGAGGTCTGTTACTGTAAATAAATTACCTGGTTGCCGTCATATTAGGGGTGGTGAAAAAAATCGATTATTGATTAATCGCGATTATATTATGGTCGATTATGAATTGATTATTAAATTTCCAAAGATCGATTTTTTTTTTTTGGGGGGGGGGGGGGTACACTGCGGTGACTCCTCCAGTTTCCGGCTGTCATACAGGATTTAACCACAAGGCGCAGTTGTTGACTAACAGTAATAACAAAACCAACCATTAACCGACGACCAACCAATCCATCCGGCTAAAGACAACCGTACTCTCCACGAGGTGACAACAAAATTAGCCCCGGTGAAAGAAAAATAATTTGGAAGTTACAGCTACACTGCACAATACTGAAGGTGCTTTGAGGTGTTTCTCAATAAAAGAGAAGTTGAGTAATTCAGCAGCTGACAGTTTTTTTCAAATGGTGCAATTCGTTTATGGTGTATTTTGGGTTGCTGGTGTCAAATGGAAACTCAATAATCGATTGGTAATCGAATCAAGACCTCAATAATCGGAATCGAATCGAATCGGGAACTTGGACCGATTAACCACCCCTACGTTATATGGTGTTTTGATTCAACACAGGTTTCTTTTGGTAACATGCATCATGTGGACTCAGTGTAAACTGAAATTAAGGGGCCATACGACTGTAATGCTCAAGATACAAGGCCTCCATTAAGACCCCTGTCATTTCAACTTCTGCTGTGCCTAAACAGTGCATATTCCAAATACATCACTTTTTAAATATATACGTACACATGCAAAGTGACTAATTAACCTGAAGCCTGTGGGGCCCCTAGGTCTGTGGGGTCGTGGCCAATCTTCGCAC
Organism: Toxotes lorentzi; assembly: GCA_037833715.1. Lineage (NCBI taxonomy): Eukaryota > Metazoa > Chordata > Actinopteri > Toxotidae > Toxotes > Toxotes lorentzi. Next base: position 9,063,056 of record JBBMJY010000022.1, on the reverse strand, counting down.
TTTGCACTTCACTCTTTGTGAGCAGTTTTGAGAAGTATGGTACTTCCCAATGTCAACCAAAAACACACTTTGGAAAGTGTGAGGAAGTGGCTGAGGGAGATAAAAGCATAGGGGAAAGGGTGAATGTGTGTGTCTGTGTGTAAATGTGTGTGTGTGTGTGTGCGTCTGAGGGGTCCTGTGCCGGAGGAGTCAGTTGAGGAGTATCGAACACCGGCCTCTCTGTATGTGTTAATAGCAAAACACCCTTGGATGGTATTGATTTGGGAATCTCATTCCCATCTGTCCTTCCAAGGGTCCCTCCATCATTCTGCCCCGGGAGAGCCCTTTACCCTCCGCCCCCGATCCCCCTTTTTAACCTTCAGGTGACTGCCCCCTTTTCCTTGTTCTTCCAGACATTCTTTCCATCATCATGACATCGCTATCACACCTAAGCAGCTACTTGGTAAAAACCTCTTTCTGGTGTGAATGGATGGCATAGGTTATCCAAAGAGGATACACAGCGCTGCTCATGATCTGGGAAAACACTGATCACAAAAACAATGCCTCATCACAGTCAGTCCATTATTTTTCCATGTAAAAACGTTTTAATGTTTTGCCCTCAGAGTCTGGAACTGACATGATGCAGCGTTCCTCTGCATGTTTCAGTGAAGCAGAAGAGGAAGGACACCTGTATTTTTTATTTTGAAGGTAATGTGGATGCAGTTGGCAAATGTAAAGAAATCCTAGGTAGCAAAATATGTTCAGCAGGACAGTGGCATGTGATGAATGACGCAGGCCCTTCTGTTGACTGGAGCAGATTCTTAGCTCAAATTGGCACAATTTGGCAACTCTTAATCCCAGCAAAATCTGGTGGCCATACATTGGCCAGTTCTGGGGTTGGATTAACTTGTTTGGGGGCCCTGGGGCCCTCCAAGTTCCATCATGTACAGTGCACACAGCACATTATAGATTGCAGCTTCAACATAATTTGCCCAGAGACCCAGAAACCAACCTGTCTTCCTATCCTGAAAACCACCCTGGCCCCAGGTCAGTTAGTTTGGTGTAATTTGATTTAACACATCTTCATATAAAATTATATATAATGTGAACTCATTCTAAACTAAAATTAGAGACGTATTTTGACACATGACACCTTCACAAGATCACATAATAAAGTCACACCCAACTGATATTGTGCTTTAAATGTGGAAATTCACAGACAAATTATCAAGCACTCAAATCACCAAACACCAAATAACAGTCATCAAACCCCAGAAAGTTGGCCTCTTTGCCCAGGTGGTATTCCCACCTGGGCCACATTTGATCCTCTGATGCCAGAACACATAAAAGTGGGCAGCTACTCAGCTGCAGTCACCCCAACCTGACTGGCTACCTGGGATATCACATTTAAAACCAGTAACCAGTTAGTTCAAACAGGAAGTTGTTATAGAAGCAAACCTTCCATGGTCATTTTGTCCTATAAGAACATGTCTTGTAGCCCACCTTGGCCTTATCATCAGCTCATCAGAGTATAAAGCATTTTAAATTAATAATATACTACTGTTAACAGGCATAAAGAGAGAGCAGCAGCAGTTGCCAGCAAGTTATCTGTACCCTGCAAGTACCCAGATGGCATGTGTGTATTTATAGTGTGTTGGTTAAATCTGCTGCTGTTGGAACCACAAACGCCACAGGCTCTTTCTCTCTGCGTGGCAATTAAATAGCATAAAACTGATGTTGGATGAAAAACACATACGTACAGAATGTTTTTAAGAGCAGTGGAAATGTGAAAATCTATAATGAAAATGTTTTTTTTTTTTTCCAGTTTCACAGTCCCAGTGGTCCCAAAATCAACTCAGCACACAAGTGACCACGTAAACATCCGATTCAAGTGGGAAGAAAAACAATATTTTTTAGTTTTATAAAACTTCCAGTTTTATTTTCTCCAGTGACAGCAGTGATAATAAAGTAGCAGGTGTGTACAGTGAAGCTGGGGCGCACGCACGTGGTGGGTGGTGTGTGCACGATGTTGGCAAGGAGCTCACAGAGACGCTTCATATGAGTTTTAAGGATAAATGGACGTCAAGCTGTGCCGACACAGCATGAGCACACTTAATCTCCTCAAGTGCAGAGTGTCAGTCAACACTGCTGGGGCAGATAAGGTGTGCTGGAATGTGAAAGTGTGAGTGAGTGTGTGTGTGTGTGTGTGTGTGTGTGTGTGGGCATTGGGCTGTCTGTGATTTTTGTTTGCATGTTGTGTGTACATATGCTTTGGTGTGTGTATACATTATGTGTGTGTGTGTGTGTGTGTGTGTGTGTGTGTGTGTGTGTGTGTTTGTATGTGCATAAAATCCTACAGGAGATGCAGCATGTCTGTCTTGTCAAACGTGATGAGCTCTCAACCTTTCACTGTCATATAAATCTCAAAGCACAAACACAAACACAAACACACACACACACACACACACACACACACACACACACACACACACGCACACAAACTGTCACGCTGTACGTCATTGTTAAAGTGTAAAATACTAAATTTAGAGACGTTCTCCAGGAATTGTTTGATCCCCACTCCTACACACAAAGCTCGCAATTTTAATGTTTTTCTTTCTTCTTATATTTGTTGTTGTTTGCCAAGTATTAGTGGAGCTTGTGTGTGTCTCTCAGCAGCTCCTTGCTAAATTTTCAGCAACATCCGACTGACTGACAGAAGAGGGTCTGTGTGGAAAGAACTCTTCCTTCTCTGACTAAGTTCCTGGTGAGCTCTCCTCCTCTACATCTTCTTCCTCACACTCAAGGAGAGCTTTTCTACTCCTCTTCCCTCCGTCTGAATTTCTTCTCACTCTGCTCTATGCAGTGTTATCTATTGTTCTTTCTTTCTTGCTGTCTGTCTGTCTGAGTTTTCAGCCTCCCTGCTCTGCTCTCAAATGAAGACTGAAGATTAAAGACGCCTCTGATTCCACTGACAAACAAACACACACACACACACACACACACACACACACACACACACACACACACATACACGCATACATGCTGAAGTACACATACAAAAACTTTCATGCTTACACACACATGCGCATACACACACACACACACACACCCCTTTGGGAAACCTTACACAATCATGGCCAGAATGGGATTCATTCTCAGCCTTCAACAACTCATTAACTGCATATTGCAAATCGTACGTTTCAGCAGAAAGCATTGATGAGGAACAGTGAGAACGGGGGCTTTGGGAGAGGCCAGCATCATTTTAACGTGTGTTCAGAATTTATTAGCATATCACATATAGTATACTGTATGTATATTATATTTAGAGAGGGGAGGAATGGTTTAGTTAACCATATAGCAAGACCCGCAGGTCAAATTTGTGAAAATGCTGAGCCTCTTCAAATCTGCACAAAATCCAGGTCAGGTAGTTTGTCATTTTAGGATAATACAGATAAGCTGTTAAATTCAAATACATACAGGATGTAATAAATAGACATGTATAGGCATAAAATATATAGAATTTAATGCAGTTGTAGACACTTTTTGGCGCTCATTTGTCAAGCAAACCCCAGCAATGTAAAGATTAAGAAGGCAAATGCAAACAAGAAAAAATATTTCTAAGCTACTTTGTCCAGCTCCTCATACTTACACCAGCTTGTTGGTGATGTAACTATTTTCTAAAGCATATATTGTCATTCAGATGTCCTTGGCTTTGCACAACAAATACTAGATCTCTTGAGAGCAGTTAGCAAGACAAGTGCAGAACCTGAAGAAGAAAAGCTAAATATATCTTCATCTCCAGGTGTGTTTCTTTCTGTGATCTTGGTTGAGCGGTTCAGACTTTTCATATCAGTCTGACTGGGGAGAGAAGTTTGTGGTGCAGACAGGGAGCGATGCAGAGGTGCAGCTGCAGCAGGCTTCAGCTGATACGTGACCAGCTCATTAAAGTTTCATTGGCTCTTTGTTTCCCCTTTAGGTTATCCTTCACAGACCAGTTACTCTGACTCACAGGAGCTCAGTCAGTGCCCACGCATCTGTGTGTGTGTGTGTGTGTGTGTGTGTCCAAGTGTTGAGAATGTGTGTTTACCACTTATGACACACCCTTCTTGTCTGAGCTGTGGCAAAGAGCAGAAGTGTTGTCTCTCAAGTGATGGTCTCACCCTAACCTCTCGCTCTCGCTCTTGCTCACACACACAGACACACACACACACACACACACACACACACACACACACACACACACACACACTTAAATAGGCTCTGTATTTGTGTGGTGAATCAGCACTAGTTTTCATTTTATAACTGATAATAGCATGTAAAATGGTAAAAGACTGTAAAAGTCCTCTCTGCAAAATGAGACACACGCACGCACGCACGCACACACACACACACACACACACACACACACACACACACACACACACACACACACACA
>JBBMJY010000022.1:9045168-9058542 GCA_037833715.1 Toxotes lorentzi | reverse complement strand
CACACACACACACACACACACACACACACACACACACACACACACACACACACACACACACACACACACAGTGCACTGATGAGTCACTGAGTCTCAAATTAGCACTTCCTTTCTTACTGGGGTTTTAATCGAGGATGGGAGGTGAGATGGGTTAACAGCGTTGTTAGCGCAGCGTGGTGGGGCAGAAGGAGAGCGTTTGCTCTCCAGCAGGTGAAAGAATTCATGTTGTACAGCTCAGAGGGGACCAAGATGTGAGAGCATGCATTACTTTTTACCTGCAACGCCCACTTAGTGTCAGACCTGTAAGACCTGACTGAACCTTGAAGCTTGCACTAGGGATCTACATTGATTTATACTGGAGACCCTGGCTTTAGACACATGATGATGCACTTCGAGAAAAATCGAATTGTGACACACACTTTAAATGGTTCATCCAGATAATCAGGACCACAAGAGAGGCTTTTAAAGCAAGTTGACTATTTATCACTGTTTGTCAGTTACTAATTAACTGATTGTAATGCTGTAGGAGGCATAGTGTGGTGAATATATACCTCAAGTGGGCAAAAATGAGAACTACAAAGGTTTCCAATCCAGTGAAATCTAATGAAATATCTTAATAACTACCTGATGGATTGCCAAGGATTTTGGTACACACATTCACATCCCTCTCAGGATGAATTGTAATAACTCTGTTGATCCCTTTGCGTTTCCTCTACTGTCCTCATTGGATCAAAAATTCAGTTTGATTTATGACCTAATACCTGCAAAACTGTTGACACTCCCATAAGCCTCAGCTGTACTTTACGTTTGGTGCTAATTAGCAAATGCTAGCATGCTAACATTATACCTGCTTCACTATCCAACCCACTGTCCTTATGAGCATGTTAATATGGTGCTGTGCAACCTCACAGAACTGTTAGCACGGCTGCAGTCTCTTTGTCTTGTTACTGTATATGAATCATGACATTTATCACAGAAAACCTGCTTCTGGCTCAGTGAAAATGTCCTTGAGTTACAAACGAGGTAACTTGTTTTCTGCCAAATTGGCAAAAATGAAACAAAATGTATGGATCTTTTTTCATAATTACCATTGGGAGTTTTATGCTGGGTTTAAACAAACACGATGAGCAGAGCACACTATACTGCTGGAAAGGGTTCTTTCACAGCTGCTATCACATGGCTTGTACTTGTTGGTGGTAGTGTGATCAAATTAGGCCGTTAAATCTCCTCAGGGTCTTGGCAAGCTTGACGCAACATTGTGAAGTGTGTTTGACAATTCATTTATCGAGCCAAGAGTTATTTTTCTGAGGCAGGTGTTACTACGAAGACCATTATCAAAGTGGCGACATCCTCCTCTGACGCATAAACGCTCAAACGGATGTCAAGTGCAGCACAGACGCGGAGAGTAGGCGTTGTTGGTGCTTGTCCTCCAGGATTTGGGTGGAAAACAAACTTCATGCACACACACTCACACAGAACTACAAACACATAAATAGACACACAGAGTAGGAGAAGAGTGATGTTGTTTTGGCCTGTGGATCTTTGTAAATTGAATTGAGAAAAGTGAAGATAGCAGGAGAAGTGAGAAGAAGACAGACAGAGAGGAAGAGATGAAGAGGAGAAGAAGAGGGAAACTGGGTCAGGCAGGAGAGTGGGGAGGTGGGGCAGAGCGGAGGAATGGACTGTAGAAACATTATTGACACCACCTCTCCTCCCCTCCCCCCTCCCTCTAGCATCCACCCTGGTCTCTGACCAGCAATTACACCTCTCCAAATTATGATCTATACCGGCAGAGTGGACCTGACCACGGATGGAGATAGATTGAACGTTATCTCTTCCCTCTTCCCTTTCTTTCTCTCCCTCCCTTACCACTGTCTGCTCTCTCTCTCTCAGGTTTGCCGATGGAGACAGATGGCGTGGGGCCCCTGGCCTCGGCCCCTGCAGATTGATTATTGATCACGAGGACAGAGATGGATCGAGGGGTGGAGAGGACACAGAGGAGTGAAGAGAGGGCTGTGGACCGGAGGCGGAGGTTGAGAAGTGGGAGGATTTCAAGGAATTTATGTTTAAGAGTGGGGCTAAAGGATGGCAGGAGGAGGAGGGGAGGAATGGAGGGGGGAGGAGGGCAAGGATGTGGGCACGGAAAAGGTTTTCTTTAGCTCAGCCATCACCTCGAGAGAGAGCTATTGACTAAGCTCCAGATTTATAGCCAAAATCTAAAGTGTTTTGGATTCTCTTCAGGATTTCCAAGTTATAGCTCATTCTTTGTCAATGAATGTCCCGCGCTCACTTTAAATAGATGTTAATCATTGCAGTGGGTGCACACACTGCATATCTAAAAAGAAAACTTTTCATGAATGAAGAAAAACTTTATGTGGAGACTTGGGGGCATGGAGTGTGAATTTAAGGGGTCACAGGATAAATTGTACAGATAAAGAATCACCCAAGCTTTCATTTCTGTTGGATAAATGAAAACTAAAGCAACACAGTCACACTCAAAATCTTTTTTCTTTTTTTTTTACATTTTCTGCATATCGCCTGTGAGTGCAGGCTAGTTGTGTGTGAATGCCTGCCCTTGTGTTTGTAGCATGAATGTTTGTGAGCGTACTGATGTGTTGGGAAGGTGAAGCTGTTTCTCCTTGCCAGACAGATGGCTATCAGCAAGGCTCCAGAGAGTGAGTGGTGCTTTACAGTGGAGCCAAGAGGTTAAGCTGCAATCTCCACTGTCTCTCTCTTATTTTTTCCCTCTCTCACTGTACCTTTCATCTTCTCTGTGTGCATTTGTGTGTGTGCGTGTATGTGCTCATTTACTCCCTTTGCACTCGTATGTGTGAATATCTGTGTGCGTGATAAAGGAACAGAAGGAGCCTGTTGGCTGGTACGCGTGAGTGTGCTGGAGGCAGATAATGGAGGAAATAAACGACATGCAGGCAGCTGCCCAGCTCAGAGTTTACACTGGGTGGCATCAGTGATGGCAGTTCCTGACTGTGTGTCCTCCTAAAGTCATTGTTTAACTTAAAACAATTATATTCATCTTCCAATAATTACCAGAGAGCTCACAAAACACTAGAGAAACATAATTTTGTATAGATTAACTCGATTTTAACTGGCGGCGTCTTTGTTCTTCTTCTCTCCAGATAATCCAGGTACGTCACTTCCACATATGCTCCAGCCCCCAGGCAGAGTGGGAGTAGTGTCCCAGGAGGAGGCATCTCCGTGGGCTTCAGGGAATGGGAGGACTGGAGGGTTGCAGGATTTAACCCCAGAGGCTTTATATACCCCCTCACAGCCTAAAGGAAAACTGCTAAATTAGGAATTACATGTGTACATGTCTATTTTTGTTATTTTTGTTGTTAAGTTTTGATTACAACACAAACTGTACCTACAAAACAAGCCCAAGTTTTGCAATGTGGTATCATAACAGAGTAAAATTAACTTAAAGCTGCAATGATTGATGTTTTTAAATTGATAAGAGATCAAATGACCAAAGCTGCTCTCACATATGAACTGTGGACAATGTTCGGAGAATCAGATCTGGAAACATAATCAACACGCCCTGCTCACTCACTGTGAATTCTCCAGACAATAACCAGCTCTATTCACACATCGACTCGATCGGACATTACACAGACTTTGTATTCGAGGCACCTGGCAGGACAAAGTCCTGAACATCTAGTTCAACTGATTCAGACATTTGCATTCATGCATAAAGCTCCTCTGGGTAATGTCTAGAAAAGTTCAGGGTAGAGGTGTATGTGTGAAACCAGCTAAAGTGTGATTTGAAAGGGGTTAAATCACCACCTTACACTGCAGTTCCCTTTAGTTCAACACTCTCATTGCTCTCATAGCATCTTTCTTGCCCTCAACAGTCGGTTGTTTTCAACAAAAAAGCTCTAAAAAGGCCTTCTACCCTACCTGCTCAGCACCAAGCTGCAGACAGGCAAACTAGCTGGTGAAAATAATGGAGCATTAAGCATCTACATGTAGAGAGCGACGTATTTCTCTTAGGAGGTGGTGGAGACCAAAACAAAGCTACAAGGGGAGCAAATATTGAAGTTGTATGCACAAGGTGGCCAGAAATATGACTCGAAACAAATGCTAATGTTGCTCTATGCCTGTTGAATGTGTAAAGAAGCCACTCTTAACTAACAAGTTCACCACATCAGCTTGTCAGTAGTGATATACTGTATGTCAGTGCTGTATTCATAGCTTGTCTCTGATGCCCCCAAGTGGCAAAAAAGTCAAGATGATAACAATTATGGATATTGCCATAACTTTCACTTTGGTTCTGGATGAAGTGTCATGTCAACATAAATTTAACACACAAATGTTTCATGGGACCATGTAATGTGAGTGCATTGTTGCTGAAACTACATATCTGGATTCATATAATATTTATTACATAATTTTTGTACTTATCCACGGACCATGAAACACAAGCTGGTAGACCAGCTCTTTACGATTTAGCTGGAGTGTGTAATACATCCTGACGTTTAGCAAGTTAGTGTTTACAGTGTTAAAAGGCTGCTTTCAGCCACATTACACATGCACATCTCTAGGATTGGGCTGTGTGGCAGTGGGGTTAATGAAGTTTCTTTCCACTACGCCACAGAGGAGAATTATCTAGTGGAGCGGGAGATGGCTGGCTCTCTTTCTGAGTGTCAACAAACAGTGGGGGAGTCCTCCATAAATGACAAGACGTAGCCGGCCATATTTAGCTGTATTATGCTGCCGTCTCACCGGTATTTGGGGAAAATGGAATCAGTCTCACCACACAAGCAAATGAGTGCAGAAAATGAGAAGAAACGTGTACACAAACACACATTTGTACATAAAAATCCATGAAAAGTGTTTCACCAGGATACACGTACACTCCCATGAACATGTGCAAACATATACTCAAATAACTGGCCGGTAAATAAAAACGCTTCCCATCTCTCAGGTCGGGGGTTGGGGGTGTGTAGATTTTCCCCAAGTCACTACAGTCAATGAAGGATGGAGGGGAATTGTGCAAATTAGGTGAAAAGAAGAAGAGGATGAGAAAGAACGCTGCAGAATATAAGTATAAAGTAGTGTGAAATATCCTGAAGGCCTCCTGGTGTATCAAAGAGCACGGCTAGCTGTGTGTTTACCAGCTTACCAGCATCAACAACATACACACACACACACACACACACACACAGACATGCAGACCCCTTAGATAATCGCTGAGGAAATCTCTCTGCCGTCTTCCGTTTGAAATGGATAGAATTCTCCGTTGCTTTAAATGTATATGGAAATTATATAATATCCATGGAAAGAAATTCAGGAATGTGTGGAGCAATATTGCAAGAGGGAGTAAGATCTTCCTGGGATGTTTATGTGTATGTGTGTGTATATGGATATATTCGTGCTATCAAAAGAGTTTGTTGTGAAAGAAATGTTTTATTCACTTTCCCCCCTCCTGATGTTCCTTTCTGAGAAACTGTCTTTTTCTCTGTTTACTGTGAGACAACAAGCCTGACCTGAGTGAGACGAGCAAAGAGAGAAAGAGAGAGAGAGGCATGGTAAACATTTGAAGCCGAGCACATAATGATAGACAACACGGAAGCAATGTGGTTTTGTGTGTGTGACTCCACCAGCCAGACGAGGTGTGTGTGTGAGTGTGTATAAAGCTGTTGTTGTGAATCTGAAATGACACATCCCTTTTAAGTGCCGGCAGGGGATGGGTGGAGAGTGTAGGTTGTAGGGTTGTGCCGTGTGTGTGTATGTGTGTATGTGTGTGTGTGTGTTTGTGTGTGTGTGTGTGTGTGTGTGTGTGTGTGTGTGTGTGTGTGTGTGTAGGGGCAAAGGGGAGACAAATTTCTCACCCTCCTTTGATGTCCTCCTGTGTTGTGCTGTGATGTATTTTATATATATATGACTCTGACTTGCTGTTGTAACTGCCCCTCTGAAAAAGACAAATGTTTTTTCTCTTCTCAGAAAAAAAAAACTGGAGGCAAACAGTCTTTCAGAAACACACCGTATGCACACTATTAGGAATACAAATAGTGATTCAGAAATAAATTCAATTCATATGCAGAGTACTAATGCAAAACCCTGTCGTTCATCATTCAACATCCCTATAAATATAGATGGTCCCTTCAGTAAAAGTGATTTTGTTTTGTAAAACCAAGGTCTCTGGTTGATATATCTGCCCTACTGCCATTTATAAGAGTCAACAATAAACAACAAACACAGCGGGACATATGAAGATGTATTATATTGTAAGAGTGTAAGAACATATTTGTAAGAGACCCATTGGTCAGCCTTTGATGAATATTTGACATTTTCCGACAGAATAAAACCTCTCTGGTTCCTGCCCTGCAACAAATTGTTGCTATTAATCTGCCCCAGCGATACACCTAATGTCACGACAGTTAATGTTCACCTCACCGTGAAAGCAATTTGCCTGTGTTGCACAGTGCATTAGAGGCTCCTTAGTCTTGGCAAACATGTAGGTGTAGGTGAAGTTCAGCTAACACTATCCAAATTCTAACATAAAATATCAGACTTCTTTTTTCCCAGCTGCTTTTATCGTCACCTCTCCCTCACTTCATCTCTAAAAAGTTGGCAGTGATGAATGTCCTTGATAGAAGTATGCATTACTGAAACACAGGATGACAAGCCTATCTTCTCAGTCAGAGCATCTTTGTCTCCCTCCTTCTCCCTTTTGCTGTATCTCTCTTTTTCTCTTTGACTCTTGCTCTTTTTCCTCTCTCTTTCTCCTTTGTCTACACTCTGCTGCCTTAGAGGGAGAGAGGGAAGAAATGGGAGGTGCAGATGCTCCTCTGAATAAGAATTTAGGAGGAGCTCGATATTGTCTGTGAGCTTGATGAAAAGAGGGAGAAGAAAGACTGGGAGGAATCAAGAAAAGGGTGAACAGAAAAGAAGAAAAGGGGTGAAAATAAATTGTGAATAATGTACATTGCTGGCCTCCTAATGCTTTGCTGTTTAATACCGGCCTAAATCCCTCAACTTCTCGTAAAAACTTCAACAATTTCGCAGTCGAGTAATCTTCCGATTTAATAACCTTAAGCTTCCCTAGCTCCATAAATCTGACGTTCTTACGCCTACCCTCCCCAACCTCGCCCTCTCCTCCTCATCCTCCCTCCTTCCCTCCTTCATTCCAAGCCTCTGTGCATTTTATCTCCATAATAGCACAAAGCGGCGCGAGCTGCCTCGGTGGGACAGATAAGCGAAATTCCTGCCCGTATTTTAATAGCTTCGCTCAGCTATCTCTTCCTACCAACTCCTCAGGAGCTGCCAGCCAGTGCACTCACCTTGGACGCAGCACCCAGAGGAGAATCCTACAGAAAGGCATGACTGCTGAACGCCTGGCGCGTGTGTGTGCATGTTTGACAAAGAGAGTGTTGGTGTTTGTGTGCTCCAGTGTGTTTTGGAATGTATGCCTGTAACTGTGTTTGTGTGTGTGTGCTTGCATGTGTGCCAATAAATGCATCTGAACATATCCTGTGTATACAGTATGGTATAGTATATGTGTGGTGTTTTGCGTGCGACCCACCTTTGATTGCTGACAGCTAATGAATGACAAAAACTAATCTGCAGGTACGTGTTAGAGTTGACGTTCCATTAAATCAAGGTGCCTCTCCTGCCTCACTGAGTGACATGCTAACAAGGACTTTAGATTTGGTGTCATGGTAATGTTCCTGCACACAGCTGCATTTTTAAAAGACAACAAACGGCCTCACCTTTATCCACGAAATTTCAATCCATGGCATCGAAAAAAAAAAGAAAGCTTCCACACAGTAATCTCAAATGGTTTGGTGTCCTAATTATCCATTCAGCCTGTCTCACTAGTTCTTTTCATTTTGTGTTTATAGAAAAGAATACATTTTTTAAAATGTTTCGTTTACGGATGGGGCAACAGGGATGCAACTGATCAGAGCAAGAGTACATTTTAGAAACACCCCCTGCAGGAGCAAACTGTCAGATCATTGAAGGTAGTAATTTTGTTCATAAGTTTGAATGGTAGTTTAAATTCCAAATAAGAAGAGGTGGCCCTAGGTGGCATCGGATGTAAATCATGCACTTCAGACATACCCAGTAGTCTTTGGGGAAGTGGCTTGGAACACCCGTCCTCCATATATTCTTGTTCCTATCCCTGCCAATGCAGCCACACCTCATATGATACACTTGTCTCCAGCTGCTTATTTTTTCTCAACAATGAGGGCTTTAGCGGAAGGTGTAGTGCAAGTGTAGATGGAGAACGACCTACAGATCCCACCTCCCTGTGTACAGGTGGCCTGACCAACCAGGGGGAGCTGCTAATGCAGTAACAAGAAAACGATCCCTCAGTGGCTTCATAACTACACTGTTAATTGTCTTTGATGGAGCTCCCAGATAAGCTGGAAACACCCGGGAATGATAAACTTTAAGAGGGAAGAAGAGGGGACATCAGCATTTCTAAAGTTTTTTGGTCTTGTGGGCCGAGCCAGGATGAAGGTAAACAGTATTTTGTCCCACCAGAATTAGATGGTAATGGCATTGTTACCTTCAGGGACCACTTACAGTAAAAAATCAGCGCCTGTTTTTATCTGGAGTCCAGGAACTTAATTCAATTTCATCTCCAGCACTCAGAAATTAATGAAATCATCAGAGACAAATTGTGTTTAACATTTTAGGCACCACAGCTGATGTTATTATCTAGAGTGCCTTACAGTAGGTGGGCAGGTAAATGACCTGTTCAAGGAGACTGTTCTGTCCTGTCCTGCTTCTGGACAGGACAAACAGCTGATATTGGACAGATGAGCTACTGTGGGAATCAAACCTTCAACCAACTGATTCCTTTGGACAAGATGACTGATTCAAGGGTTTGTATTATGAACAGCAAATTTGGTTTGAATTCACAAATGGTTTGGAATTTCCTATCAAATAGTCAGTGGATGGCAGAGTTAAAATACAAGACTGAATGACAGAGCGTGGCTGAATGTTTATAACTGTTATGGCTTCATGTACTGTAGATGTGATTCTATTTACCTATGCTAATTAACACTTCAAAGGGAAAAGATTTAAAATTTGCATTCCACTGTCAGAAAATCCTATTACATTGTTTTGATGTGTGCCTGCCAGAAATGAGCTCAACACACAAAAGCCCACATGTTCTAATGACTTTTAATCCATCTGAGTCAATAGCCACCAAGGTATTTAGGAATATTAGCATCTTCTGTCAGAAAAAAATGCCTGACATGACTATTCCAGACAACAACTGCTGGATCTTGTGAAAGTTAAAAAAAAAAAAAAAAAAAAAAGAGGAACAGGCTCAATTCCATCACACCGGGAAGTGTGGGCTGCTGCGTTTTGATAGGCTGGTTGCCAGCCAAGCAGAGTGACAGAGTGTGGCGCTCACACACTGTGATGACACTGAAGCCCAGCCAGAGATGCTGTGGGATCACTGACACAGTGTGTGCATGTGTGTGTGTATGAGCTCTTACAGCCTACTTTTTGTGCAGATAGTGGGTGTGTGTATGCAAAATGTGTGTGCATGTCTAGCAGTGAAGTTATGTCTGCATGATTTTGTGTGAATATGTGTTCAGTGTGTGCTCCCTTTTGGATGTGTCTAGGTGTCTAGGTGTCTAGGTAAGTGGCCATGCAGGCAGGATAAGCAAGGCAAGCAGTGCTTGACCAGTTACAGCTAAAAATAGACATCAATTAGAACAACACTGAAGTGGAAGCAATATCTCTCCTCACAGCTCAAAACAGTGTTCTGTCCCATAACGAATCTGATATTACCTGTGTGAATTCATCTTATAATTTACTGCCCTCTTGTGGCCACAAAAGATTATAGTGTCTGCCAGCTCGCTTGACTACCAGCCGTTGCATCTATCATTTGTATAATTTTCATGGCAGTGTCCTGCATGTCCTGTTGACAAAGGCTGGGGCTTGATAAGCAGAAAGGGAAGCAGCATTTTTTGGACACTGTGGACAATTCTGGGGTCTTTGACAGGTGACTAGCTATAGCTAGCTACAAACAAGTGTTCTTGTCAAGCTGCCCTTGACTCAGCTTCCAATCAGCTATGATATTTCACACTTTATTATACACATGCGTAGATATGTGTGAATGGTCCCTGCCTTACTTCCATCACCCTTGCTTTGACCACACCCATCTTCAAGCTCCGCCTTCATTTTGATCTCACCTAGACACCTGTAAAGTTTTGTGACTACATCTTCCATGGTTGAAGAACCATGTCTGTGGACAATATCTGTCCACACACAGGCAGACATGTGAACTACTGTAAGTGTCTCTAGGACCACATTTTTACGATGATGACACACACAGACTCACAAGATGAAAACAATGCCAGTCACGCTGTCACGGCTGTCCAGGCAGAGTGCAGCAAGAAGCAGTGGAGAGACTCTCAGCACAGGAAAGACAGGCACTAAATCATGTGACAGGACAGGCCGGAATTTAAAAGATTCTTCTGTGTATAAACAAACGCAAGTGTTGTCATCAGTATTTTCATCCTTGTGAATTTGTGTATTCTTATTCCAGTACACACACACACACACACACACACACACACACACACACACACACACACACACACACACATCTAATGCAGCTCACACACAACTTCATACTTAAATGCGGCACTTTTAGCTGTTTGCCCAGAACTGGTAAGAATTGGAGACAGATCCAGAGAAACACAGAAGCTGAAGCAACAAACACAGATTTGGTGTCTGTTGGGAAGCCAGAATTTAAAGCAGGCCAATCACCAGTATACACGCGCTCGCACACACACACACACACACACACACACACACACATTCATACCTTTTATGATGTGTTTACATCCTTAGTTTGAGTGAAGGGATGAAGCAGTTCTGACAAGCTGCTTTTCCAGCATTGTGTAAAGACAACAGCAAGGAACAAGGGTGTGTGTTTATGCTGGATGAGGATACGTGCTCCTGTGTATGTGTGTGTGTGTTACTGGGAGTTACTGTTGGTGGGGAGGGGGGATTGAGGACTGAAGAGTGAAAAAAAAGAAAGAAGTAAAAGGAAAAAATGGGGAGCTGGGGAGGGATTAAATGCTGACATTCTGCGGTTCTTGGTGCCCAAAAATACACCATCTCTCGCTCCCTCTCTCTCTTTCTCTCTCTCTCTGTGGTTTGGCAGTATGCTCTGGCAGTTTTGGGGTAGAGAGGATTTGCCTGTAAGTCACTCAGCTTTTATGTAATAGCTGTTTGCAGCGTTCCAGGGGAGGCATCTGTGGAGATGTGACTGAATCGAGAAGCGAGCCGGGACGCTCTGACGGCTGCAGCTGCCGGGGCTTGTGTCAGGAAGAAGGTCCCAGAGAGTGGAGAAAGAAGGATGGAGAGAGAGCGAGGGGGTAGAAAAGGCAAAAGACTGTGGAAAGCCAAAATTTCAAAGAGGAGGACTGACTGAAAGATCATCCTGTGGCTACAGGCCCAGTCTGTACACTTAATGTATGCTAGATTGAGGTTTTCTAATCTTTCTTGCCTCCTGTCTAGTCAGCAGTGCTGCTCTAAGCCAGTGTGGTAGGATCTGAATTGGTGGATACATGCCTGTCTCATTCTTTGTGGAACCTATTGTAGATGGGATGTAATCCATGGCTCATTTCAACAGAATGACCCACTGGTGGCTGGGAGGACAGAAGATACAGATGGTAGCTGTGGTGAAAAACGGCATTTCAATTAAATAACAAAAAGAACATTTAAAAACATTTGACCTTATCCATTCACATAACATCAGAAGGTCTTTGCATCGACAACTAGAACAAACCGAAGCCACTTTCACAATACTCCATCTCACATGATGTCTTCTTACTCTGATTAGCCTTCACTAAATAGGGTCTCCTTCTTTGAAATAAGATTATGTTGTGAGTACAGTGGCCACAGTCGAGATCTTCAGACCCATCTCTTTTCTCTTCTATGGTCCTTGCTAGTTTTACTGACTGGTTAAACCTTCAAGAGACTTCTGTCTGACAACTAGTAACCTCAATTTTTGTTGTATTATAAATACATGAACGAGGACTTAAGCTGAAAGGCTGTTAGTGTATGTTTTGTACACAGAAACATTAGCTTGGTTGAAGAAGCAATAGAGCAACAGTTTTCAGTTTTGAGCATCAGGCAGAAATACCTTAAAAAACAAAATGTCTCTTTTCTAATGGTAACTCAATATTTTTTATGAATCCTCAGAGAGCATGAAATGGTGACACAAGTGATGCCTCTATCATCCCCCTCTTTAGTTTCAGGCTCTCTTCCCTGTCTTTGTCTTTACATCTTATACAGCTTGCCAGCTCCTGTCATACCTCACCTCTCCACTAGTTGTCCTCACTGTTTTCCCTCCCCTCAGGTTACCTCATCAGCCACCTGCTTGCACACCTGCTGCCAATTGGTCATTAACCCTCAGTGCAGCAAGGCCCAGTTTCCTGTGTTTGAGCATGTGGTGGTTTACTCTTCAGTTCCTTTCATTTGAACTGTTATCTTTTTCAGTCTTGAATACCTGCTGCTGGATTTGTTTGCCTGCTCTGACAGATGACCCACTGTTGAAATGTAAGCTTGTTTCCTGACCTACACTAGTAAAATGTGTTTAAATCTACTGCTCTGTCTGTGAATCTGCATTTGGGTCTGCGCTTTGTTTGCTTCAACTGTGACTTTCTCATCATACTCTAAATTGTTTTGAATAGACATAAAATATATCTAAAACACATTTAACAAGGAATTCTTATGTAGTTTTGTAAAATCTATAGATAAGAGATGAAACATGCTCATCATTTACTATTCCTAAGACTAGAGCGCTTAAAATCTTCTCCACTTTAAGTAGTGGTTTATGTAGTGCATTTAGCAGGTACTATGTTGACAAATTATAACAGACACTATGTGTACACAGCATTTTTAAATGGTGCAGTAAAACCTTTTTTATTTTCAGCTTATCTTTGTCCGTGTGGTGATGATTCACCAAGTTCAGCTCATCTTTCAAGTCTACAGTTGGGTAAGTGTTTCATGCTGGAAAGACTTCAGATGGAGTGCACTGTAAGTTCAAGATAACTTATAATTGAAAAGATGTTTTATTGCAGATTAACTGTTGAGCTGCTACATGTTTTACCACTTTTGAGATGCTAGTTTCTATCACTCAACATACTACATGCTGGAGTGTTAACATGGTCTGTTGAGTGTCTGTTGACTGGGTACAGATGTTTGATGTTGAGGTCTTGGATTTTTGCTTAGAAGGTACAGTAATTTGACAAAAAGCCCATTTTCCTAAAACTTGGGTTCTTCATCTTGTTTGTCTTTGTGTATTTGTTGGGGGGGGGGGGGGGGGGGGGGGGGGGGGGGGGGGGGGGGGGGGGGGGGGGGGGGGGGGGGGGGGGG
>JBBMJY010000022.1:9022763-9045068 GCA_037833715.1 Toxotes lorentzi | reverse complement strand
AAACACCCCCCAGAGGAAACCTCTGGACGGGGGTTCAAACGTGGGTTTTTCCGAGCTCCTGGGGTTTTTTCTTTTGTTTTTTTTTGTGAGTTTTTTGGAAACCCCCCCCCCCCCCCCCCCCCCCCTGATACACAACATGTGAGGAAACACTTTTTCCCAAAGAGCTCACAAGCCTCAGCTTCGGGGCCAATAGTAACACATTGTGCTGCACAGCTTACTTTGTCAAAGAGAGTGTGTTTCATGTGTCTGCTGTGTTGTAGCCGTGCTGATGTTTGATGGTCCAATTACAGAAAATGGCCAAGGGAGTTGTTTATCCAGTGTGTTTTCAGAGTAAATCCTGAGATTAAATAGAAAGCGATGATGGTGTATAAATTGTGAGGTTTAGCACTTCCTGCTGATTTTTGTGTCTTTTCTGTCTTAAGTCCAAATCAGCTCAGAGGTTGAAGAGATCTCTGAATATGAAACATAAATTTTCCTTTCAGGAGGAAAGCTTTGGTCTAATCCATGGGCTGTCTTTGAGTTTAATACACTTGACCAGTAGCGTCAAGGAAACTGGGGAATTTGAAGACATTTGTTTGAAAAGGATATGTTGTTCTTTCATTTTTCTCCTGACCCCAAATGTGAACGTATTCGGGCTGAACTCCAGAATCCCTCTGACTTCTGTAAGCTCAATGTGAACTCAATCATGAGGGATTCTGACTCTGGGCCTGGCTAATTACTAGTTAATTACATCTTCAGACACAGGTCATAGTCAGAGCCAGAACCAAATATCAGTGTTAGCTCGTCTTTGCTGACAGAGACTGAACCCAACCACGACCTGGTTACTTTGCTGAACTTCATTAAAGGAGTTTGAGTTGACTTGAGTTGGATTGTTGAACAGGATATTTTTACTTCAGTGGTTTTTGCATCCTAAAATATCCTCAAATGGTCGCATCTTTCACTATATTAACACTTTATCCATCCATCTTGAACGCAAGAGCAAGAATGTTGCTCGTCTTTCTGTTCTTAAACTGTCAGTTTCATGCAACAGATAGCAGCTTTATGGTTTCTGATCCCCCTGTCTTTTCCCATTAAATCAGAATGATAAAACAGTGTAACAGTTCAGTCACTGTTACACTGAATACCTTCTGCTTCACATGAAAACATTTACAGCAGAACCCTGGAAAGCGTTTATTTTGGAGCACTGACATGAACTGCAGTCTCAGTCACTGAGACTCGTAACTCATGCTGGTTGCAGTAACAGGATGGGTTTTAGTGTACTGCAGGTAGGACAGGTAAAAGAAGTGCTAGTCATTAGTGATATGTTGCCAAGTAAGACATCACTATATTTTTCATTGATTCAAATTTACATAATGGGGTTAATGGGACTGTTTACCGCTGCTTGATTTTTGCTTGCTCCATTTGTTTACCACTGACTATGTTGGTGAATTGTAGATTAGTAAACTGGATAGCAGTGACAGTGTGACTTGCATGTTAGAGACCTTTGTATGGAATCAGACATATTTAACTCCAAGGGGATGTTATCTGTTGATGTTTTTTTTTTTTTCTCTTGGGGAAAACTGGAAAAAAAAGAAAAATATAAATTTCCTTCTGTGATTAAACTTATGCATTGGGGATGTTTTTATTGCTTGGAGGTTGATGACCTTCAACATTTCTGCTTGCTAATAGGACATCATTTTGGTCATGGTTACATCAAAAAGGTCCAACAGGCTCAAAGGGTGTCTTAAAATAGTACTGGAAAGTCTGCTTGACTGTGTAAATTACAAATGACTTTGTTGATCTGAGTCATTTTGTACAAATGCTCTTCAGTATGTTGTCTTAGCTTAGCAGACAATGGTGCTCTCAGTCACCAGTAAGTGGAGCTCCACTGCTAAGAGCTTCTGATTTGGTCAGTGACAATGGTGATTCAGCTTGTAGAGTCTGTGTTACAGGTTTGTTTGTAGATGCACTGAAAACTGTGTACTGTGTTGTTGACTAGTCACATTGACTGACTTAAAACTAGTGTACGAATACAACTGTGGGTAACTGACAACTGAACTCACAGGGTGTAAAAGGCAGGAAGTATGCATTCACCTGCAGCTTTGTGTACTATTAGGGAATGCACCATTTTAAAAATGTATTTATTTATTTATATTTTACAAAATATCGTGAAGGACATAGTCCAGTCGTCATGACAGTCACGTTAGCGTGGCCTGTGACCTGTCAGTGTAAAGAAGATGGATGGCCCGAGGAGAAGCGGGAAAAGAATACATATGAAAGCTTATTGTGCCCATATGGTCCATTAAGCACTTTCCTGCTTGTTTTTATGGCTGGTTTAATCTTTTTTAATCTGTCAGAAAATCAATTTGTTCACGTCGCTGCCAGGTTGCTGAGCAGAGCACTCCATCACGCATCCATAGACCTTGCCTGCCTGAGCAAGGCATTGTGCTGGATGCTAGTCATCAGAAACTGCTATACAGAGATAAATGAATGCATTGATGGATAGATAAGGGAGGAAAAGATAGAAAGGGACTGAAAAAGAATGAGCAAGTTTATGTGAAAGTGAGTGTGAAGATATATGGATAGATCGAGAGCAGACGGACAGATTGCCCTACTTACAGTATCTAGAGAATAAAAATCTGACAATTTAAAAAGTTTGTAAAATGTTGTACAGAAAATATAAATGTAAATACAATCGAACAAGACAGTAGCACACAGGTTAGACCAGTAAAGGAACTACTACAGAAAGGGGAAAAAAAAAAATAGGGTAATACAATAAATAAAACAATATAGTTGATTAAAAAGGACCAGTTACATTAGGTAAGTTTATATAACTGATTATAAATATTTTGTTTTACTTTAATTTTGTTTATGCCCTTAACTTTTGTCATTTTTATTATATAAGTTATGAAAACATCTATTGAGATCTAATCTGAATTGTTTAACATACAAAACATTAACAGCAGTTTTCTGTAGAATTTCCTTCACCTGAAGTTAACTATAATGGCATATTATGCATGTAACCAGTAAGGCCCCGCACTAAATAATTTACAGAAATAAACATGCAAATGTGAAACAATAAATACACCCTTTTTTTTTTCAGCCAAATGAAGTTGAACAGTTTAGCTGTATCTCATATAGCCTTTAGTCATAGGATCTATCTATTTAAAATGTGAGACTTTAAGCTCAGCAAGATAGACAGAAAAAGAAAGAAGGGAGATAGATTGAGTTTCGTTTCTAAAACCCCAAGTCTAAAACCCCCACACTGAACCGGTGATTATCCTATATTCAGCAAAAACCAAATAAGTCCTGTAATTCCTCCAAAGGGCCGGGATGTTAAAAGAGCTAATTTGACAGAACAAGTATAAGAGAGAAAAAGTATTTTCTGTAATAATCTGTGGATTTAGCGGGAGAAAGGGAGGATACCTGGGATAAAGCAGAGGTTTGGCTGAATCCATTACACCAGTGCTGTGGGATTATTAACACAGCCAGGAGTCACTGGGGCTGATAAATACCCATATGAAGACATTGCAGGGGCAGTGAAATGTGTCATTTCCACTTCCAACAGCATGCAAAGGAAGAAAAAAAAAAACACTGAAATTACATGCAATTTATTTGTCAGCTTAGAAGAAAAAGAGGGGGGAAAAAGTCTGTATCTCGTAAAAAGTATTTTTTTTTTTTCAAAGCAGGAAGGCTATTTTCCCCTTGAGCTGCTCGGAAAAGGAATACGCCTTATTAGCCTCTGCGACACACAGAGCGTTATTTGGTTATGCAGTGAAGCTTAAAACAGAGTCTGCGTTTAAAGCTGCTTCGTCCCTCCATCTCACTGAGTGATTACCTCTGTCAGGCCTTCAACGGACCACGCAAAACACACACAAACAGGCAGATGCACACACACTCCTTGACAAACTTGTGCGCGTGCACATGCACACACAGAACATAAAACACCTGTCCCCTAAAACGCCCGAGAGCTCTCATCCTGCCTCTCTGCCACACCTCAATGTGCAGTAATTCTAGAAAAGGGCCTCTTTAAGATTCGTGGCCATAAAAGCTAGGTGCAGACTGAGCCATTAAATGGCTGCTGTGGGTGCTGGGATGCATCTGCTGCTCAGAGCAAGGAAACATTCCTAGACCATTAGTCTAACACTCAGATCTGTAGACAACAGGAAAAGAGTCGCCTATGAAAATGTGTTTTATTCTTTGTGATGCAAATGCAGTAAATGAAAGGGTGTGGGTGAGCAATACTCAACAAAAGCCATTTCCGGGATGAATGAGAGAAAAAATGCATGAAACTGAGATAACTAACACAGCATCGTTAATGAGTTTTGTTCAGAAGTAGGAAGCAGTTGGCTCATAGTCCCTCTCCAGCCGGTCTCTGCCTTACTCTCTCCTTGAACACAGCAAAACTCAGGAGGAGGACGAGGAAATGCAAGCCAGCACTGGTGGACGCTGATGCTCTGTTAAACCCTGTCTTAATTAAAAAACATGAAAAGACAACAAGAAAGCAGAGAACCTGAGGATATGCTAGTTTACTGTTCTCCCTGAGCCCTTTCCAAGGACTCTCACTAAATGTTTAATTTTGCTGCAGACAGTGACATTTATCAGTGGGTTTCCAGTGGGGATGCTCATAAACAGCCTGTTCCCTGGACAGAAGCATCTTGGCCTGAGGGTGGGAGACAGACAGAAACAGAGATGGAGGGAGACAGAGAGGAAAGAGGGAGAGCATCATGACTTTCTGATTGAAAGATATGGAGACAAAAAAAGACGAGGAAAAAGACAATGCAGTTATGCAGGATTTCCATTTTTGGTGCTGATCATCTTCTCCACATCTATCCATCCTCAAAATGTTTGGATTGAATGAGCAGAGGCAGGTCTGTCAGTTCTTGTTTCTTTTTGTGTCGTCTCTTTGTGAGTTCCAGTGAGTGATATGTCATCATTGAAATGATGGCACTGTTAACCAGGCAAACATAGCATCATTGCAGTGATAGCTAAGGGTTCAGGAGTGAGAACCATACCTGAACAACACCGGTTCTTGTCATTCTTGTAAGCCCACCTTCTGATATATTTCTAATTGCCCAAAAACATATCCAGTTGCAGCCAACATTGTTTAGATGTTATCGCTCCAACAACCTCTCAAGGCTTCATTTACCATTCCGATATCCAAAGCCAGTATTACATAACATTACTACTTTATTTTCAACTTACACTGAAATTCATTTTGCATCCTAGGGCCGTTCTGTCTATAAGGTTGAAACACAGGTTGAATGTACAGTTACACATATGTCAAACACATCATATTCTTTGGATTCTGATCTCTATTAGCAACACACTGATCTTGGTTAAAAAATGTATATGTATGAAAAAGTTATTCAGCCTATTACGTTTAAACAGTGGGACTCTAAATTGCCTACTGGGTGGCTGATGTTGGTATTCTCAATTTAAGACATGCGAGGAATCAGAAGAGAAGAGAAGAAGTCTGAGCTTGCTCTTGTTATGAGCTGCTTTAAAAGGGTGTTCCAAATGTCGGCCAGAAGTCCCTGGAAAGATTCAGAGTTGATTATATAGTTTAGTTTTAAGTTTCACAGACTTAAAAAGGCTGCTGAACCAGGCTGTACTGCAATACAGCATGACACTGAAGAACTGATTTAAAGTCCAGAAGAACAATGTGGCCACTGGCTTCAGAAGATATAAGTCTACAGAGAAAATAAGCACGCTGCTCTATCTTCTTTCAAATAAATTCTGAGACGAATCATAACGCCCAGGTATTTGTATAAAGACTATTTTCTACATTGTGAATTGTCAGTTGAGGCAGGTGACATCGGCCTTTATGTTAAATAAAGGCATTTTTTGTCACACCATTCAATTAGCAAGTCAGTGTTACACTGATACAGGGACATGGGAATAAGTGACATGTTAACAGAGGCTGATTATGTATTCCACTAGGTTTTCTAAGGTCATGTAATATGCAGCAGTCAGTTTTGCATGGAAAATTCTCCTAAAAAAAAAAAGTGTAAAATCACAGATGTGTTATACTAAATGTAACCAAAAACACTTCTGGAAATATGCACATTTGCATTGTGCCGTTTTCTTAGTAAATCAGGCCCTCTGTGTTATTAAGTTGAAGGTTGGTTCTTCTTTGTTAATTTTATATTTTGAAAACAGTTTTCTGCCTTTAAAGTTTCACAGCTCCCGTTCCCTCCCTTATTTTGGTAGCTACATTGTTGTTTGATCTCACACAAAAGCTGCACTGGTTTCCATTGTAGTGAGCCCTGCTTAGACACAAGAAAAAAAAAATAAGGAAAGTGTGTTTCAGGTGAGAGGAAAACTAAGCTGAAAGCAGTACTATCATTACCTGTCAGATGGAAGAGATTGTTCCTTTGAAATAGGGAAGCCTACTCCAAATGACTTGTGCTTATTTGCACCTTCATACCCCCCCCCCATTCCTCTGTCTCTTCCTCTGCTTTCACTCTCTCCCGTCTACTTCCTCAAGGCATACATTTTCTCCTCACCATTCATGTGTCAGTTCCTCCCTCCACAATCCTTCCCCTGCAGATTTATTCAGGAATACGAAATGAAATCCTCTCACACTTTTGACTTGCATTAAACGCCTTCATTCAAAATGAGGCTTGTGAAAATGACTTCCACTGAGGAGGTGTCAGGGCACGAAGTCTGTTAACATGCAGACTGTACAGTCGACTTAGCCCCTCTCTCTAACACATGTGACATGACCTGACCTGTCAGATGGTGGGGTAAACAAAATGAAGGGGGTAAAGGAGGTTACAGACTAAAGAGGCCAATATTAATCCTCGATGCCCTTTCAAGACGACAAAGAGACGCTGGTGATGAAGCCATGACAACAGCACCAGCTCCCTTATGTCTCTTACGTTCCTCTGTTAAGAGTCACATGCACCCTCTCCACCACTACCCACAGCGGCACTGCAAACTTTGAGCAAGTTTCAAGCTTGATGAATGTTGAGGCATTAAAATGAGGCGTCTGCAATTTTCCCTCCTCATGGGGAATTTGCATCAGGCTGAGTGTCCTTCAGAGTAGTCATAGACCAGTGCCCTGCTTCAGAGCCAAATCATGATTAAGGGTACAGCCATCAATCGAGCAGCGTGATAGCAACAAGATCTTTTTCCTCTGTCATTTAGCATCAGACCTGTGTTGTTATTTATGATTATGATTAGCCATTAGTGCCAGTGTTTATGGCGTTTGATTGACATTGTATTAAACTCACCCCACAGTGCAGTTCTGAAATGGCTGACTGTGACTTTAAGATGAGGTGTGTTGTGAGACTGATGAATCAGCGTTGCGTTCAGGAGCCAAACAGATGTTGTTCCCCCCCCCGTTAACAGAGAAATGCCTACAGTGTCCTGCACGGGACATTTGGCACCCTGATGTCTGTCATTATTCATTGTGAGAGGGTTTCCAATAACAAGGTCAGGCAGGGGGCATTTTTTGAGCGCATTATCCACAGAGAGATACGTACATAATGCATAGCGCTGCCATGGGGTACGTAAGGCAGAAAGTGGCCCCAGCTCAGCATGATCTTGCCTGGATAGCTGAACAGAGGCTCTGAAGAAAGAGTAACAGACTAAGCGAGAGTCCTTGGAGTGAATCTGGTCATCAAGTGTTGGGATGCTGTTACATATGTAAGTCTGAGCAAGGCCTGTGGGCTTCGGATGTCATGTTGATATACGGAGCTTTCAAAGTCGAGAGGTTTTTATATTATTTCTCTGTGTGGCCTCGCAGAAAGATAAAGGAGGGTATTAAAAAAAACACTCCATTGTCAAAAACTTTGAATCTTTGAATCCGTTTTTCTTTTCTTCTTTTTTTTAGTGGCCTAATGCTCATAAAAAAAAAAGTCCCTGCCTGCATCCTCTCCACAGCTGTACTCTGTAGTAAAAGCAGCAGGTGCTGACTGTAGAATGTGCAGGAATAATTTACTTCATTCTTTTTCACATAATATCAAGGGGAGCTGTATTAGGGGGTGGGGGGTTGGGGGGGAGGCAATGGATGAAAAAGGAGAGATGTATAGACATAATGAAAGCATCAGCTCTTTAACAGAGGAGTCCTCCCATGGGAATATGTAAATAGTTTTACATAAGTGCTTGAACGAAAAGAGACAAGAGTGAGCCAGAGTGCTATTACAATGAGGTGTGTGCTGGTGGGAAAAAATGTGCACCTAAGAAAAGATTTTCACCATTGACTTGTCACCTGTCACCTGTTATCAAAAAAAAAAAGAAAAGAATGGACAGAGTAAACTGAGTATTTAAATTTCAAGTGTTCACTACTGCAACACTTAAAATAATAAGTGAGTCTTGTGTCACTTACAATTTAGTATTTGAATTGTATCCTGGAAGTATAATTTTGTGAATGTTGTGGCAGGAAATGTGAATATTTGTGTGGTTCAGTAGACTTGTGAACGGATCTGGTAGAATTTGATGGGGCAGGTGGCAACATGCTCAGTTTCTTTGTTAGAAGATATTCAGGAAACACAGGATTTGGACACCAACATCTTCTTTTGCACCTTCTCTATATGATTCTTAATTTCCTTTTCCTTTTCCTCCCTCCTTGTCAGGGCTGTGATGATTCTGCTCAACATGTGACTTCCTGGTGTTGTCTCAATAAAAACATCTGATAACAGATATTTTCAGGTATTCCATTAGGAAATGTGTATAGAGGTTCTACACACTCCAGTAAAACCTTGCCTGTCTATCTTTTAATTAGTCTGCATGTCCGTCTCCATCTGTCTCGGTCTACAAACATCTCTTATTTCCATTTCCACATCAGTAAATCTGAACTAGTCTTCCTTTTGATATTCCATCTGAGCATTTACCTTTGCATTGCTAACAGTTTATCTGGTTCTGTAAGTCATCCATTGACTCCTGTGTCAACAGGCTCAGCAGAGTTTTCTCACTTCTCCTATGTCTCTTTGTGGCTGAGTTTGAAGGTTTTGCCAGAACATGATCCTTCTTGTCCTATATGGCCTTGAGGAAGAAAGAGTTTCTCCTACTGTGGAAGGTCTCTCTGCTCATCTGCAGGTCAGTGTGGCTCAGGGCAGCCTTGATCCTGCTCTTTTCAGCAAACCACCCTTTCTGCTGAGCCATCTGGTAAATTTCCCCTGCACCTTTTGGAACTTAAGAGTTTTCCAGTTTTTCCAAAAGGATTAAGAGAGTTTTTCCAACTCCTCTGCCTTGAGCAGAGCCTTTGTCTCAAGGCTCTTCTTCCCACAGTGTAGTAAGTTTTTCCTCCTTCCAGGTCATTTCGGGGCTCTGGCAGCTGGTTTTGCCATAAACCACCTATAAACTGCATGCTGTAAATTATATGTTACTTTATTGTCATTTTGACCCAAAGCTGACGTTTTCCATTCTCATTGCTCTCTGTGCTGGATTCCCCATACCTACATCTGACATCAGTTTACTTGCCAAGAATTTTCTTTAAAACCGTGATGTGCACATTAAATAAATAAATAAATAAATACATGTGTATACACAGCATATGAACATTAAAATGAGACCATCTAGTACACACAGGGATAATAGTATTTTGTCCAGGCTAATCATTGTTTCAGTCTCTGGGCTACGTTCTGTCCCAGTACACCACATCAACACAAACAGACTTTCTCAAAAGTATACTTTACCTATAATTGAAGTAATTATTGGGACCCAGGAAGGTCAACACTGTGGCTTATTAGCTTTCACTCCAACCCAAAGACTTTCTGTCCAGCTGCCTTTAATGTAATGCATGCAAGGCTAAATGTAGCATTAGTGGAGCCCCAGAGAGCAGGGTTTGACATTGATGACTTTGTTAAGGAGAACATATGTTTGAACAGATCGCCCCCTCTATAAATATAGGCTGTATTGAATCCCCATGGCCTCAAGGCTGGCGGCAATGTATGTCTGCATGACATTATACAAAAAGAGAACAAGGGATGTAGAAAATGTGTGTATGTGTGAGGGGGAAAGGTAGAATGAGGGGAAAGAGGTGAAACATTTTCAGTGTTTTTAAACATTTTAGCTCAAGTGGCAAATTATAGTTCAGCTTGTTTGGTGCATATTTTGCTTTGTACTTCATTTTTCCGTTCTAAACTATTCTTAATTCAGCTGATGAACAGAAAATGTGCATACTTGACCTTCCCACAATGTGACTCCGGGCAGAATGAATTTGTCACACTGGCTCTTGTTAATTTGATCAATTTCTAATTAAAAACATCACATTGGCATAAGACCAACATTTGCTTTGAAGGACAATTGATTATTGACAGCAACAGGAATTTTTTTGGACTGCAGATACAAATTAGCTCTTAAGCTAATCCTGGCACATTTACACACGTTTTATCAGAGGATATCAGAAGCCAATATACAAGAAAGTATTGTTTTGCAATAGAGTTGCACACAGATGCACACAATGATATGAAAGAAACAAACATGTAACATTCGCTCATTATGCACATGAAAACCTCTGCTTCCCTCTATACCTCACACACACACTGACAAACACCACACCGGTGACTATGGTCTTACAAAAGACTCACTGAGTATCACCAGGCAATTACAACATTTTTTATTATTTTTTTATCAGCGCCATTTTTTTCTTTTTTTTCCTTTTTCTTTTTTCTTGTGAAGAGTAGCGTTGGTTTGTGAGCATTGGGTAAATGAAGGCCATTTTGCAGTGTGAGCAGATGGTGAGCATTGAAGTGCCTGTTGACAGGTAGCCTATAGCTTGTTGTCTGAGCTGGCGTTATCACACATGCAGCGGGACACACGAAAAAAACACACACCAGTGCGCACACACTTCAGCAGCTTTGAGCCCTAATTGGTACCCAGAAGGGTTTGATGGAGAGAGAGAGACCGGTATGAAAGAGGAAATGAACATCAAAATCGCAGACCAGCTGGTCAACTATTTACCTGCAAAGCACTGAAGGAAAGAATTCCCATTTAATGTTGAATTTTACTGAATGAAATATGGACAAAATGAAATTAACGAAGTAAGCAAACGTGGATTGCTTTGTGAAGTATTATTTGGTGCCCCTGAGATATTAAGACAAAAACAAAGCCTTTTTGATGCTGACAGCTGTCATAGAATCTCAGGATATCTGGTTATCTGTTGGTCTGTTGAACTACTTTTTTTTTTTTTTTGTCTTCATTGTTAATCTAATTTTGTAACATTGTTGGCGATAATTGGATATTGCTGTGGCGTTCTCACAGTGTGGTCCTATGAAAGAGGAGCTTGTCCGTCAAACAGGACAGTTTTACGGCATGTTTTTTTCCTTGTGCGTCAGCAGGGGTGCTCTTTTCTTTGCTTCTTCACGGTGCCTTTTATTGCTCTTGCTAATTCTCCACTTATTTTGCAAACATTTATGTTGCTATTGGAAACCTGAGAGGTTATCACAAACTCATCCCTTAACCTTACTACTAAGATGCATGCATCTGCGCCACCCTGATAGTCGGTATTACATAATACACATCTACCTAGCC
Source organism: Toxotes lorentzi (assembly GCA_037833715.1). Lineage (NCBI taxonomy): Eukaryota > Metazoa > Chordata > Actinopteri > Toxotidae > Toxotes > Toxotes lorentzi. The sequence continues at coordinate 9,033,608 of JBBMJY010000022.1, read as the reverse complement.
ACAGAACCCCAACACCACACCAAATTGAGGCCCCTTCTTCCTCAATGCATGTCCGTGATAATGACTCTCAAAATTACTGCATAAAGTCAGCTGTTATTACAATAAGAAGGTAGCTTCCATCCAGGTTGTGTACAGCTGGTTTGTATTTGTCCTGTGTTTGTCAGGTTACCTATATTTCAGTCACTCCTCATTTACCCCACTATGACTTGATAAAACAAAAAGCCCCATGGGAGGACTTGGAGTTCCACACTACATACTAACTGTATGTACTGCTGTATATACCATACTCCCATAGTGTTTTTGCTATCAGTATTCAAAAAGTCAACATACTTCAGCAGCTGATGACAGGGTTTGTAGCTGGCGATCAGGCTTCAGTTGCTGTTCCTGTCCCACTGTTTTCACTGACAAGACAGCTGAAATTTCCCCCCAGGAGGCAGCTGAACTTTTCAGTCACAGTTCAAGAGAATTCATGTCAGTGTCAGCCTCGTGAAATGTACCCACAACAGAACTTATTCTGATGGTGTGCAGCTGAATTCCTTTAAATTCAATATGACTGAATTACAGTCAAAGATGACTCATAAATGTTTCCTTGCTAGATAGTTGACTACTCAGTGACATTGCTCTCAGTGCTGCTGGAAGCTATCTTGCAACAATACTAACCCTAACCCCAATGTTGTGACACACTTAGATATTTTTTAAATTTTTTTTTATTCACACCAGGAACATTTTCAGAAAGGCAACAAAAGAAACACTATGAGAACACCAAGTTAGGATAATATATACTCTGACTTTACACTGGTCTACACGCAACTTTAAATTCCTCTGAAAGGTATCTAGCAATTGCACTTAACAGGAATAAACCAGTACCTCCAACACAGTTTTTCGTACATTTAATGTGATTTCTGTATTTGTTGTGAAGTATGTTATACAGGTCAAACATTGACTGAATATATTTTGTGCATGCATTCATGTGATGTAAATTCTCTTTAAGCTAAGCTTATCTGAGGACAAATTGTCATGCGATTGATAACAGCAGCATGAGGTGTTAGTGGCAGATTGACCTCTGCAGGTCAGAATGACTCATCTGATAAACAGTATCTCCACAGCAGACGGTTTGTTTTCAGCTGACCCAGCCTCACAGATTTTTGTAGCATACTCTGACCCCTGTGTCCTTTGTAAAACTTTTTAACCATTTTATGTGTATTTGTGCAAATATACTGTATGTGCGTGCACAGACAAAATAACCAGCATATTGCTTTGTGCAGAATTGTGTGTGTCTGTGCGTGTGTATGCATGTGGTGAGAGCTTCGCAATCCAAGAAGTGCTTGCAGTCCAAATGGCGCATGGAGAAGCTTCATCTGTGTAAGTGGCCACTGGGGGCAGTGTTAAGTGTCCTGGAGGGTCTCCAAGGTGATTACACATAAACACATACACACACACACACACACTCCCACCCACACAGAGAAATTCAGAAATAAGTGTGTGTCCTGGAGGGACTGTGGGGTCGTTACCCTACTAATGGGGCCATATGGTCACAAAACAAACACAAACTGTTTCTCCTCTCTGCCTGTAATAAGGCCATGAAGATGCTAGTCTCATTCAGATGGAGGAACCAGCACAAAAGAACATGCCAGAAGATGTGGACTGAACTCACAGGGTGGAGGGTCAATAACCTGCAGCATCACTTTTCCACGGCAGCCTGTATACTGGGGTTTCAGTGATATGACAAACAGAGATAATCAATAAATGATCACATGATGGTTACAGTGTTTCTGTGGTCAAATACTAATTTCTGCTTCAAGAAAGGAATCTGTGATATTTTCATATATAGCACTATACATTAAGGTTTAGCTGCCTATGGAGACAATGCAGTCCAGCCTGTATAAGGGAAAATTTGCTGCTCTGGCGTCAGCCGAGACTGTATATGGTAAGGAGTGAAATAGAGGCTACAGCTGTGTCCCAAATCCATACTATACGTCAATTCTGAGCAGGTCCTAACAATGTAGTGTGTTTGTACTGGAAAACTGATCGAAACACACACACACAAAGGTTCAAGGGAGAAACTCCTTCAAGGGTAAAACCTGTGCTCCGTTCCTGTAACCGTGTGCAGTGTGATACAGTATGGCGTCTGTACGTTTGTTCATACTGACAGCTTTCTCCGTTTGGTCTCATTGCACAGTTTGTGATACCTATTATGAGGGTTGTTTCTGTCATGCAGTCAGTGCAGCATCTCTTCTATGCAATACTCCTTTTCTCAAACTGCTGTTTACACAGTCACATCATCTTGTTGTATTCTGTTGCCCAGTGGTTGGTATGATTGCTCTTTGATGCTCTGTTATGTGTGTTGAGAGGCCAAGTGGAGCAGCACTGTTCAAGGTGCTGCAGCAGTCGTCGGCTGCAGTTGATCCCTGAACAGTATATATACAGTATATCAGTCATCACAGCTAAATATGTGGCAAAAGAGTAGAAACCATGGCATTTTATCACTATGTGCTTTAGAATTTATGCCTAATTAATGTCCAAGAGAGAGTTTGGGCATATATGTGTGTGTACCATATTGTGTAAATCCAGGCTTATGGGTGTCTATTGAAAATAAATACACACTTTCTTGATAAAATGTGATAAAGTTTTATGAAACATATTAAAAGCATCCCTTACCTTTTTTTAAATTCCATATAGAGGGAAATGATGGAACAATCATTGTGCCTCAGGAAGAGTCTTGAGAGAAGAGACAGTGGCTGATAACGCAATGCTCGAATGAACATTTCTTATAAATATGTGTATGAAAAAGCAACAAAAACACTGTGGAAGTGACTGGGTACGTGTGCTCTTTCTGCCGATGTGGAGTTCTGTGCTCTGAGTGCAGAGCATACACACTCTATACTGTACAGTACAGGTGTTAAAGGGAAACTCCACCAGTTTTAAACATGAAGATAGGTGTACTTGTCAGTGGGAGTTCTACTCAGCCTGTGAATACAGTTGTATAATTTCCTCTGTACTGAAGCAAGGTTTTCCAAAGTCTGCAAAAATAACTGCTGATTATGTCAGAATTGTCTCCATTGGGGCTTGGAGACAGCAGATTTTCAACAACAAAAAATCTGCATTACAAACTTGAAGTGTGGATGTTTGCGAGGCAGCGAGGGTCCAGTGAAAAGATGCCATTAGTAGCATTTTGGGGAATGAAGGCTCCAGTGTTTTTGGCACTTGATCCGTGTCAAATCGGTATAAGTCATCCTCAGTTATGTGGATTTTTCTTTTTAAATGAGTCTCTTGTGAGTTCCTAACTTATTTTTAATGTTTAGTGTCACTAAAGACATTAATAGGAGTTTACCATTCACTTGACATAAGATGATATGACGGAACAAAATATAAGCCTAAATATCTTCTTCTGGTTAGCTATCCACCAGTGCCTATAGACTGCTGAATAATAATATACTGCTTCTGTCTGCTTTCAGTTTCATGGGTGTTATCCACATTATTAATCACTAATGTTTCTGAATCATTGTTGACTTATTTGGAGAGTAAATGAGGCAATAGCAGATGTCTGGGTATTGATATGACTCACCTGACCACTTGGTGGGGTTGTTAGTCCAGCTATTCTGTTGCAGGTGAAAGGGCAATATGGGATTTCTGGTTAGTTGTTGTCCAGTTGTGGACATAAAGTCATTGTAGACAGGGGCGGGCTGGGGTTGAAATTCTGTCCGGGAGCTTGGTTTGGAGAGGTCTTTTATCCGATCGCACGATGGGCGCAAGTGGAACTGTGATTTTATCAGTAATAACAAAAATCAGCAATAACTCATTGACATTGGAAAGAATGTCTAATTCAGAAAGCCACTGACATAACTGCAGGAGTGGATAGGCTTATTGTTCTGTGTGACTGGAGTTGGAGCATCAACATATGACATCTTAATATAATTCTATGCAAAGACCTATTGCCAACCCACTCCTGCACACTGCACCTGTACCTGTTTTTTTTTTTTTTTGGTGGTTCCTGCTCCACTTTCCTCCTCCTCCTCCTCCTTCTCCTGTCCTTCCTCAACCATCTCTTCCTGACTGGCCTGTCCCTCTGAATCCACTACACTGGCCTTGTCAGCTATTAACAATTACAGCAACAGTGATAAAGTTTATAGCCCTTTTGAAAAGAATTCAGTGTTACTCACTTTAATGTATTTTTCTTGAGTTGGTACAAATGCCTTGTTGTATCCATATACTAGTACTTTTGTACTACTGAAGCTTAACTTTGAATACAGACTCTCTCCTGAAATATGTTTTCTTTTACATTAAAGAAATGTGTGTGTTTCTTTTGGTCAGCCACTATGGATTTTATTTTTAATTGATAAAGCAGATTAATGATTTATGCATGTATGGTATATCATTGCTCATAGGCTACCTTTAATGTTCTGTGTGTCCTAAACACATCAAGTCTGGGATGATAGGAACATGTAGGCAGTGCTCGCTAACCTGCTGTGGCCATGCTGATCAGTTCTGTGGCTTCACTGGTCTGGCTGACTGAAGCTGCGCTGGCTTTAGTCCCTCCGCCACGGGAAAGCCCCGTCAGTTTAGCGCATCTGGCTGCATCCTGCGCTGGCAGTTTTTTCTTTTTAGCCCTGATTTTTTTTTTTTTTTTCAGCTCCACTCATTTGTTTTTCTGGCTTCTTTCTTAATTGACCCCGCTCGTCTTTCTTCTTTTCTTTTGACAGTTTGCTGACTGACTGAGCGGCTGAGCCAGTCACATGTCAGTAGAAACAGGGATCAGCTCCAATTAGGAGGGGCCGCTCGTACCCCCCCCTTAATATGCAAAATATTAGGTTGACCCAGTCCAGCGGTGCGGAACCATCCCGGTCTAACGTTACGTTCCAGTCTGTGCCACCTGCGGCTGCATGGATGCTACATTTTATTCGGGAAACCTCTCGGTAACATCCCTGATTGTAGGTAAATCATTAAAGTACAAATGTGAAACATTATGGAACCACACAACTCCTGCCCTCCAACACAGGGTAGAGTATCCAAAGGTGGGCCGCAGCGAACACGCTGACCGTCCCCCGCTCAATTGTTTTGTTACAACAAATCCCCAGACATGAAAGCCAAATGATATCAGTTTATGTATATTAGGCTTTTGCATCAAAGAAACAACTGTGACATCCTCTCAGGAATAATTATTTGACAGGGCTTGATACCATCTGTTTCTCAAAAACAAGGTGAGAACGTCCAAAAAGGACACATGAATACATTTAATATCACAGTCACGGAGATTAGTGGTGATTAATGTGCGGTGACAGTAGATAATCATGTCAATATTTCTCTATTCATATTCAGATTTTGTACTGTTCCAGCGCAGGAAAAACAAAGTGACTAATCATAATAATGTCATAGGCAGACTTTAATAGATGCATTAGGATTGATATACCCCTGGGGTGAATGGGTTATTGCTCATAAAGCAGAATCATCTGCACTGGCAATTAAATCAGATAGCATTACAGGTTCATTTAAGAGACTTTTAGATAATGTAGGCATAGAGAAAATGGTCAAATTCCTGGTAATTGCAACAAATCTAGGCGTTTGAGCAAGAATACGTTAAAGATATTATCAAAGTGGTGTGTCTGTCTGGAGCAGGACAGAGCAATGCGACTTTCATGACATTTCATCCAAGATTCACTTAAAGGTGAGTGAAGAGACTGACCCTCTCCTAGACACACTGCACCAAAATAGTTAAATCCAGTGTTGCCTACTGTATGCTGTATAGGTTGTATGCTGTAAGGATAAGGCTGGTTGACAATAAGAATAAAACATAAAGCATGCTGCCAGGCTTATCTGTTTACCCAGTGCCTATATTTTCTAATAGAAATGTTCAGTATGTTCAAGGAGGTGTTCAACATGCAGACTTTATTTTAAAAGGTTTTACTGAATTGTTTTGTCTACATCTTATGTGTGCCGGCAGGTAGACGCATACAGACTCATGTTTATCTCCACACACACACACACACTAAGAAAGGTAAACTCTGTTGTCCCAACATACTCTTCCCTACAGAGTCAGGAAAAATCGTGTGTCCTATTATGATCAGATTGCTAGCCCAAAGAGAATGCTAGTTGTAAGCTAACAGTGTGTGGATTCGCCAGAAAGGCGAAAAGGAGATGTGTAGACATAAAGAATTAGGGGTGATTGCATTAAATGTGTTTACCATTGGGAAGCGCAAATGCTGAAATACAGTACTACCTGTGTGTGTGTGTGTGTGTGTGTGCGCGTGTGTGTGCGCGTGTGTGTGCTCCAGCTGCCGTTTCACGGCAGATTAAAGCCTCCTGTGGTCAATTTGCTCTCCCTAATGTCAGGTTCCCTCCAAAGGCTGGAATCACCCGTAGCCTAGCAACCGTGGCCACAGCTAAGGGAAGTGCGGCCATGCATGCAAAATTCCACCTGCTTAGGTGTGTGTGCGCGTGCGTGTCTATATATATTCAAAATGAGAGTATGTCGTATGGATCTATCCAGTGTTGTGTGTTTTTGTGCAAATGCTTGTGTGTGCACCTTTCAGTCATGTGTTTGCTTTGGTATGTTTGGGAGAAAATTATCATTTATCACCAAAAAAAAAAAATCCCCTTTTTCTTCAGGCATCTTTTTCTTCCTTCCCATGCATTTAAACCCCATCCACTATCCCCCTTTCCAGTGATTTTGACCCCACTCACTCTCTCCCCTCATTCCTACAATGTCCACATCCAGCATGGCTCTCCAGGGAAGCCAGCCAGAGCTGCTGAGAGACTGGGCTTGGTGCTTTGTGGTTGGGCAGCAACAAATGCTCTCTGGCCTCCATGGTTTGGATCTGTGCTTTTTGGGACCAAGTACGTACTTTAGTCTGACTTATAGATTGGACTGCTGGATAGCTGGAGGCAACATGGTGATACATATTCCCTGGATAGCAATGAAAATCAGCAATGAGAAAGAGAAAGAGCAGGAGAGTGAGAGATCCAGCATTAAAAACATAAACCAGCTGCAGCAGCAGTTACCTACTTAGATATAAAGCAGATGGGATGTCTTATTTCAAACAGGATTTTCTCAAACAATGGGGACCTATACATATATAACAACAAAAGCAGACCAGGTTAGTGTACATATATGCAAATTATAATCTTATTTGTACAGTATTTTCCACTTTCACTATCAAAATTTATCACTATCAAAGGTTTTTTATCAAAAGGTTTTTGTTGAAAAACATGTTCATGAGTAAAAAAAAAAGAAAGAAGTTTTTTTTTTTTTAAATCAGTACTAAAACACCGGTTTTGTAATGCCACTGAGGCTGCAACTAAGAAGGAAGGAAGGATGGAAATATAAGCAAGGACAGAAGGAAAGAAGGGCAAGGAAGAAAGAGGGGAGCTGCGAGGCATAGAGACATGAGCCAGCAGCAGTAGATTACATTAGCAAGGCATGAGGCAGCAAGAAGGTCAGTGAATCAGATACCACTTCAATATAGCAGCACGGAGGGCAGGAGCTGAGCTGGTCTGCTATCCAAGCAGATTGCTGAGGAAGCCTTGTCTTTGCGAATGTGTTTAAGGCATTTGACCACACTGAGAACAGACAGAAGAGCTGACTCCTGGAAATGGCAGCATGTCCATTTCATTTGTTGGGGAGGAGGAACTTTGTTGCTGAGTAGATATGTATTGACAATTCAGAAGAGCTTTTTTTCCTTTTTTTTTTGCTGTCTGCTGTTTTCCAATGGGTTTTTACATAAAACAAATCACACCTGGATACGTGTGTGTTTCAGTATTTTGCTGGTCTTGCGAAATGCATATAGCTTTCATGAAAAACATGCACAGCTCACATTTGATAGATTACAAAATCAAAGTAAAATGTTACCTACAGTAAATCCTGAACATTTTTTTTTCCTGCACTACAATTTGTAAAAATCAATTACCACTACTATCCAAGAGCCATGCTGTGAATGAATCAAAATTTTGAGTGGCTATTAAGTCTCTCATAGATCATATTGACTTAGATATGGTCACTCTAACTTTTAATGGCTGGCACTTACAGTAGATGAGTAGTTCAGCTCTCTTAGCCCATTATACGGTTAGTGGACACACAGCACAATCAGGGGGGTCAAAGATTTTAGTGTGCTCCATCACTGAAGTGCACTACTCAGTTGGATTCTAATTGACCTGCTGAAAAAGGAGTGGACAAGCTAGACCTCTCCCAGTGAAAAGTAATAACCACTAATTGTCAAATGCGCCATTGGGGGAAACTATATTGCATCTGTTAGTCAGTCTTACTCACAGATGTCTAAATCATTCAGAAACAAACACGTTTACAAGATTACATAAGATGAAATCAGATGAAACTTTAAAGATGATTACTAGGATTACAGTAACATATAAAACAAAAAAAATGAACAGAAACAAAAGTAAAACGTGAGTATGAAATGGGGAGATCAATCGATGGATGCAAGTCTTAAGTACATTTTTAAAAAAGGTATTCACTGTGCCAAAATGATTTAAAAGAAACTCCTTTGGAAACTTCAAGACAACAGAATAGTGCACTTCCACAAAAGGTGATTTGGAAACTTTATATGATGATACTGTATAAGATGAGAGGGTTCCTCCAGAGTTCACTGAATTAGCTTTAGTTTGCCTCTATAGATTATAAAGTCTCTGGACCTTCAAATCTCTTGGGATGTTGATGCTCATCAGACTATTCAGGGAGCACTCATATCCTGCAGAACGGAGCACTGTGACCTCTCATTGGTTTTGTATTTAGTCCCATCTTTTTTTGTTGTTGTTGTCATTTAAGCAGAGCAATGGGCATAAACCATGAGATGAAAATGCACCCTGCCCCTATTTTCTGCTTGTTGAGAATAGAGTGAAGGATGGATATAGTGCATCCAAGGCATTTAGCTGACACCTTCTCACAGGAATTTAAATGAGCAGAGAGCTACAGTATGTTTTACCTTTCACATTTAAGGACGTTATGAAAGGACACATCTGAAAGGATCAAATTTATGATCTGTGAGAGTTACGCTGTCTCCCCTATTCTGTGTCCCATCCTTGACTATTCAGTGTCCTTTAAATAGAAACAGTGAAGGGAGTAACCTGCCTGCTCTCCAAGGGGGGGAGAAACACACCAAGGGTAGTGGAGAATGGACAAGCAGTTCTCTTTTTAAAGAAATGTGCTCATGGTGGAGGACTGCTTATTTCTCCTCAAATATAATACTGCAGGGAGAAGAATTTTTATCTACCTTTTTCCCTCATCTGTAAGCAAGAGTGATTCACTATGGTGAATTTGATGCCTTCCTTTTATTGTTTTTTTTTTTTTCTTCAGATGTGATGAGCACAGGCTAAAAGACTCTATGGAAATACTCAGCCCTTCTTGTCTTTGCTGTAATTAATTTTTTTTTTTGGTTTTGTGGAAGAATGAAATACTTTGGAACTTTATATAAAGTTTGACACGTAGTCAGTTGTGGACATATACAGCCTTGATTTTTCCTCACCACCTGGATGAAGACAGTGAGTTGATGCTTTGCCAGCACGGGCAGGTCTATTTTATAGAAGTCAAATTATAGTATTCAGGACCTCATCGGCACAGCATGTAATACGCACATCCTCCGGTCAGGCCATGTTTTCTAAACCGCTTAATACTCTGAGGAGAAGGGGATACATTGTTCAAGAGGAGTCTGTGGTTAACTATGAGGGAAAAATGATGAAGAATAATGGGTGAGGATTAACAAAATAGAAAGTTCAAGGCCTTAGAGGGGTAATGGATGCTCAGTGTAGCAGTACCCGAGGTCTTCATAGAGTGAAGGCCTTAGAAGTCTGAACAGCGTGATGCTGCTAACCAAATGATGAGAATATATTTTTTATGAATGGGCTGACGATCACGATTGAAATTCTGAGGCCATAGGAGTCTGATAGTGGATCGTGCAACATTTCTCACTTATTCCCACGCAAAAATATTTTAAAGTGTTCAGGTCCAGAGTGAATGTGTGGAAAAGTATTCCAGAGCTGTGCTGATATATTCGACGGCATTTGAAACAAAAACATAAGCTTCTCAAAAACTCAGACTATTGTTTCTACTCTCCAAGACAAATAATTTATCCATAGAAAAAAAGTGATGGTAACACCCGGGAAACCTTTCACAAATTATTCACAACACACCAACACATAATTTTCCCCGATGAGATATCAGCAAGGATGTTGACAAAATAATGTACCACCCGGACAATTCTGTCTTTGAACTGATTTGTAAGCAGAGCCAATATTGCATGCATGGCAATAAAAATGGCTTGACAGAGAAAGTGTTAAGGAAATATGAAATCTATGTCGGAACTGTGGGCACTTGATTTTTGAAAGAAAGAGTGAGTTTTGTACTCTTTACTGTACTGTGTATTTATATGCATAAGAGGCATTGTCAACATTTTATTTCATTGAAAGTTGTAGGTGGTTGTGCTTCCTTTCCTCCAGCAGCTTTTGTCAGCTGCTGCCATTTCTGGTCAACTCTCTCCACATTACAAGCTGCTGCTGTTCTGTTCTGTGGCTGTGTGTTTTGACATACTGTACGAATCGAGGTTCCTGCCAGTTCACACTTGAACTCTGAATACTCACGCCAAGTGAAGCATAAGATAAAATAAGCTGAGCTCACCATGAAAATATCTGAAAACTGCCAAATGTGTACACAAATAACCCAAAGATAACAAAGACTGTAAATGATTTTAAAAGAAAATTATAGTTTATTACAATTTGGGTTTAATTTTTGCTTTGATTTGTCGCTTTGATTATAGAAATGGTGTATTGGGGGGGGGGGGGGGAGGGGGGGGGGGGGGGGGGGGGGGGGGGGGGGGGGGGGGGGGGGGGGGGGGGGGGGGGGGG
>JBBMJY010000022.1:8987066-9022537 GCA_037833715.1 Toxotes lorentzi | reverse complement strand
TGGAAAGGGTTTGAAAAGAAAATGGGGGTTTGTTAAAGTTTGGGTTGGGTTTTTGTTTTGGGTTTTTTTTTTGGGTGGGAAAAGGGGGGGTTCACCCCCCCCCCCCCCAAAAAAAAAAAAAAAAAAAATTGCTGAGATCATGTTGCTTAAAATGGTTAAAATGGGTCCAATGGGGGGAAAAACGTGATCATCGAGACAATTATACAGGTTGTGAACAAACTGAACATTTTGCCATATTAGTTTTATGAGACCTGCCTTGTATTGTCACCAATAACCCCTCATTGTACAGGAAAATTGTGAATGCATACAATTACGATAAATACAACAGGTCAAAGTCAACAGTTTTTTCTTCCAAATAAGTTCTGCTAACTCTGGAGTTAACTTGTACTATTGTCAGACAGCTCATGTTTGTTCCCCTGTTACACCTATTTTTTTGTAATGTCACAGCGTCTCAAGATCTCACGGAGTCAAGACTATTGCCCAAAATCCCCAATTTGTTTCAAAGAGCGTTACAATCTGTGCAGCATGCAATACCCTGTATCCTTAGATTCTTGATTCAGGATTGGAAAAACCTTTACATAAAAACCCTTTTGGCAGGGGCGGGAGGGGTGGGGGGGACCTCAGGAAGAGCAACAGAGAAAGAATCTTTATCTTGCAATAGACTTGAAATGCAAATTAAAAATTATGCCCAGAACTGCAGAGAGAGAGAGAGAGAAAAAGATTAGTAGTTGGATAAGAAGAATGACACCACTCTCATGATTGTCTGTTAAATATGAAGTCAGCAGCTTAATTTAACATAAAGACTGGAAGCAGATAGAGACAGCTAGCTTGACTCAGTCCAAAGATGTTTCGATGTGTTTAGTTTTTACTCTACACATATTACAGCAACGAGATAAACTGTGTTAATTAGTGAGCTGTATTGGCAGACAGATTTTTGATACTGATAAATACAGTATATAGATGACTTAACATGAAATACATGTAATCTGTTAGCTCTGCTGCAACACTATTCAGCTGATGGCATTAACCAATGAGAGCGACTCTGAACGACCAAACAAGCGGCCATTTGGAATTGTGATGAAAGCCAGATTTTCTCCAATGAGGAAAAGGGCCTTAACAGTTTTCAAGGGAAGTGTCTGTGTGATCGCTAAGTTTGTTAAGTGTGTGTGTGTGTGCCTGCTGATAGGAGCATGTGGCAGACGTTGTCATTGTTTGTGTGTGAATGTGTATTTGGCGTGCCGGACCATCGTTGGAAAGCAGAGCGAGGATCCTAGAAGCTGTTGGAAGGAGATGATTGGCTTCAGAACACGGTAGCCCCTTCGTGACAGATGGTTGGGTGCTGGGCTTGCAGAGCTGAAATCACCCACTCTCACATATGTGGGCACGCATAAGCCTGAACACACAGACACACACATTCAGGAAGGCATGCAAAATGTCAACGCATGCACTGATGTATATGTATGCATGTGAAAACATGTACAAAGAGAGTTTGTGGTCTTTATATAGACACAAATCTTTGTGATAACAACAACCAAAAAAAGCCAGTCAGGGACACTGTATATTTACAAAAGCCTTCAAATACAAAAGCACAGAATAATGACACTAAACAAGGCAAATAAACAGACACACAGCCTGACACTAAGACAGATGCACGGACAAACACTCAGGCAGACGGGCGTGAATTTGGAAAATGGCATGAAAACAATATGTGTTCTAACCAGTGCCAGTGTTTTGGTTTTACTGGGGGTTTGCAGCCTTGGGTTGAACAGAGTAAAGCTTTGCTGTGTGTCTTTCTGAACAAACAGGAGGGGATCTGGTGCCTGCTGCTTCTGCTAGCCAATACTGCTCTCACTGTCACCGCCACCATCATCACAGCCATCAGCGTCGTAGCAACAAATAACACCACTGTGCTTGCCACTGAAGTGCGCACCGTTACCAATGCCAGAACCAAACATCCAGGCAGACACTGGTGAAATAAGCAGAGGGAGACAGAGCAACCACAGGCACATCTTGTTAGGAGGTGCAGTACATATATTCTGTATACATACAGTATAATGTGTACATATTAATAGTGCCCAACACCCATGAGAACACACTTGACTTAAAGAAGACAGACACAGCTCTTTCTCTGCTTAGACAAGGTCCAAGCGTAGAGCAGTGGACCCAGGACGCCATGTTCCCACTGTATCTCTGTATCTTTTGCACCACGTGTGGCTAAAACTAAGCTTCAAAAACATGTTGGTTGATGGATGATGAAAGGTTATCATGTCATGCAATCTGTTTTGCTTCAAGTTAGTGCTGACTTTTTCTGTACTTACAATTTTAATTTATTTATTTAAATTGGAGCCAAATAAAAGTCCCGTCTGCCCTTGTATATCCACATCCTCAAGTATCTCAGGATGAATCTCATTTTCACCTGGTGCTTTGTCTCTGCGGAAAAAACAAAACGCGTATAATCACGTACTGTGTGACGCCACATCTGGTTAGGTTTAGGCAGGAAGAAAAATGGTTATGGTTAAAAGAAACCATTAATGGCAATCGATAGGAAACAGAACAAAATGAGAAATGGTCTCCTGGAGTCTGTCCCTCAACACTATATCTCAGGAATACACTGAAACTGCTTCTCATTGTTAAGCTGCTACTAAACTGTAATTTACACTAACTGACTGGTTGAGAACATTTAAGAACAAAGGTATAGTACATCATCACCTCAGTTTTAGTTAAGTATGCAAACTGATTTATGACTGCTGAGCAAATCACCTGCATAGTGATATGCGTACATTGCACATTGTGTACATACATTGTATGACGCATAGAAAAATGTTGTAGAGCAGTGTTCTCCCTCAACTCAGTCACTCAAAGAAATGAAAGGCAACAGTGAAGACGTGATTGTACAACGGGAGCGTAAGAGGTTTCCTTCTTATTATAGGAACAACAGCTCAAGTAGTATTAATTATGATATGAACTATTTATCAATTGGTTTGAAGAGGTACTTCAGTCAAAGGCCAGGAAGGAGCAGTGGCTTGAGCTAACAAAGACTCTGTTGTCTGCCCACCCTGCATTCAGGAAAATATACATACAACAAAGTATCAGTTGTACTTAGTTGTTCCTTCTTATCACACTCCTGCTCTTTATGCTCTTCTGTCTGCTTTACAGTCAGTAAGCCTGTTAACTAGTGTAATGTTCGCCTTTTTGCCAGTCACCGTCCCTGCTGAAGACAATATGGCTCCTCTTGCCTCAGGAAAGTGGGCAATGTGTCATCATCTAATCTTTGCAGCCAGTGCCACCGCCACCATTATCACAGTCATCATCGTTACGGCAAAAACAACACTGCATTTGCCAGAACAATCAGCAAACTCCCTGCAAACAATACCATTGTATTTGCACACTGCCAGCAACTACAATCATCATTACTGATCTGGAATCTGTTGTAATTTTTGCTCCAGCAGACACTGAAGCTGTGAAAGCTTCTTGTCATTGTCACTGCACATTGACGCTGTTGAAAGGATGCTGGGTTCGCCAACTTCAAGGTCTTCACATCCACATGAGCCTTTGCCACGGCCAAAAGTCACAGTCAAAAATGAGAGCTTAACTACTGCAGCTATGGTCTGTAGTGAGCTGGTGGTGTCTAGTTACTGGGGGAAAAAGAGAGAGAACATGAGCAGGAAAGAATTGAGGCTGTCATTACTACATCCAGTGTCTCTCCTGGCAGTTTGCTTTATTGGGAAACCATGCTGTGACTGGAGAATGTCCTTGTGATGACAAGAATCTACCCTGATGAAGTGCCCTTGAGAAAGACATTGAATCCCCACCAGCTTTAGGCAGCAGGAGTGCTGTTCTGCAACTGTGAGTCTGTTCCCCAACTTCCCTTTGGAAGGAGACGAGTGAAAAGGGAATTTTTCTGCCAGGTGTTATCATGTAAATAAAACAACACAAACAATAGAAAGCTGAAAAAGAAATAAAAACAGTGCTAGAAAAACAAAAACTGAAATGCTCTCTGCATGCAAAATTAACAAAGATGTGTACATGTGAGGTGTTCTCAGTGTTTGTTCAAGTGTGCAGGGTAAAAAATAATGTTGGCTAGAAAACATGTACAAATAAGTCCTTCAGTTAAATGAACACTATGGTTCAGTCTTTAACGTTACAGGGGTCACTTTTTGTGAGGGAGGTACATCAAACCAAATGGAGTTGGACTTAGTTCCCACAAGACCACATAAATTATTTACACACCATCTGCCGGTCCAGTCATCGGTGGATGATGTCCTGTCCTGTTTGTCTCTGCTGCATAATGTACAAAACAGCTTAGTTAACTTGACGTTACCGTTTTGCAAATGCAAATGAGGAATGTAAGTTTTGTTTGTTACATCAATCTTCAAGTCTTTTGGTTCCTTTTTTCAGGTAACCCGCAACTTATTCAAAATCACAATGATAGAATCTGTAATTTTGTCTTTTTTTCTGTCGTCTCTCTCTCTCTCTCTCTCTCTCTCTCTCTCTCTCACACACACACACACAGCCCACGCTGACTGTAACAGAATCTTTCTGCACATGCATTCTTTATCTTAAACTGTGCAGCTGAATGAATCCTTGATCACCACAACTTTTACATTATATGAAGCATACTTCTGGTACTGCTATCGATTTTTAGACATAGTGTGTGTATGAGCTGATTGCTGGTTGTTTCAGTCATCTTTAGAAGTCACTGTAAACTATGCAACATGGCTTCATTTATAAAGCTGCATGAAGCTTATCTCAACACAGTTAACAATGAACCTATAGTATTACAGAGCTTTAAGGTACAGTCTCTTTAATTCAGTGTCATGAATTATGTGTCCATTGTTGAGCATGAATATGTCTCAATAAAATATACTTCAGCACTGAAAATACATAAATACACAAATACATAAACACACACTGACCACATAACAGTGCTGACTGACTCATTTGTAAGAACTTGAGAACAGCAATTCAGGCAGTGCAGCCTTAGTTTCAGGCAGTACATGCAAATCAGTAACAACAGCTGATTAAATTACCTTCATTATGATGAGGAACATCCAACACTGAGCCATTCCACACATAAAGAAATTAACTTAAGCCACTTTTCACTATACTTAAACACCACAACATACCAGAATGATTTAAACTGAACAGTTCTGAATAAATCTTGAACTTTACCTCACCTTTCTATGAGACTTTACAGCAGGATAGACCACAGCATGGGTGCTTTCTTTGCATTGACACTAACAGTCATAGAGCTTGGCAAGCCCCCTGCTGTAACTCCTCCATGGTGTTTGAGTCGAGGGCATGGCTGGGAACAAGATGCTCTCTTGGCTCTCTTCAGCTATGTAAGCGTAGATAAATGTACACATGAATATCTATTCAGGCATTTGTCATCACAAACGGCGCGTTGAATGGAAACTTTGAGTCCCAGCTCCTCTGTGAAGTTGCTTTGCTCCAGTAAATTCTGCATGTGGTTCCCTCTGTGGTTAGCCTTAGCTGAGCATCAGATTGGTGAGTTGTGAGTTGCTGTGATTCCGTGACATACGTCACGACACGGCAACAGATTGTGTGTACAAGAAAACACTACCCCCAAGCAAGAACAGTGTGATCCCATGGTGCTGGAAATATTGCATTGAAATTAAGAGACTTCACAGGGGAGCAGATTGCAAGCAGGGCCCTCTGGGACTGAAACCTCCTGAATAAGATCCAGCACTTTATTAGGCCCTTATCAGTGTCACACTTCTCCAAGAAAGTACCCGCACTGTTCACACAACTCATGTTGAAAAAAAAAATTAAAAATTGGCACAAAGAAACCTATTAAACTGAAAGATACAAATCTGCCAGTGCTTTTGTTTAGCATCCGAACACAGCATCAAGTGACCTGCAGAGTAGAAACAACTTTAATGGGCAACGCAATTTTCCTATTTGGAATTAGGAAATCCTGAGCTGTGAGTTCTAATCGACTGCAAGGTGAATTTGTATGGATTTGTATTTGTTTGGTGGAGCTGATGCCTGAGGAGCTCAATTCGGAGCAGAAAGGTCACACAAATTCATTTAAGTTTTTGTTAGAATTCTCTTGCTTGCTGTCGCCCATGTTTCTCTTTTTGTTGAAGTGGTTGTTAGTTGAAAGTTTTTTTTTTTCCTGTTAATTTGTCAGTTGTTGATGATGATGATGACAAGTAAAGCTGATGCTTTTTTGTTTTTTTCCAGACAAACGAGGGGAAGATTAAGAAGTGAGGCAAAGTTTAAAAGGCTGCCAGTGTAGGCTGTGAGAACTACGAGAGTTATATTTAACAGGAGCTTAAATGTCAGCTTGTACTTCACTGTCATGGCAAACAAACAAAAATGAAGAAGTGATTATTTTTTCATGACCTGATCAACAACAACATGAAGCAAATACATAAATTCAGGCAAAAAGATTGGAGACACTATATCAGACAGCAAATATGTTTGTTTATTGTTTAGGTTCTCACTTTCTCACAAAACTGATCATGTGGGAATTTGCGTTGGTACCTGTGAAGCTTATCACCTCTGCTTAACAATTATCTGGGCGAAACGCTCTTCAGTCGTACCGTTTATTTTCCGAAACAGATCAGTCAACTTTGCATACTATATCCATTTCTGTAACCTCTTTTATAATTCCTAACACAAGGGATTTTCTTCATTTTAAGGTTGATTTAACTTGAAATACACAGAAAATAAATGAGACGATTTTTAATGCTTCTTTTGGGAGTGGTATGGGTTTAGGAAGAGTTGTCCCATTTAGAGAGCAGAAGAATGTTTGAAGAGTTCACCCAACCGGAGATCAGATGTCCCACATCGAAATTCTTTATAAAAATATATGGTTTATTTTAACTGAATCCAACTCACAGAAGAAAAGGAAAGACGTAAAGAGTAGAGCTATAACACCTATTATAGATGTTCCTGAATGTGGCCTATTAGTTTATCATTGGTGATTATACCCAGGATATCTCCCATTATGGGAGAGACCTCACTAGTGAAGTCTGTAAAAATATATAGTCGCTGACACTAATAATGCATTTCTAAAACTAGGCCTCATTATTTTGTCAAAATACTATCACAGCCGCAGTTACAGAGAACTTACAAAGGGAAAGGGAAAAGAAACTTCAGGAGAAAAAAGTTGCAATAGTCTCCATGTCTAAACTGCCGGCAGCCTGCTTAAAGCGCAGTAATCGGTTATCAGAAGATGCTATAACACAATACTCTTTGAAACAGCACAAATTTGGATCCGAAAACTAAAGTAAACAGTGTACATTACACGTGGCAAAGCAACACACAAAACAAACTTTATAATTAAACCGACAGTCCAGTCGGTGTGAGTCAGTGTTAATGTCAAAACAGAAAATGTCGTGGACCACACACTCATCTGAGTGCAGCTCGCTTAATAAATAACATGCAGTGAAGCTGAGTGTCTTTTCATTAGGCAGTGTGAAATCTCTAAAGCGGACAAAGGGGTGAGGAGAGGTGTCCCATTAATGTCAGTGTGTACCGAGAAGGGCTAGAGGGCAACAACGGCTCCCCTACTGCACAGATTTGACTACGGAAGATTTGTCAAAGACAAGTAGCTCCTTATGAAATAATATGCTTCCGACTGTGAGGCTCATGCTTGTCATTTGGCAGAACTGCTTTCTACATCACAGCACGGCAGGATGCTGACATTCACACCATGGAGCGAGTGTGATCAGCTCTCACCCAGGCAGATGAAAAGTGGTTTATATAGAAACTGAGAGGGAGTATCATATGGTTGCACCTGGTGACAGAATATGGTGAGAACTGAGCCATTTTAAACCTAACAACTCTCTGTAAGGAGGGCACGTTTACTTCCTTTGGAATTTAAACACCGTATTTGCATCGGGTATTTTAGATCATGCTGTAATTTGTTTTTGTTTTTTCCACCCCGAGCGACAGTAGAGTGAAACTGTGAGTCCTTTAATAACACCACATTAAAGCAGAAATCATCAACAATTGTTCAAAGGTGACTTGAAAGCACATCCTTACTCATATCCACCCCCCACCCCCCATCTACTTTGGCCTTGATGAGAGTGGAGGGTCATTATGTTGCTAACAATCGGAGAGGAAAGACAAGAGTAGCTGGACATATCACAGTCTAACAGCTATCTTCTCCTCCACAACCGCTGTAATACTCTCCGGTGGGATTTTGATCATAAAGGCGTAAAGCTGGGCTCCCATCACTGGACATTAGTGGGTACAGTGAGAACATTTATTGATGAGCAGATGTGGCTTGCAGCAGTGATAAGCTGCTTGCAGTGGCTCCCTCCTCCATGGCCTCATACTTCGTCCCTTTGCTTCATGTTTTTTTTCTGGGCTGGTTGATGACTTTTTATGGTGAAGCAGAGAGATCAGAGATGAGATGAAAAGCACTCATTAACCACAGATACTCCTACTCGGTGAGAAGCAGTATTGTGCCACAAAGGTCTCGGATACTCTGGCGAAGATACAGGGGGCAGTGTTATCTCGCTGATGCAGTGCGCCCCCCTGTCCTACAGCTGCACCTCCGAGGGCTGACTGAGATCAGCGCTGCATTTTGTCTGCAGTGTTACTGCCTCACAGTCGTGACTGTCCCTCAGTAGTTGAAAGGTCACAGTGAATGCAGATCAAATCTGTGACTTGCCGTTGCAGCTCTGTCGTGTTCTTTTTGAGTAACTGACTGATTTATCATTATCATCACATCACTACTAAATTTCAGAAAATAATGAAAAAAGTCCTTCACAACCTCTGTGAGCCTGAGATGACGTCTTCAAATTGTGTATTCAAAACTGAAAATGATTCCATTTTCATCATGTCTGAGAAGCTCAGTCTGTCAAATGACTCAGTTTTTCCTTGATAAAGGACTCAAACAGTTGATCTTTTTTCAGAATTGCTGTGAATTTTCTGTCCACTAAATTCAATAATTGATTAAATGACAAATCTAGAATATATAAATCTCCAGTTTACAGTCTAGTACATTGTAGACACCAGGAGCACTTTTCATTAAGCACACTGAGATGAATTGTCCATTATGCAGTATTGATTTAACCTATTAAATCTAACCAGTAACAAAAGAAAGTTGGGTGAAGAGAAACAACTTAAAGAGCTTATCAGGAAGATGTTCCTTATAGTGTACAGTGTGTAAAGAGTAAAATATTTGAATGCCTCATCCATCACAACAAGAAACATCCAAGCTCTTAACACCTCATTTTATTGTCCCAACATTCAAAAGTACAAATAATTCAAACACAACAGTTTTATGAAAAAGAAAAAACAAACATTTACAGCAAGATTTTTATTTTGTTTCCAGTTTCAGAAATGACCTAAACTAGCAAGGATAACATGAAGTCATTCATCGCAGTAATTGGATTAATAATAAGAATAAGAATACTAAGAATAATAGCAATAATAATCATAATAATCATCATTGATAATTGTTAAGTAATAACATAAGCAGGAGTAGAGAGAGCCACGGTCATGGGGCCCTGTGAACATTTTTTCGTCTTTTTTGTCTTTAAAGATTTCGTTTATAGATTTTTCAGATAGTAAACAAACACGTCTCAGGAGGAAAATGAAAACTGACAAGAAGAGCCTAGTTCCTCTGTTCACCTTCCCTCCTCCACTACTGGCTGCGTTGTTCCTACTGGCAGGCTGCCACTATAAGGCGCTACAGGGGATGGTGTGAGCCATAGGGGTTGGGCATAGAGCGAGGTGACACAGCCCCATGTTTCAAACACCCTGACATGCACACGCATTCACACACAAACACACATTTTCAACAACCGCACGCGCTTGCTAACTCTGTCACACACGCGCGCACATGCACTCAGGGAGACGCACATATACGATTGTATATATGTGCACTGAACAGACCCAAATGCACAATCACACACACACGCACACACACATAATAACGAACACTTAACATATGTATATACTGTACATACACACATCTGGATGTACTCCAAGCTAACAAACATAGGACAAACGCACAGCACGCACACGATTACATAAAGGAACATGCATACAAACATGCACACATGCGCGCGAACACACGCTCACACACATGTGCACGCAGGGTCTAGGCGGAACACAGGCACGCATCGTAAGAGTTCAAAAGTCATACAGTGTAGGAAATTAGTTCACACATCAGAACAACATTCTACTGGGGTCGTTGCATAATTCAAGCTCCCGACGGCAGCGGGGAGCATGAAGGGGTCTGGTGGGTTGGTGGGTTGGTTTGTTGCTGTTATGACATTAGAACACTATGTGATTGGATGGCGCTGATGACGACTGGATAATGGCGATGGTATCAGATGACCCGGCCTGTAAGATGACTGAGGTGTGAGAGAGAAGGATGTACTATGCGAGCATGCGTCTGAGTGTTTAAAATGCTCTCCACACACCTCCTTCATGTTTTCAAGTCTTAACAACAAACAAAAAAATCCAATTCCTTATATTTATACTTCTGGAACCATTCCCTTACCTTTCACCTTTCAAAATATATAATATATATCATATTAGAGTATATAAAATATAGAATCGGTACAATCCCTTTTCATACCTCCAGAGTACTTCTTGAGTATAGCAACAACTGCAATAAATAACAGTTGGTGTGCAATGGTAACAATTTCTCATTTTTAAAGATTTGTTGGTATGTCATTTGAAAACATGATGAATATTTTTAAAAATAAGTTTTGACTCTTAAGTGATTTTGACCGATTTAGTCCAGTGCAATGAATGACCCTCAAACAACAATGGGCATTTGCTCCTTTTTAAAATGTATCTGCCCAAGCCTCCAAGAGCTGAATGTTATATAAAATGAAAACAAAAAGCAAAACACAAAAAACAAAAAAAAAACTCAAACCAAAAACTGAAAACTGAAAACTATGCTTTCAGACCCACATTTTTGCATAAGGTTTCATCACAAAGCGGTAGTAAGTGGAGGGAGGGTGTGGACGGAGTGGCTTTTTAGAACTACACAAACTTATCACAGGTTATATTGAACCAGAACGACTGTTTATAACATTCTATTAAGACTAAACTTTATTGAAAAAGATCTAAAGATTTCATTTTAACAAGACAAGAAAAAAGCAATAGCAAATTTAACTATTAACTAGGTTATGCATAGCGAGTAACTGTTTCTAGTAATAAGGGAAGAGCGTCCCCCAACCCTCCAGACATTTTTTTCAGTTTTCTTGACTTTTAGATTTTTTTTTAATATTGTAATTTTGATATATTGGTACAAAGCACAAACGTACTAAAAGTTCTCTCAGTGCAGTGGACTACTGGAAGAGCCTCTCCACTAGTCGCTTTGTTCCCTTTTGCTCAGAAACGGCCCCCTCCCTGTACCAGAATCACGCAAATACACAGACAATGAAACAAATAAATACATAAATACACAGATAAATTATTATTAAATAAATATATAATAAATACAAATAAATAGAAAAAAAAATAGTTTAAAAAATAGATAAGTAAATAAACTGCTAAACAAATACAGTTATATTCTAAGCTTTTGTTCGGTTTCTTTTGCCGCGGTAGTTAACTGAAAGTTAATCCAAATCTTTTTTTTTTTCTCCACAAGCAACATGACAACAATTGAACAGTTTCCTCACAAGTTTTTCTAAGTAACTGAACCACCACTTCATAATAAGTTGTCATATGAAAAAGACAAGCTCAAACAAAAGAACAGTGACAACTCAGATAGTACAGTAGATATTGTAAAACAAATGTAGACTATATATATATATATATATCATCTATTTGTACACAGCAAATAAAGACACAGTTGTCATAGATCCTTTTTAAGGAAACAAATATCTAGACTAACGAAACTAGCTAATCATCATTAAGTTTTGACAAACGTTTCACGCTCAGCAAGTAACCAAAAAGTCAGCAAGCCAAACAAAACAAAATAAAATAAATAAATAAATGAAAAATAAATATAATAAAAATTGTTTGTTCAGTGATTCTTACAAGGCCCAAAGTTATTTATCTGGTTATTCAGCAAAGAAATAGTCTCACCAGATTTTTTTGGGCCAACAATAAACAAATATTAAACAAGGAACAGCAGCTCAATTCAATGCCAACATCGAAGTTTTTTTTTTTCTTTAAACAACACAGAACAACAAACTTGGATATTTAAGATATGTGAATAATGTAGTATAGCACCTACTGTTGATCGCTAAAAGGAAGTTCTTTTCAAATGTAAGTTCACCAACGCAGAGCGAAGAAAATGATATAGATAATGTATAATATGCTCTCTAAATGGATAGATGTGTATATATCTATTTACTGATATCCCATATCAACTGATGACAAAAACAGGAAAACAAGTGGACAAAGGGTCTTCTTGCTTTGGGCTCTGGACTATAAGGATGGTTAGGCCTTGGAAAGACCCCTCTCCCTTCCCTTTTGGGTATCGCTGTTGAATAATTACACACTAGTACATATGTGAAAAATTACCAAAATCACCTGCCTCAGTTTGCATCCCTTTTCACAAAACCTTCCATCTACAAAATCACTGCCAACTTGGATTCCCCAAAAAACAAACAACCTTTGATCCTATAAAGTACCACGGCAGAACGACAAGACAAGGTGGTGCCCCCTCCCTCCCGCCCCGGCCCCCCCAGTTAGCCAGTCAAAATATTTTTCTCTTTTTTCAAATCCAGATTCTTGTAAAAATTCTTCAATAATTATTATTTTAATCATCATTTATAAAAATAGATCTTCTTTCTCTTTATTTTTATCTTTTTCTAAACGCATTTTTTCAAGCAAAGAGATCTTCTCTTTGGCAACAGTGTTATTTTTTTTTTTTTCTTAAATTACTGAACGTGTCATCAGGAAAGCTAACCCATCCCCTCCCTCGCCCCATCTCCCTGAACCCCTGTGAGGAAAGACATTATGTTTTGTTTGCGATACAAAACAAAAACAATGTTAGAAATTCATTTTTTTTCTACATAAGAGTTACTGGGATTGTGGAATCCCGTTTATAATCGATTAGGGGAAGTTTTTAATACACACTAAAAATGAATGAATGGTTCACCAATTTAAAAAAGAGCCCCCTCCCTTTCACCGACAGGGAGGTATATAATACTAACGACAGTGGATCCGGATTTACAAAAGAAAAACAAATCCTGAATCAAGACAGAGAAAAGGTTTCAATCTAAAAAGGACATTCTCTTCTCTGAAATAAGGGGATACAGGGATTTGCTACTGTTTACACAGAAGAGAAAAATCATTTTAACAACCACAACAAACAGAAAGAATATACAACAAAGAGAAGCCTGCATTATCAGGAGCTCCCAAAAACTCATGAACATTTTCATCATTTCATATTTGTAATACTTAGGCAACATTGGCTTATAGGTCCAAAGTTATAATATAAGCCATTTCTAGTTCAATTTGTTTGATGGTTTGTCGGTTGCTTTGTGTTCCAGTTGGAGTTTGAGTTTGCTGTGTTGGATGGCTGTAGTAGGGTGGTAGTGGTGGTGACTGAAGGGGCTAAGGGACGGGTGGAGGTGAGGGGGGAGGTTGGGGGTAATTTTGGAGCAGACAAAGTCGCGGGGCAACTGCTTCTACCTGTTAAAGTTCAGGACTTGTGTGTCTTGTTAGTCTTGAAGGAGACTTGCAAGACACGGTCGCCCAACCTGTAGCCGTTGAGACTGGCAATGGCCATGGCCGCCTCGTCGTAATTCGTCATGGTGACGAAGCCAAAGCCTTTGCACTTGTTGGTGTTGAAGTCACGGATCACCTTCACATTGTTGACGGCACCAAACGGCCCGAACAGCTGCCAGAGCACACTCTCATCAGAATCTGGGGACAGGTTGTACACGAAGATGCACCAACCAGTGCCCGTGTGCCCGGGGATGTTCATGCCAACCAGGCTGGTCATGCTGTCAATGGTGATGGGAGAAAACCTGAGAGGAGAGGCAGAGTGGCGAAAAATGGAGGGAGAGCAGAAAGACAGGGAGAGAGAAGAAAGCAAGTTTTAAGTGAACAGGTTAAGGCATGCAGTGAAACTCAATGTCTGTGTCTACTGTACATGAAATGGCCATAAACTGGTGAAAAACCTATCTACATCTTACTTTCACCTCACAACTATTTAGTTTTTCTGGATTTTAAAACAGAACCCTCCTTCCAAATCTAAAACCTTGCCATGATGCTCACCTGCATAATAAACTAGAGCCTGCAGTCATATAAAGTAACAAGCTTGTGGCCTTAGTCTGCTAAATATTTGCAGTTTACTAATCACAAAGATACTGATCGCTAAGACAAAAGAAGCAATTCAGATAAATTATGATGCATATGCGTGGATGCTTTTTGTATGTGCACGTATGTTTATGTCAAAATTAATGAGTTTGTATGCGAGTCTCCACTGTACCACTAAAGCCTCCCTGAGCTCCTCAGATCTGATAGCCTCCTGTAAAGAGTGACGACAGCGCTGCTTGTGGGGCTATATTTCTGCCGAAGGAGATGCGGATGAAAGTTCTGTCTTTGTGTCCTTGAGTGGCTCCTTCAGGAGCTAAATTGCAGGAAGTTGTTGAATTAAACCCTTGCTAGAAATTCATCAAAGATCATGCACCAGCCTGCTAAATCTGTTCTCATTCGCCTCATAATCTTCTTCCTTTTCTTGTGATGCAAGAGATTTGAATCCTCAGTTGACTTCACTTAATTGCCTTTCCGCTCAAAGGAAAGGGAAAGGAGAAAAAAAATACCCCCACTTTTAAATAAAAGGTAAATGAGATAAAAAGGTTCATTTCTTATGCCACCTCCCTCCAAGAAACGACGATAGGCATTATTGGGTATGCTTTAATTGAGATTTCCGCTTTGCTGCAGCTGTCTCAGAGAAGGCTGCTTTCTTAAGAAAAGGGAGGGAGGGAAAAGGGAGCAAACTAAATGGAAAATGGAAGCACTTTACAGCCCAGTGGCATTAAGGTACAAAGTGTATTCCTCCCACTCCTACTGCAGTCTGCAGGGTGTTCTGTTCTGGTCTATTCCAGAGCTCGTGGCACTGATCGATAGCACGGCTTGCTGCTCGGGGCCCCCACCCCTCTCTCTACAGCAACTATATATGGCCGGCAATTACTACGACCTTCCTGCATGACTTTGGTCATGCAGAATCCGCTTCTGGCTTTTGTGGTTGCTGTGGACACAGTAAAAAAACTCCAAGGGTGGTCGGCTCATTTGCTGTAAAGGGCTCTTGGCACAGATTAGACTTTTTTTTGATAGTGTTCTAGTAGTATAAGACAAACATATTATAGTAGTGTGTATCTATCTGTACGATTAAGAAAAGAGGAAATGTTTTATAAAACTATATGCCAGCAAATTGTAATATGATAGGCTCAAAATACTCGGTCTCTGATATCTATACATGGCCTCAGTGTCTTGTTGAGAAAATTTTAATATTTTCTCCGGCATCAAGCAGGTGGAGTCTTAAAAGGCTTCATTACGTCAAGGCCTTGTGTGACATGCTGGGCTGTGCTCAGGCCTCTCGTGCTGGGCTAGGAAAAAAAAAAGACTTGTGGTGATTTGTATGCAAAAG
This sequence comes from Toxotes lorentzi, assembly GCA_037833715.1. Taxonomy (NCBI): domain Eukaryota; kingdom Metazoa; phylum Chordata; class Actinopteri; family Toxotidae; genus Toxotes; species Toxotes lorentzi. Next base: position 9,006,984 of record JBBMJY010000022.1, on the reverse strand, counting down.
CTGGAGTATGCAAGGAGGTTTGTGAGAGGACGGTTTGGAGGCTAGCTAACACTGCCACTGTGAGGATGAGGAGATGAGTGTTTCTGCATGTGTGTGTGTGTGTGTGTGTGTGTGTGTGCAAACGTGCATATGAGCATACCCATCAGAGCGGGACCAAACACTAACCAATGTTACAGACGAGACCAGGGGTTGCATAGCAACAGTGTAGCTGACCAGATATCTTTTCTGTCCTTTCTAAAGCCAACCATTTCCAGCTCTTAACATCCTTCTTTTCTTTCTTTTCATATAATAACCTCAGATCACTGAAAAGCACCTCTAACTTGATGACATGCTATACAATCAGAAGGGCTAAATCAGACATTATTTTCACCTTTAGAAAATTCTGTAAAGGGCACAGTGCTGACCGGCCAAGGGGGCACCAGGGTTAAACCCATGAATGCCACAATGCATCACTATCAGTGTGTTATTCTGTGACTAGATTTTGAATTCCTGCATTTGACAGAATTACAGCTTTTTAAGGGAACTTGCACAGAGAACATTTCTCTCGAGCTAAAACTTTTTGTTTGTGTAGCTAAGCTGACTTCAGATGGTGTCCCCTCTGCTCGCAACATGCAAGATACCACCGTCAGCACATGAAACATCTATCACCACAGTGGGTGCTGCTCTGGGTTATGTAACACCTATGGTAGCGAGAAAGCAAAATGAAACATGGAGGCGAAAGGAAGGAATTCGAGCAGAGCAGTGCCAAAGATGGAGCTGTCTGCAGTGAAACAGCATTTCCTGTTTCCAGCAGGGATCCAGGTTCATCCAGCCTCATCCCATGTCCTAGTTAAACGGTACCTAATCTCAGCTAGTACTGCCAAGAAATTACAGCAATATATAATTTTGTCGTGACTTCCACTGTATAGATGTAGATCTATGACACAAAGGAGTGTGCGCATAGGTGATTATAGATGTACAAAGGTCTTGTTCTAATGACATAGTGGAGAAATCTCCATAAAAGCAATGCGACAGATTAAAATTTTGCTTTCAAAGAAAGACTATAGCTGTAGAGTGACAAGGCAGGAGAACCTGAATCCGGAAGAAAACAACACACCTAGAAATTAGGAGTTTTACACCAGAGAACAAAATCCATTCAGTACACAGAAACAACCCAAAACAATCCAAACAACACCAGCACTTGTCATAATCAAAACAAAGCAAATTCATCACCACTGAAAACAAAGGCGGATTGTTTTCTGCTTTTTTTTTTTTTTTTTTTTTTTTTCCACCTTAAGTGGTCGGTAGGGTTTTAAAACCAACTCAAACTGAAGAGGAAAAAAACCAAACAAATTAAAGAACCAAAAATGCAGTTGACCTTGAACGAATTGTCAAACGCAAAGTAACTGTAAAAATACAAGGAAACATAAACGGAAAAAAAAAAGAACAGAAAAAAGGATATTGAAAAATCATTGAGTCAACATGGACATCTGGCATTGGGTGAAGTTTTTAATTACCTCTTTACGCCATAGGCCATATTAAGCAAATTGTCCAGCCTGTAAAGAGAAGGAGGGTTCTGGGGTTAATGGTGGGCAGATGGTCGACTCACTCAATGGAACTAATGTTAAGTCCCTGTAGGAACTGCATGGTCCTCCTCACTCAAGAACAAACAAACCCATCTACAGTTGGCCCATTACACTGAGGAGCCCCACCAGAAAATGCTATCATCAGTGAATGAATCTACAGTACCATCAGTATGGTCGGCACTTGCTCAGTCGGCCACTGCTCTACTTCACAGGTTTCGTTGTAGCCCTGCACTAGCTAATGCTAGAGCAGAGTGCTATAAGCACATTGCCATTACTATAGGTATAATGGTTGTTATTCAAGACTAGTGCAGTGGGACTGGTCACAATTCAGTATTGCAGTCACACACAGAGCCCTAATGGCGGCAGGACTTGCTATACTAGGCTATGCTAGGATGCTTGGCTAGCCATAGCGTCACGCAGTGGCAAGTCATTGCTTATTTTATGTTACAGGACACTGATTGTGGGTTTCCACACAATTCATGCCACCACATTGATGGTTTATTAAAAGATGGGGGGAGGGTTAATGAAAATTTACTTTCATAAACTACGTTCTTTAATTCATGTTAACTCAATTGAGAGAACACCTGAGATGACAGGAAATGATCCAGAGTTCTGTCAGTGTAATGGTTTGGCATTTGAATGATGGTGAGCGAGAAAGGCGATGATGATTAGTGTGTTTTTTATGAGGTAGACCAACAAAAATCACAACTGAACATTAAACTAGCCATGAAATTGTGAATGTCTGTCTTTGCGGTTGGGGTCAATCTGTTAAGTGCTAACAGGTCAGGTGGAATGGCTGAGTTAGAGGGTGTCTTCAAAGGGTTAGTTTTCGGGAGATGTTCTGGTTTTGGAATAATTCCAGCCTGGGAGCTACAGGCATTGTAGTCAGCCAGGGTTAACTACAGTTTATGTGCATGTGGCTTAAGAACCCAGCAGGCTGTGTGTGTGTGTTTGTGTTTGTGAGCCAGGCAACAGAAACCTGTGGGCTGTATGAAATGCTGGCCCTCTCGGATGGATGCAGTCTGCTTGGTGACTCAATGACCTTCATTCCTCACTTGGGTCTGGCCTGTCTCATGTCTTATTAACTCCTCTGGCCTAATGGACAGGGGCCACGGGTTATTGAGCAACAGCTGGCCGGTGACGCCTTGTTCCTCTTGAAAACACTATAAACTCTCTGACTTTGACTCGACTATCAGTGTTGTTTCTCTTTGTCTCTTTCAGTCAACAAGCCTTTGCTTTCTTGCAACAAGACTGCTTCATGTCATTTACCAAAACTTTGAAGTGAGCATTAAAACCTTATTGAAAATATAATTCATTTCACCACAACATAATCCAGATATTTATTCTACTATTATCACCGTTTAGAAGCATTATTGTTGTCTTATTTTATATATATATACACAACTGCATTATTATTTGATTGCAATTAAAACAGCAATTAGGTTTTGAAGGCTTGTAATAAGTAACTTTTATAGTAATAATTATAATACTATTTGTATTAATCGTTTTAAATTAAATTTGCATTACACATTAGAGATAACAGATCAGTAGTCTTCTAATCAGGGACAATTTAACACCGGGATGCCAGGTAATTGTAGTTAAGTACCTTATGAATTAGAAATCCTGCAGAACTCTAGGTATCAGGACTGAAGAGCACTGCAATAACCTGTGTTTAAAATACTATTTTAACACTGGCTCCCAAGTTACTTTACAACAACTGATGCTGTTAAAATTAAAATATTTAAGATGAGTTTAAATGTTTAAGGTTTAAATAAAGTCACATTGTGATAAGTGCAACACTGAAATCCACCCACTGAAGTCGGCAGAGTTAATCTTAAGTTAATTTTAAGTAAACTTTTCGGGCATATTGTAGGTCTTCTTAGTACAGGGGTTCGAAGTGTGTCTGCATTGTAGCACTTTTGTCTCTCTTAACAATACCAAAAAGTACGAAAGCCCTAAAACAAAGAAAAAAGTAGAGAAAAGGATATATGGAATCATTAAAGCAGTAATTAGCCCATTACGGAGGAAGGGAACAAGCAGGCTGCTTTGTGGGTAAATGAGTCAATTGGAGAGGATGCTCAGAGGAGAGACGCTCCAGGCCTGGGAGCATTAAGACATCTGCTGGCCGCCGGGCCGTTGGGCCACAACAAAACAACCTGCTGCTAACTCTCTCTCTCCTCTCAGCCCCTCTCTCTCGCTCTCTCACACATGTATGAATGCACACTGATGTATGCTCACCACGCAAACACTCTGCCAGCTTTTCACACTGCCTCTCCAAGCTTGATATAAACAATAGGGCTTTTGTGATTTCTCTCAGTGCATGTTAATGGAGGAATGGGCGTTTTTTTTTGTCTTTTCTTTTTTGAAACAAAAATCAGCTCAATTAAAATTGGCTCCTGCCCTGGATATAATAAGGCTAATTTGCTAATTAGTACCATTAGTTAACGACAGAGGATCGGAAACGAGTCGGGATCTAGGGCTCGGTGTATTGTGCTTCAGTCGATTATATTTACTGTCTTGGAGAGGGACCATACAAGCACAGTATACATGAACATGTGTTACAGCAGGCCCATATGATTTAGTCACACAGGATGAATGTAATTACAACTGTAGTTGAATTATACTGCATTCTGCCTGGTCTCTTTATTAACGTGGGTTTTACAGACGTGCGGCGACTTATTAATAATGTGAAGGAAGTATTGATTTGACAGTATCTAGTAGGTAGATTTTATTTATCATTGCTAACTGGCATTTAAAGTTGATTTGTTTGAAACATACTATTTTAGCTTGAACTTTTATTACTTGAATTTTACCTCGTCATGGAGCTAACAGTAGAACGAGCCTGACAGAATACTTTGTTATATAAGGAAACAGAAAATGCCCTTTTGCACTGTTGTCCTTAAAACACTGAGTTAAAAAAAGGGGACTGTGCACATCGAGCACATTTACAACTTCTAAAGAGTTGAGGTTTTAGTGGAGGGCTTGGGAGCAGAGAGCAGGAGCACAGTGAGGAAGTGTCCTGTGGTTGTGAGTTGTGATGAGAAGCGACAGCTCTCCTGCGGAGCCTGTAAATTGGCTTGGCGTATCACAGACACACAGCCACGCTACATCGCTCAGGTGTCACACCAGGGAAGCCGCTCCAGAAGAAAAATACCTTCCAAGCTCTGACTTTGATGGAGAGTAAACAGCACGACCGGCTTACTGTTATTGAAAGAGAGAGGAAATTGTATAAGCACATAGTCTGTCTCTATTCTGAAACATTCTTTTTGGATTGGATGATAGAGCGAAATATCATACGATCACCTGTTTCTGTAGTAGAGGGGAAAGGTAGCATGACCCCAAGGAATAAGCCCTAACCATCTCTAGTGTTGCAAAAACATTTAAACTAAAAAAGGACTGTTTGTGTCTTCAGTGAGCAACAAGAAATGATGAGGTAGGATGACATATATGCCATATATCAGATGTGTACTGTATATATGGTTAAATGATGGCTTGGTGTAGAGCTTACAGACCTGGGCAAAAACCTTCTTTCTTCTTTCATATGCACTCAATTTAATTAAGTTGAAACAAGATTAACATGCAAATCCTTAAATTAATTTTGGCATCATTTGTTTTAATGTGCCCTTTGTTCATCGGATTTAAGACCTAAGTCTCTCTTAAATAACTTGCGCATTATTCAATACCTTTAAATACATCTAGCAAATGTATAGAATGGCAATGTATTTAAAGGACGTTAAACTAAAACAAAGTACAACAACGATATGGTTCATTGTATCAATTTGCCCATATTATGAAGAATCAGGCCTTTAAAGTCAGAATGACAAAGAGTGCCAAGTAAATGTAGTGCTTCTTTTTTGTTTGATAAACATTTACACTATTTTTATCCAAACACATGCTTTTGCCCAGGCCTCACAGAGAATATTCTGGGATGTGTTGGCACGATGGCAGGATGATGAAATGAGGGGAAATACGTAGTTGTGAACGACAGAACCCCACAGTCTCTTATGAACAGTTCCTCTCTGATCTGGGTGGACCCACACAGAGTGCTCGCAGGGCCTGATTTTACTGACACTTGCACCAGGTGCAGAGCTCACACCTGTTGTTCTAAAAGGGGACATATTTGCCGAATATGAATGTTCACAGGAGAAAAGTTGCATCATTGCTGATACATAGACATTACTGTGACTCATGCTCTCTACATGTAGGCGTTACATCCCCTGTTTGAACACTGTGAATTGCATTTGGTGCAAATGTTTTCCAAATCAGGCCTGTTGTTTAGAACAGACATGTTTCCTTGATTAAATGCATTTATTGTCATGTTAACCAAGAATAATTGCTATTGAGTTTAAGACTGATAACTCGTATCAGTACTTTTTACCCCCTAGATATGAAATCTCCCAAAACCACATAGGAAATAGCAATAGTAGTTTTATGGCATCAAGGTTCTCAAATGTTAATAACGCTATCAGTAATACCACATTAGACAACATATGTTTTTTTTTTAGAATTCATGTTATAATGCAAAACGTATTATTACTTGCGTTTCATTATTCTTAACTTGGACACATTGAACTGGAGTTTCCCAACCTTTTGGGCGGATTGACCTTAACCATTATAAATCTTAAATGTGTTTCTGACACTTTGTGTTTCATTTTGTCTCGTCATAATGTCTCTGGAATAGAGCTGGGAAATTGGAAAAGCCGCTAGTCATGGGAAATATATATCCCACTCTGAATTCCTAGTTAATTTTTTTTTTTTTTAAATAATCTGTTTTAAATAATGTTACTCAACATAGAAGCACGAGAGGCTCCTGGATAATGTAACAATGCTATAGCTTTATAGTCATCAGTTTTAAGTATTTTAACTTTATTTCTAAGAAATGACGTGTTTTCCATCACTTTAAGACTGATGGCTTGAAATTCTACATTACCCTGGCTTCTTCTCCATAGCAACGGCCGTTGCTGCTATAGAGAAGAAGCCAGATAGAAATGCAGTTCAGAGCTGTAGCAAATTCAAAATGTTTCCTTGCTGCAGCTGTGAACAAATCATGGTACCGCGGTTGCCAAAAGGTTACTTTGGTTCCAAAATATACCAAGAAACTGAAAGTGATTTCATTTAAGTTGCAGATTGTTTTTCAGTTTTCTAAACAGCATAATCTTTAGCTTCTGTCCACCATTAGCTGTGCACACAACAAAATTTAAAGTTTAAGCTTCTTACCTAAATGCATTTAAAGTGCATCTTAGGAGTCGTAGTTGACTTCTCACCTTACATTTTTATCTATATAAGCTTGCCAGCTATCCAGTCACTTCACATTACTTAGCGGTTCTAGTTGGGCAACCAAATTAATGTCAGAAGACCCTACAATGGGTCAGCTGCCAAGGTTGGGAAACTCTCTATTAACAACACCTTAAAAATAATATATCCTGATTTAATCTTCATGCTGTGAGTACACTGCTCAAATCTTTTCCCACCCCATCCTGTCTCTTCTGTGTTTCACCCCCTCCTCCATGGTCACCTCCATGTCTCGCCCCAGCACTCACCTGAACCTCTGAGCCTGGTGGTGGAGGGGCCCTGGGTATCGGCGATTGGGGGACTGGTAGAGTTGTGACAGAAGGGCTTGGCTGGTCTTCTGGCTGGGGTTGTTGGCGAACTTGACTGTGATGGGCTCGGCGGCACCCGATGGCTTCTGTCCATTCAGGCCTTTGATGGCCTCCTCAGCCTCTATCCTCTTATCAAAGCGGATGAAGCCCACACCTCGGGAGCCACCTGCGGGGCCAGCAGATCACAAACAAACAGGGGCCCCTTTTACTTTACAGGGTTTAAATGGAACATGTACTGTGTATACATACAGTATGGACTTTATGTTTGGCTAATTTTTGTGTTTTCCCAGTTCAACAGTGTTAAACACAATTTTCCCAAATAGTCTTTATACATTTGCACATGGCAGGAGACCAGACACTGTTGTTTGCTATAAAGGAACTCTTTTAAAAAATGAGTTTACGACTTTATTAACGAAATTATTCTGATAAAAAGGAATTAAGGGTGACTGTAAAAGACAAGAGTCAAGCACTAAACACAAAAAAGCTGAAGCAAAGAAGCAGCTTGATAAAGCTGATAAAGTGAGATCAGTTTGTATGACTGAATCCTCTCGTGATGTTGTGTGCGTGTGTGTGTATGTCATTTGTTCTCAGGTTTCTCTTGAGAGACGGTTCCTGCTTAAATTAAACTTAACTAACTAATGTATGAAGAACTGCAGCAAAGAGCATTCAGACTGTTCTTATTTTAATTCTTTACATTTCATTATTCTTTTTTATTTTTATTTTTTACCTGACTGAGGTTTATTTTGACTTCTCTGAGCCCCCTCCCATCACCACCCCACCCCCTCTGAAACCAAACCCAATGTGCTGCATTAAACACAAGGATTTATAGAAGATTTGTAGAAAGAAAGAAGACGAAGATGAATAAAAGTAACAGAAACACACATACACACACCAGTTGTAGATTGAGCAAATGTGCTATTGCACTGGTCCTGGGTCCACTGAAAGCCACACAGTCCATTCTTCCTTCAGGCTAGCTCCAGTCACAGTCAGCCATACACACACTCTTCATGCATTGTTCTCAGTGACATTTGAGCCGTTTCCTTGGAGATATTTTTTGACTGCCACCTGAGAGGAACATTTAGAGACGTGCTTCCTGGGAGGTCCTTTATTGGTGTCTGTGAATGCTCTGTGTGCGTTACTGACTGTATATATGTGTGTGTGTGTGTGTGCGTGTGCACTGTTATCTATTAATGGATGCTGTGCCTTGTTTTAATGAGGCTGCCTAGATGGCCCAGAGGATGCTCGCTCAGTGACAGCAGCACTCTGCTGAAGAGACTATTTACATAACACTGTGTGTGCACACAGGCATGTCTGTGTGACTGAGACTGAATAAAAGAGAGGCAGTGAGAAAGAGGGGAATTTTGTGTTTGAGCATCATTGTGTGCAGTCTCTGTCTCACACATAAAAAGCCCTCCTTATTGTTATTCCACATTTTTGTACATGCCATCCCACTCCCCTTCTCTTTTTTATACTTCCTGTTGGCTTGTCTCATTGTACTCGCTCTCTGGAATTCTTGTTTGGAGAAGCACCTTGACCATCTCACTCCCCCTTTTGTTCTCTTTTTCTCTCCAGGACACAGGCACCACAAGGTTATTTACTTTCCAGCCAAGCTACTACATAAAAGACACTCCAATGATTAATGAAAAATGTCTTTACAGCTCTTGTATTGGCCATAAAATTGAGAGAATTTTAGGTAAAGCTTATTATTTTTTGCCTGTCTTTCCCAAGAAATATAAAACACAACAAAATCTCAGAATTCACTGATTTTATCTGTATTATGAAACTACAACTCTGGATTTTAAAATGATACCCAAATCTGGCAGAAGTCATATCTTACAACAATTAGCAGCACAAACACTGTAGTTTTATTTATTTATTTTTTCACCTGGAGAGACTAAGTAGCTAATTTGCACGTTCTCTGCAACTTTGTCACCTTTCAAATACTAAGAATTTTCTTAGCTGTCAACTTTTGGGAGCACGAGGATAAAAATGCTTATTTTTCACTTTTTCTTCCTTTTTTTTTTTTTTTTTTTTTTTTTTTAAATAATTGGCCCTTTTGTGAAAATTGATTTGGGGAAAAACAATCACTAAGCCTTGAATTGTTTTAATGTGTCTAATCAACAAGGTTTTGACTTTGCACCTAAGACACAGGGAAACCTTAACACACTGTTTTCACTGACCACACACAAGCTGCCGTGCATAGACCTGAACCACAACAATTCCCTCACACCTGCTGGATGATCTCATTAGCTCCTATTCAGTGAAAATTATTCTGTTTTATCCTCTCTCTCTTTTTTTTTCCTTACCTTTCTGCCTCCCTCTCCCCTGACAGGCTTTCACAGTTTCCCCTCCCTTACTTCTTTTTGTGCCAGCTCTGTACCTGTACATTTTAATTAGCTTGTCAGAAGCAGAAAAATAACAATTCTAATGGGATCTACACAGTGCAAACAACAACCAATGCTGTTCCTTCGATTTTCTTCATTTATTGTAGTGTAGTTGTCATGAGTGTGCTGTCGGTGAGGTAAAATGGCAGTCACTGCTCGGGGAGAGCTGTTTCTCAGCTATAGTCAGTAACTCTCATTTGTAATGGACATTTGCAGTTTTTTGGATTTGTAAATTTAGGGAGCATCAAATAACTGGAACACGCCCAATTTCACATCGGTCTGCTGCTATAAGGCCCTTAGCAACTCCAAGAGCCCTGCTCAAGGGCACCTCAGTGGTGGTTAACGAAGAGGATAGCATTGCTCATTCACTTCTTCCGCGAGGCGAGAGAGGAGAAAAGAGGACTGTATTTGTCCTTTAATCCTCACACTTGTTTGGCCTTGAGCTGCTCCTAAGCTGGTTCTGGCTGGAGGGCCTCTAGACAAATGCTTGGCATACAGATGAGGGCATGGCATAAACTCACACACACACACACACATACTTAAGTGATGACTTGAAGAGGTGCTATTGAGAATGAAGTGTGAAAAGAGGAGCGGAGATGTCCGTGACCATTTGCAATTGTCTGTGACCGATTGCTGAGTGTGTATGTATGTGAGAGAGACTGAACGTTTCTATGTGTGCAGTTTTGTTTAAGTGTGCACCAGCTATTCTCCTTGAGTTTATACAACAGCACTGTAAGGAGGTGAGACAGGTGAGGTGGCAGTTGACCCCATCACCCATAATTCTAGCAAACCCTAAATGTATGTGCATGCACAAGTGTGATTATCTCCTATGTAGTATGTCAATTTGTGTCTACAGGCTACTGTAACAAGTGCACAGCAGTCTGGGGCGATATTGTAATGGACTTGGTCAAGATTTCAAACTTGGAATGGGAGTTAGCAAGTACTGAGAGCACTAACAAGTTCAGGTAGTGAAACAGAATGGATGTTCTTTGGCTCACATACAGCAGAGTGAAGTCGGCCCCTCAGCCATAGTTCAAGGTTTTGCTGTGAAACACTCTGTAAGTAACGCTTGTTACTCTGTTTAGTATCATTAGAGAGGAGGAAGGGATCAATGGGACTTTGCCGGTGAGATATCAGATGGTGGTGTGAAATGTGAATTAGCTGATATGAAGGCGTATAAATGTTGTGATACTATACAACCAAACACCCCTGATTAACACTGTTCTGCTGATTTGACCTGACTATCCACTGTCGTGCATTAGCTTGTTTGTTTTGTTTTTTTTTCTTTGGATACTTTTCTTTCTAACCTCGTAAGAACATGTTAAATAATTATTTTCTAGCTTATTGGAATTATCAGTCAGCAAGGGGAGAGAGAAGCCTCATAAATCTCTTAATCCTCATAAGTCCTCACATTACACTTAATGCTGAATGTATCTTTATATCACAAAGTTCACCAGGCATCACATCAGTGAGTCAAATACTCCATGAGTGCATTTAGGTTTAATGTGTTCTGAAGTTGTCACATCAAATCAGATCATTGGTACAAAATAACTGGAGGGCAGAGCAGGATTGTATACTATCTTTACCTTTATCTTAAATGAGAAGTTTCATTTTTTAGAAAACTGGCAACAAACCTTATCTAAAACAGCTAGGTATTGTAGTTTTTAGCAGCAGATTAATGCACACCGATAGTGTGTGTGGGACTGACTCAGACTAAACTATAGCACCCATGTTGGTTATAATGATGGAGCACATCATCCAGTGCAGCAGTGTGGCTCATTTTGTGTCCAGTGGAGTTCTATGAACACTTGTCAGTGGGATCAGTTTCATCAGTGGTTTATCCTTAAATATTATCCAGGGGTTTGTCTGAGAAAAAACTACATGCAGATGAAATAAATAAACCAGTTTTAAATGAAAAAAAATTCTGCTACACGAATCCACATGACTCTCAAAATGTGTTCAGCTGTTTTTTTATTATCACTCTGTCATGGCATATTAGCATTATAAACCTTGAGAAGGGTTTATTTTTCTCCTGTTAAACATTATAACAAAAACAAACTTGCACTCTATGAAGCAAGCTGCCAGTCTAGGGAGTCCAACCTAATGACTGTCCTTTCAACCAGCCCCAGAAGCCTAGGCTACTTATCAACCGCCAGCCAGCCATACAGGCAACATTAGAGCACAATGTACTTACTAAGGTACAGCAATCTGTCTTTCTCTCTCTCTCTCTTCTTCTCACTCACCTTTTCTGCTCTCCCTCTCCTCCACAGTAATCAGCAGAGGCTTATGTAACTCTCTCTACCTGTGCTTATCTCTCTCTGACACACACCGACAGGCACATTGGCTGCCTTACTAATAACACGCTGCCTCAATCTAGGGAGGGGGGGGGGGAGGGAGAGAACTCGGGGGACGAGAAGCGGGTGCTGGGGGTGGGAACAGGCAAGGCAGGAATGAAAAGGAGAAAAGGGAAAGATTGGGAATGAGGAGTAAGGAAGGAAAGGACAAATGGAGAGAAGGTGATAGGGGAGAATGTTAGGAGGTGACAGTAAAAGGAGGATGATGAAAGGAAACGGTGCTATTCTTGTTTGCTCCTGCCCAAACAAAGCCGCTCTTTCTCTAAAACCTACTATCATTTCCCCAAACACTGACTGACTGACAGAGAGAAATGACTGCTCCACCGAGAGACCAGAAGAGAGGAGAGAGGTGAGAAACCTGGCTGCTGGGTAATAAAACCCACAAACTTTCGTTTTCTCCCTCTCAAACACACACACAGTTTATCCATCTAGTGCGCTGTATCCTTGTAAGCAGGCCCATACACTCTCCGAGAAAGAAGCATGCACTGATGCACGCATGCATAAGCAGAATCTTAAAATGTTTCCAGGTTCCATCTCCCATCCTTTTATCCTTTATTTTTGGAGCTATATTGTGCCAGCTGTATGAAATGATTAGACTTGCCTTTTCAAAAAATGTATAATATGGCAGAGGCAGAAAGAAACCCACTTCCTGCTGTCTTCTAATTAGAGAGAGGGGGAAAAAAATGCAATGTCCTTGTTTTAAGTAACATTAGTGTGCCGGGGTACAGATGGCATTTGAAAAAGCAGCAAGAGGAGAGACGTAGAGGCTTTGAAGAGTGGAGGTGCCCTGTGCTTTAGCCTCTGTCAGAGCAGAGTTTCAACCATCTGTCTGGTGTGTGTGCGCATGTATCGATGTGCATATCTGTACGTGGCTGTGTGTGCGTGTGAGTCGGCTACCACAGAGACGGTATGCACTCTAAAGATTACAGGGAAAAAAATAAAAACTAAAGGCAGAGAGAGATGGGAGATGATAGCTCAAGAAGTCAAGGCCACAGTCATCCCACCTAGAGGGTGCACCTCTCCGCTCGTATTACCTTGACCGTTCTGTTCTCTACCACTGGACAGGCGGAGAACAGGGAGTCAGTGTGGTGTCAGTCTAAAGGGGAACATCCATTATTCAAGTCAAGAGAGGAGAGGAGAGGAGAGAACATACCAACTGTACTGAGGAAGGGCAATTCCTTTAAAGAAAAAAATGTGTTGATGAAATTCACAAGTACAGCATACATACATGAATGGTCTGATTACAAGCAGAATCCAAAAATCAAACTATAGAGCCATGTAGGTTTGTGAGGAGACTTCTGGGACTCCTTTTTGGATGGTATTGGAAAAAACAGCACAAGCAGCACTGTGAAGTGGCACCTCCCTGACCTTGAAATGCAATTTGTTTTGGTATTTCTGTACCCAGCGCAGCAGGCATGGCACAAAGGTGAAAGAAGAGGCAAAAGGAGACAAGAGTTCCATGCAGATGAGGCAGCACAATGAAATATTTGTGTTTTGGTGAAAGTTGGCTTTGACGGTGCACAGAGAGTAGAAGGCTTGAACTGCTTTCAGTGCTACATCACAGTCATCATTTTGACTTGATTTCACCAGTAAGAGCAAGTTAAATGCTTGACAGAAATGTGCAGCTACAGAGGAAGACTATATAATGTAAATAAACAACTTTACTTAAACATATTCCAAAGAATGGTAATACTTAGACTGGCACAAATCACATTAAAGTGTGTTATTAGTCTTATTATGCACAGAGGTGAATAATGTGTACCATGGTTATATCACGTGCAACCAACACCAAGCAACAGCTGAATAATGTCACAATATCTATGCATCTGTCCACATGAAACTGGGCAGTTGTAACGTTCTGGGGACACTTTGGACTCAGTTAAGACAGTTTGATCGCAAATACTGAGACAATAAAAAGTAATGCTCCTCTCTTATTTTTGCTCTGTCATCTCTCCAATCCTCTGTTCATGTCTCTCTTGCTCTGTCTCTCTTTTTCTCCTCATCTAAAAACACCAGATTATAGGAGGTGGCAGCTGTGTACTCTCTGGCTGTCTTTTCAAGTTATCTGGCAAAAACGGTGTTTCTGTTCCAACTAATATAGCTTTGGTTAAATTTTACAGGGGTGAGTCACAAAGCAAGTAATCCTCAGTCAGTTTTGTGAGCAGTGCCATTATTGTTGCATGTAAACATAATCAAATTTTTTATAGCCTCCAACAGAGTCAGTGACTGCACAGCTCTTGTGTTAATCACTTGAATCCCAATAAAATGTGCAATGTTATGCATAACAAACATTACATGACTGGACTTTCAATACTCCCATAAACAATTGAACTTGAACATGTGCTGCATATTTGTAATGGTGTATGTGTGTGCAATGCAATTCTCAAACAATGTTATGTTTTTTTATGTCTTGGTGGAGATTTTTTTCCCCGAAAGCTCATCAGACAACAACTTGGCAGTAAATGCTGGTAAAATGTCTGAAAGGCTTTCAAACATGAATGCCTCCTAACAGCCAAATGTCAAGGTAACTAAACCTTAATTTAATGCTGTTTTGATCAAAAACATATCATACAGCTCTAGCTCAATCTCAGATAATTACTCATTCAGTGCGCAAAAATACACTTTAACACTGGCAGTCACCATCTTGAGTAGTATGTTGGCATCAACAGTTTGTTGCTGTGGGAATCTTTTCCCATCGCGACCTTCTATCGCACATGATGGGAACTGGCATCAGCCTTTTCACAGCCAATCCTTAAACACAGTAAGCAGCAATTTAGTTTCACATCTGAGCTACCGTTTGCAGAACCCAAGTGTGGATCAATTGTATTTGCAGTCATTGATCAGGTAAGCATTGACCTCTGCTCACATACTAGGAACTAGGAATAGCCAACTATCGATCCAAAGCTCTCTCTGATATTATATCTCTTTCAAATTGAGGCTAGCCTAAACCAGCTGTCAGAGCACAAGATCACGGCCTGGCTGTCGTCCTTGAAGGTTAGAAAGAAGGCAGGAGTGGGAATCCAGCCTGCACTATTTGCACTGATAAAGAGACAAAATATGCTTAACCATTCAGAAGGAATCAATAGAGGGTGAGGGGACAGAGGAAGAGATGGACAGATGGAGAGATATCCTTGTCAAGTCGATGCTGTGCTCGCTCTCTGAGTCTCTGGGGCAATTTGGCAGTTTCAGTGGATTTTGCTTCAGCTGCCTCTGACTGCTGCTAGCAGTGATGTTTTTAAAGTTCCTTCTTGTCCTTATGAACATAAGAGTGACTGCAGGGTGCATCTTGTTGATGAGGAGGTCATTTAGAGAACAGACTTCATGTTCCCAATTTAGCAGAGCAGGAGCTGGGGATCATCAGCCCATCTGCCAGTGGTCACTGGAGAACATCCGTTACTTCAACAACTTTTTGTAGTACTGCTATTTCTGTGTGTTAATGTCTGTGCATCACTCTTCTCTGCAGCCTATTCCATGTCTGTGGACAGTGTAAGGGTGTGTCTCAAATCAGTCCCTAGTTCAGTAGGAAGAGTGAATCACTGAGTTAATTGGATTTCAGGCACTGATTAGGTCACTGATTTAATAAATATAGGGATACTGATGACCTGCAAGACTTCAAGGCACCACAAGATAATAATGTCACATCAGCAACTTATGTCCCTCAAGTCAGGAAGTCAGGAAGACTAAAAAATGAAATCCGGATATTAAAAATAAAACTACACAAAGTGTTCATATGACTGTAGCAATGAAAATTATACATTTTCTTCTCAAGGGATTATTTCCTGAGAAGTGACAGGAACAGGAACAATATTGCCATTAGCACATCCTACGTCTGACTCCCTGAGCTGTACATTACTTACTGAACCAGGAACAGGTTTGACACAGACCACAAATCAGTCTGTCCCTCTTTCTCTCTCTTTCTCTCTCCTTTCTTGTTCTGTACTTACATTTTTGGCAGTCACAGGAGAGTTTTAATTTGCAGCCCATTTCTCTCTTAATAGCAGCAAGTGTGTGGGTGTGTGTGTGTTGTCTTGTGTGCGTATGCCTGTACAGTAACAGAGAGAAGAAAAAGATGAGTCAATGATGCCAGCATACTACTCTCAGGGCCCTTCTAAAGTCCTCTCTGTTTTTAATCACCAGTAACTCTAACATCTAATTAATCATTAACATTTCTCCTGCTGATCCTTAACCCTCTGGGGACACGTTGCAGAAAATCTCTCTCTCACATTATCTTTGTTTCTGTCTGTGTGCATACAGTATGTGGGTGAATCTCTATGTATTTTGGTTTTGAGGCAGGTGGGTAGGATGGTCGTTAGGATAGCAATTAGTGTAGTCAAGGGTGTTAGCAGGATCGCAGCGTGAATACACCTCCTGCTCTATGTACATAAGAGTGTGCTAACCAATGTACCTTTCTACACTGGTGCATGTAAGAACTGTTTGCCTGCCTATGATAAAGTATATTCACATTTGTTAGAGCGTTTTTTTTTTAATGTTCGTGGTTGTAGTGTCAGAAATCATATTTCGTCTGCCTTAAACTATTTCATTAGCTTTGATATTTTCTTGGAGCCAAATGATGTTAACATCACCTTCTGTTAAATACAACAAGTGGCCAACAGCAGATTTTCCAAGCACCGTGAGATAAAAGGTTGGAAAGAAGTTGAATTTGGTGTTTGATTTGATTTAGTTTAATTCGTTTTTGAGACCCGGACCAAAAAAATAGACAAAGTGAAGGAAAAAGGTACAGAGTATTCCTAAAATTGATCAAACTAATGCATGATTTTTTGAAAATAAGAATTTGCAATAAAAGCTGCTCATTTCCAAGTTGTTAGCTGAATGTCATCTATTGAGTGTTCATAACACTGCGAACAGATTACCTTTTGAAAGCACAAATATTAGTGTTGTTTTTCTCTCTTGTTGGACAAAAAAAATAGTAACACACCTTGGAGGCCAACAGTTGAGTGTGTAACATTCACTGCAGTATTAGCATGTTGTGAGAATTTTTTTTTTTTTGACTGAAAGCAAATCTAATGGAAATCTAATGCCATTTAAGAGAGAAATGTGTGAATACAGGGCGGTAGTGGTTAGCAGTGTTGCCTCACAGCAAGAGGGGTCCAGGTTTGGACCCCGGTCTGGGCTCTTCTGTGCAGAGTTTGCATGCTTGCCCTGTGGGTGCGTGGGTTTTCTCCGGGTACCCCGGCTT
The DNA here is from genome assembly GCA_037833715.1 of Toxotes lorentzi. Classification (NCBI taxonomy): domain Eukaryota; kingdom Metazoa; phylum Chordata; class Actinopteri; family Toxotidae; genus Toxotes; species Toxotes lorentzi. Next base: position 8,989,884 of record JBBMJY010000022.1, on the reverse strand, counting down.
CCTCTCACAATCTCAAAAACATGCACAACAATTGCCCCTAGGTGTGTGTCTGTGCGTATGTGGTTGTCTGTCCTTGTGTTTCGGCCCTGTGATTGACTGGTGACCACTCCAGGGTGTACCCCGCCTCTCGCCCGTAGTCAGCTGGGATAGGCTCCAGCTCCCTTGCGACCCTGACGGATCAAGTGGTTTAGAAAATGGATGGATGTGTGAAAACTGAGTGTCAGCTTTAAATCACTGGAGGTGAAAGGAACCATTATGCGAAACTCCATTTATTTTCTCAGTGGAACGTTTTCCTTTGATCTGGATGTTCATATTATTCCCAGTGGTGCAAGTGAACCGCAGCAGCACCTTATCTGGACATGCTCATGAGAACGATCCACTTTAAAACTGACCTCACGTCAGTCAAGAATAAGCACAATGAATTATTCATTCTCTGTGTCTGTGAAAGCAACCTACGCTGAAAGCATCAAAACCTTCCCGTGACCCTGCTTTGAGATTTGTTTTATGCCTGGTGCGTGTGGCCCGAGCTCAGAAGCTAAAAATCAGAGATGTGCGTGTGGCTGTGGTTGAACAGATGTGTTTTCTGTAGCCTTGCTCTGTGTTGTTTTATAAGGAGTCCCATGGGTCTAAGGAGCGTGGTGGTGTGACAGGTCTGTTAGTTAAAACAGATTCAGTAGGCAGGAGATGTGCCCACTTCATCTAAATGTGTGTTGATGAGGGCAGAAATGGCCCTATCTGTTTTTTTTTCACCTTTTCCTTCAGCTGCTCCCCTCACTAGCTCTCTCTTCACTTCCTCCCCCTTCTCATTTCCTCTCCTTCCCACGTCTCGGCTCATCTACGCCCTCTGTTACTTGCTTTTCTTTCCATTTTCTCTGTTTCCTCCCTCCTCGTCTGCACTCCCCCCGTCTCCTTTTCTCCTCTCCTTTGTTTTCCTTTCCTCTGCTTTCCCCTCTCTTCTCCCCCTCTCTTCTCCTCTGCTCAGTGTGTACAGACAAGCGTGCACTTCACTGCCAGCAGTGATTTATTCTGCTTAGGCAAATGAGTGTGGCTTACAGCATGCTGCTCCCTTTCTGCTTCATCAGTACACATTGCACATAACACTGGAGCAGGTTGCAGCCTGTAGGCACACACACAACCCCTGAAATGGATCTAAGAGACATGCTGGAGGGGTTCTTCTGCAATACAATAGGCTGATGTGATTCATTCCTGTGTTTTGGATGTAGTGGAATGTGTAATTGGGCATGTATATTACGCCGCTTGTGCCTCACATATAACCATTGTTTTCACCATGGCGGCCGCAGCTGCGGCCACGGTCAGAAAAATTGCCTACTGATCAATTCATCATGATATTAATAAAAACACGTTCTGATACTTTCAGTAACCTGTGTAGCAACAATTTTCATGGAATTAATTTTGTAAAATTTTATCACATGATCATATGATCATATTATAATTTACCTGAAACTGATAATATTGCATTTGCATTTCTGTCGATGCAAATTGGTAATTTACTGACACTACTTTTATGAAAAGAAAGAGTAGAAAGAAAGAAGAAATACTTTCAAAATTGCAGCACGTGGTTTAATTTATCTTTCTGAAATGTACTAGACTAAAGGACTAGTTACCTGTGTGTCTCTACATCAAATTCTCACATGACCACATAACACGCAGAAGATAGACGTTTAAGAAATTGTAAACATAATTGTTTACAAATTGCATAAAATAATTCAGGGGACACACAGTGTAGTAGTGTAAACATGCAGTGTGTGTGTGTGTGTGTGTGTGCCTTCACCGTCTAGCTGATCATGCGTGTCCATGTCAAAGTGTAAAGAGAGAGGAGGTGCTGCCCCATGGATACCTGTGACCTGGTCGACAAGGATGCGGGAGGTGATGATGCGTCCGTACTGGGAAAAGAGCTGCTCCAGCTCCTTCTGGGTCATAGTCTTGGGCAGGCCGCTCACATACAGGTTGGCGTCACGGATGGAGGCTGAGCTGGGTCGTGCATAAGACACCTGTGGTAAATGAAACATAGTCTTAAGGCTTGTATGAATAAATTAGGGCTTCAATACTTTATTACTCACTAAAATCCCAGGGGGTTAAAATCTAAACAAGATTATAGTGTGAGAGGTAAAGGGATTTTGTGTGTGTGTGTATGTTGGACAGACGAGGGTGTGGGTCGTTGGATCCAGAGGGAGGAAAATGTGACTGCATTTTCTTAGTACACCTTGCCTTGGGGATTATCGTTGTCAGGAAAAGATTTAGCTGCTTAGAACACTGGAGAGATAACACTTGAGTCGTTTGCTGGGGGAAGCAGAGGAAACTTTATTCCCTTGAGTAGAAACCACAGATGTTTTACTTTGAAAGGACAGCCCAGGTAGCCAGGGGAACAGGATTTTTTTTTATTAGGTCTTTGTCCAAAAAGTCTCATCATTCACTCTATTGATTTCAAGTGCTACTCTGAGTTAGAATATGAATGAATTAAAAAGCAGATAGTTAATGTGTTTTCAGTTGGTAAATTAGCAATGAGCCGAACTGTAAGTAGACAAAAACCTTTAAGTTTTTTTTATGCAGTGACATTTAGCTTTGTGAACTCTGAACAGTGGATTTCACAGTTTGCTTTTATTAAGCAGATATATAATATGTGTAGAACTTTAAGTATACTCTTTCAGAAAATCTGCTATGGGAATAAATTGTGACTGTAATCCTTAAGACAGTTCTTATACACGGTGTGCTGCAAAAACACATGCAACCATACACACACACACACACACACACACACACACACACACACACACACACACACACACACACACACACA
>JBBMJY010000022.1:8974917-8986966 GCA_037833715.1 Toxotes lorentzi | reverse complement strand
CACACACACACACACACACACACACACACACACACACACACACACACACACACACACACACACACACACACAATCCATTACATTCTTGCCCGTGCAATACTCTCCTAGACAGCAATCTCAGAGAGAGAATAAAAAGATGTTACCACTAACCCACAGAATTTCACTCAGTTCCTCCTCCTCACACCATGTCCATAAACATGCAAACACACAGTTTTAATGCAGTTTTTCAGTCATTCATATTCCTCCACCTATAATATACTGTGTGAAAGTCATCTCTAATGGTACAAACGTTGGGAACTGTATAACAGGTTATACTGTGCTGTGCAGCTTCCAGCAGTAGCTCTCTACCGGAGAACTTTCACTTGTCAAACATTGTCCCCAACATCTTCATGCGAAGACCCGATTTTGCTCCAGTGAACGTTGTGTAAATCCCATTACTACTGCTGCTGACTGGAGCAGCTTTCCCTTTCAGTACTTTCATTACCTCTGACATGTGGAGACATAAATCATCAAATAAGGTAAGTCAGGCAAATATGGTGGATATGCAGTCATATCCTTGAGCAACAGCATGGAAATCCTGCTGAACTCAAACAGTGGGGGAATGGGATTGGGAACAGCTGGCTTTCCCCATGTCTCACTTTTCTTTCACACATCTTCCTCCTTGGCCTCTCTGCTCAGCTCTTCTGTTTTCCTCTTCCTCTCCCCATCTCTCTCCTTTTTGCCGCCTGAATCGTTTCCTTCTGCTTCTCTCCTTCCTTCCTGCATGCTGCCTCACTAAACCTTTCTCTCTCTTCCAGATTTTGCCTTTTTCCCCCTCCTCTTTTCTTCTCTGTGCAGCTCTCCCTCATTTTCTCTCCTTGTCAGCCAACTCCAGATGTCTAATCCATCAACACCTCCTCAAGCTGTGAGTGGTATTGTGTACAAGTGTGGTGTGGTGCATGTGTGAAACAGGAGTGTGTGTGCGCGTGTGTGCAGAAAAGTTAGAAAAACTGCAAGTGTGAAGATTAAAGTGTTCACAAGCACACAGTGTATAAATGTGTCTGAGATTATGTGCATGCGTGTCACTGTGAGCTCCTCTCACCTTTGGCATGCTGCTTCCCCTCACACCTCAGTAGGAAAGCAGCATCGCAGCCATCGCTGACAGAATCTGAGGTGTCATGGTGGAGGAAACCACAGCAGCGAAACCAACTCAAAGACACTACAGAGAGACACATCGCCTGAGAGCATGTGAATCTCTGGGCCAAGCGTTTCCACACAAGTGTAGTGGCAGAGAGTGGGAAGGGTGTGACATGAAAGAGCGACAAATGTAATTTTAGAATTACCGTGCTACCTTTTAATTTACCTTGTTACCTTAAGGGTATTTCAGTCTGTTGTGGAGAGAGAAAGCAAGGAAAGAGGGTAGTGGGAGTGAGGAAATTAAGTGTGAAAGAGCGATAGTGCCAGACAGAGATGCAGAGTTGTCTTCTGTCATTACAAAGACAGCCTTTATCTCAGGAATTACTTAAGGCAACCTCTTGTGTCATGAGAGTGTGAGAGTGAAAATCTGTAAACTCAGACTGCTGCAGTCCAATCTTTATATTAAAAAAGCCTATTTCCACTTAAGTTTCCATGTTGGCCAACTTGCTTTGTATTGTATTATTCACGTAGCATTTTCAATTCTGAGGTCACAAAAATATGTTCTATGAACAGCAAATACCGTGAAGAGTTTATGAGCTATAGTCGTCTTAATACAGGCACATCACAACTCTTGATTTCTAAGCTTAACTTGGATATCCTGGCCACACAACATTTACATGCCTCGATAAAGTCTCACTTAGCTAATTAATATTCCAATATTTATTACTGCCAAGATACAGAGAGTATTGCTGGGACAACTTTGGAAAATGGCTATTAGTGAGCAAAGCTAAGTGTGGAAAAAAATAAAGTGAAAGTATTTGTGAAGAAAAAATAAAGACTTTTAGTGAAGCAATATTTTAAAACCTGAAACGGTTGAGAAGCTGTTTGGATACTGTGCAGGATTTGTAAATTTAATGAATGAGGAGTGGTGCTCCTGTGATGCTGATGTGTAAGCCTGTGCACAACCCAGTCACTATCTCATCCAAACACTTGTAATCTTTGATCAGTGAAAGCCCCTGCTTTGATGAAACTGTAGGTTGCAATGACCAAATCAAATATGTACATATGTATGACACCCACAAATACAGACACTGATCCACCCACCACAAACGCCTTGTACCACTATGGATCCACCTCAAACAAACAAAAGTACGCACACATTCACAAATAGAGCACATGCAGGAAACACACACATCATCACACATTGCTCTCCATCTCACTTTCTATGGCATTAGTTAGATCACAGCCAGGATGCTGTGCTGAACCAAGGCCACGTTAGACAGCGGACACTGTCTAGGGAATGGACGGATTCTCTGTGAGATTCCCCATTCACAACTACAGGCTAATCCTACCCTATTAGATTAGATTAGATAAGATCCGATCAGATGACAGAAAGCGAGAATCTAAGGATTACCACGGGGCAACAGATTACTGCCCAGCTTAAAAGCAACAACATATCAGCTGGCACAGAGCAGAGGGAGACGTAACATAGGATATGAGAGAAAAAGGGAAAAAAAAGAGATCAGCAAGATGATTGATATGTTGATGTTAAACATCTGCAAAAACCACTGCTTGTAAGGTTTAATTTCTAGTCTTCAAAACATGTTTGGAGGAGGGACAGCGCAGCATTGCTGTTGATTTATCTGTCTTACCTCTGTGACAACCACAACCAAGCTTGCGCATTAGTCACACAATTAAAATGCAATAACAGACTCCTCAGTTATTTTGGAAAACATATGATGATTGATGTGTTTCTTCCCTTTCACTCAGAGATATCTATATAATTTCACCTTTACATTTTGACATTTAGAAAGTAATTAGCATATCAGCCATAATCACAAGCTTTAAAATGTGTCTCTTTGATTTAGATGGTCTTTTCATGTCTGAGGCTCATGCATGTTAATCCCATCTTGCCCTCAAGCTCATTGGCTAACAGCGTTACATCTAAAAGGGCTTTGTGAAAGAAGAAAAGAATCTTGTGATTTAAGTTTACCACGATCTCCACAACTTTATAAAATGCATTGTACTTTTATGATCAGTTATTAAATATATAATTATAATTACATTTTGCTGTAATATTTTCTCACTTTCACTATTTCTTTAAAACAACCTTAACTGTGTGTGTAATGAAAATTAGACTAGTTGTACATGGTGTCAGTTACCTTGATTGTTTTGGTCTGAAGTCTGAGTCCATTTAACGTGTTGATGGCTTTCTCTGCGTCCTTTGGATCGATGTAGTTGACAAAGCCGTAGCCCAGACTCTGCCCTGAAATGCCAGAAAGAGGGAAAGAAAAGCTTTTAAATTATCTCGATTCAATGATTTTGCTTCTTCAGGTTTCTCAATGAACAAAGCAGCTTAATTTATACTCATCATCCATGCCTACAGATTTGAGGGGAGACAGAGACCCCTTGTTATAGGAAAAGGAGGATAAACACTTTTAAGGTTTAAATTTGTAAAGTGGTACCATGTTTAACACTGACAAATTACTCTCTCTTCTATACTTGCAATCTCATTTCATGCTTATGAAATTGCTGGTAGTCTGAGGGGAAAGCTAGCATTACATTTAGACTGATCAGTAATATGGCAGTGTGATTTGTTGACCGGGGTTCGATCCCTTATAGCTTGTCCTTCCTAAAACTTCAAAATAAAACCCAGCCCATGGTCCCATCTGTACATGCAGCTTCTTGAATATCATACATAGTTCTCTGGAAAATCCTTTATAACATCTCTTCATCACTACTGACAAGATCACAGCGACTCCTGCCCCAAGCGCCAAGAGTCTTGGTGTGACAACTGAGTGTCATGTGAAGCCTGCTCTGCTGCCACCACAATCCTGCAGCATTGTACCACACAACATGTAGCCCTTAAGGGACTACTTCCCCTGATCCATTAAGTTAATACAAAAAAAGATCAGGAAATGATCATTTAAGTGATAATCCTGGTCAAATAATGATAAAAAAACTTACCAATTAACAAAAGGAAACACTTCGACCTGATATTTCCTACCTACCATTCTTGTTGAGTAGGGAATGTGTCTAGACTTCTTTGTTATAATGGTGATCTTGATATATATGTCATAACTTAAGATCAAATTCTCTCTGAATTGAGTGAAACTTGACCGAGCCCCAGCAAATAAAGTATCACAGTAAGTACAAACAACATATTTGTTACTGTCTTTGCAGCTGTGGAAAAGAGAGGAAGAAAAAAAAAAATACCACCCCCATTTCCCTCTAAGCTCAAAGTGTCTTAGATAGCAGACTCCCTTTGAGTGTGAAGCAGGCCTGACATCTCCCAGTGTTTCCCCGACAGATCAAGCCTTTCAACAGGCGTAGTACTTTAAGCGGATGCCTCCAGCCATCAGGGCCTTCAGTCGGCTAGTTTTCAACAAACAGCCCCTATCCACTAACACCACACACAAGCACAAAGAATCCCAGTCAGTTTAAAAGGAGCATCATGCACATATTCACTGTAATGGGAACAGACAGCGGTTAGTCAGAAACAAAGTGAATCACAAAATATGGAGCATGGCTGTTTCACAAAATAAATACGTTTGGGCTATGGGTATCACAGCGCAGAACAGCTCAGCAGCGAGCTGCGGAAGGGCCAGGAGGGACTTGTAGTCCTAACATCAAACAGCTGATGATTTTTCTCTTCTTCTTTCCTCCCCTCCCTCTCCTCCTTTGGATTAACTGTGGATTATCAGACGTTCTCTATTGTTAATTAAAAACCTGCCATCCTGGAGAGACTACTGTTAATTATAACCAACACCCCTCTCTTTCTCCACCCCCTCCTCGCTGACTCTCAGCTGACATCAGGTGTTAAGTTTTATAGTTAAAATATAACTCACAAATCATTTTTGCAGCTTCTCTTCTTTATTAAATAGTGTACACAAAAAAGAGACCATGGATAATGAACAAAAAGAGAACATGGCAAAAGTAATTAACTGAATGAGCTGAAATGAAACATGCATGTAACTTTAGCTTTCCAATGAACGGAGATGGCCCTTAAACGATGTTCTAAATTACCCAGTAGTGTACAGTATGCAGATAAATCGAGTATTTTAACCCCGTGAAAATACTCGAAAATAAATAAATATGTTAAATAGAAAACAAATCCAAGAGTAACTGTTCATAGATGCATGTATTCAATTTAGACTGATAGATGGGCATAACAGCTGAGAGCCTGCTGCTTGTAACGCTCTTCTCCAGTGTTCACCATTTCTCCCACCCTCGCTTCCCACTTTCCCATCACCTTCCTCACCCCTCACCCTCATCTTCAACAAGAAATGTGAGGTTCGACAAGAGTAGCTACCAGAAGGTTAGCTGAAAGTGAAGTGTGCTGGCGAAGAGCACTCATGCAGGGCAATCAAAATGGGCTGGCTGGTGCTTAATGGTACAGAGATACTTAACACTCATGGAGCTGTCCAGGCAGCCAAATGGGGCCAAACTGGCAGCCATGGATGCTACTGCTGTAAGGAGGGGCAGCCTCAGTGTAGGAAGTGTCTATATGTGTGTTTATGTGTGTGGGGGTGCGTTCAAGTTAGCATGCAAGTGTGGGCATGCACACATGAGTCAGCAATGGATTACAGTCTTACAACAAACGTAATAATGTATTTACTTTGATTACAGCCCTGATGAATGCTGTATTCAGCAGCTGCTATATGTAAATGATGTTTGTGTGTGTGTGCACTTTTATTGCATGTGTATGTTGTATGCACGGGGAGCTTAATCTGGTATTGGCATATCTGCCCGCCCCCACTCTCGTCTTCACTCACTCTTTGGCGAGGCTGATGGCCTCCAGGGCTGGAAGGAAGAGGAGGGTGGGGGCGAGGCTCGCTGGTTGGCATCAGTCCCCAGGTGAGCGGGGAGATGAGGGGAGACAGAGGGAGACATCTGCCTGCAGCATCAGGAAAGCTCCGGGAGGGGATTCCACCCACCATTTCCAGCCTGCTACGGAGCAGCTAACAGCAGGCAGCCACCGGCAGACTGTCTGGCTGCCTGAAATCTGCACGGATGGGTGGGAGATGCAACGCCAACGCACCGCATTGACAGATGTGCACACATGTGCACACACGTGCAAGTAAACATGTAATCACTCAATCACAGAGGCACACACAAACAAACACAAGCAGTAAAGTACGTCCGCGCAGCAGGACAGTGAGGGGTGGAGTGCCTGGCGGCTAACCAGTAAATGTGTCATTGTTCGTGGTGGTGGGGGGGGGTTGATTGTAGTTCCTAAACCATTTAGTGAATGTCAACACTGAAAAGATGAGGAACACAGTTTAATCCAGTCTCTTATGGTATGCATGAATGCATGGTTGTATAGGGGAAGGTACTACTGTAAGTAGTTCTCCATCTGTCACATACAGTATGCATGCAGAGACAGCAGGTAGCGTGGCTGGCTTCAGCCTGTCACAACACCTACCCTGTCCACCTCAATACTCCCCAGCAGGATCAGCCCTGCATGCTGCCCTGCATTTGGATCACACCATCGCAGTACACTGCTCTGTTCCGGCTCAACACACCACGGTTAAGCACAGTTCAGATGCAGTTTAAAATGCCTCAGCATTATTTAAACTAGCATGATGTCTCATTGGAATACAAGGATAAGGCCAGCTCAGACTACTTCACATGAATAGGACACCCGAGAAATTGTACAGCCATGCAGTAAAGACAAAGCAAAACTTTGTATTGCTTAAGCTGTCTTTGAATTTCAGCCTCACATGTAGCCTCACAAGTATTCTTCAAGATCAAGTCTATGGTAAAAGTAATTTTCAATGTCATAACATCGATCAATGTTGCTTCACTGTTGCTGAATAACAATATAGTCATAACAATTTAACATAAGGTTATAGAAACATAAGGTTAAAGGATTCAAAAATAAATATAGGGGACACTGCGTAATGATGTCCTCCAAACTTTGACGCAAAAATCGATCCTTTAAAAAGAGCCTGAGAACAGTCTGAAAACCAGAGATTTTATAGACAGACACTGCCTACTGGTAGTTTATAATGACAAAAAAATAACTTGAGAAAGTACCGCATTTGAGGCAATATGGAGAAGCCATTAAAAATGCATGATAAATAGCCTCTAATGGGGTTGTAGCTGACAGAAAAAAACAGCCTTGTGCTGATCAATTAGTTTAATGGATACATTATCTTATATATTTTAATTGTCAATTAAAACCAAGAACTCAAATGATGCATTGCTCTTGATAATGGCCTTTTAATGAGGTTAGATATTAATTTGCCTTTGATTCGTCAGCTGCTTACAGTGTCAGTCCTGCAAATTCTACAACATTTGTAACGACTCAAGAAAATGCTCTGCAGAAATGAAAAGGGGCTTCTTAATAAAAATTATGTGAACTTAATCATGGCAGAGCTCTTGTAATAAAGAACATTCCCAAATTATGATTTATGTGAAATGTGTATAAATCTAAGATCTAGGGTTTGCTAATGATATTATACTGTATGGGTAGAGTGTGTGTATGCCAAAAAGCTGTCATTAAATATGGTAGAGGTTTAGGTGCCACTATAGCACCTAAACCCCCACCGCCTCACTCCCACCTGGGGGAGTGAGGCGGTGGGGGTTTAACCCACCCACTCTTTTTTTTTTTTTGGGAGACCTTTTGTACAATCTGACATAAATTGTGTAGGGAGGTGGTCATGTTGTTCAGTGGTAAAATCACAGCTATTTCTAGTGAGTAGCTCTTTGGCTTGTTGGTGAGGTGTTATGACTAAGCCATCATTTGTGTCCTGAGGAGCAGCAGGTTGCCCAATGTGTGAGATGAGAAAATGAATGCACTTCAAGCGGGTATCCTGCCTGCTGGCCCCACTATGTAATTTCACCTTTCCTCTCCCCTCCTTCTGCGCACACACATACACACACACACACACACACGAGAGGATGCAAGTGAAAATTCACACAACATACCGATGCAAATTACACACAGCTATACAAATAGGCACAAACAAAAGCAACATAGCTTGGCTACACTGAATTTAAAGGCATATAATCAAGTTAAAAATATTTATGTACGTACATGCAAGAAACACTGTGAGGCACAAGTAAGGTACACAATCATAAGCTATACAGTACACATAGTAAGAGACTCCAGTTGCATATTGCCTGTCATTATTTTGTGCCTTTTTGTTGTATTATGTGACTAAGAGCCCTGTACTGCCGACATGAAAGCATCTTCATCTCCTGCTATCATGAGGCATGGCTCACACAACACACTATAGGCTCTTTGATCTAGAGTGGTAGCTACCAAATGAAACGCATAGCTTTCTCTACCTTTCTGCAGTCTATTGTTCTTAATACTATTCTCTGGAAGTGAGGAAGCTATTACTCAAAAAGTTAATTTGAGCTGCTGACACTATACTGTCAAAACAGAAATTATAATGTTGTAGTTGGAGCAGAGGTATTCTGTTGTAGTGATATAACTGCCAACTTGTTCAAATTCTAATTTAAATAATTCATTTATTTGTCTTGTGTTCCTGTGTAGTTTGTTTATTTCCATAAAAAATAAGAACTTTGTGTTGTACATGCTGCCCAACAAATGGTAAAGGCTCTGCATGAGCTTGAGGAGGCAGTCTAACAAAATGAAAAATCTTATAAAAATATTATCTGTGTGAAGGGACCTTTAAAGGCTATCTATAAAACATTTCTACTTGTTCCCACAGTCCCACAGCCTGTCAGCATTGGGGTCTGTCTGTCATTTGGAAGTCATGGGAGGACAGAGGCACCAAAAGGGAATGAGGGGGAAGCTGCAGTGGGCAGGGATCATCGGAGCTATGAGCCGGTGACGCTAACGCACCTTGAGAGGACCAGCTTCCTCTCCCCAGAAACAGGCAAATCCGTTCGGTCAGTCTTAAATTTAGCGACATTTTAAGATGAAGGTGGAGGGGAGAAAAAAAAACATTTCAATTTGTCAAAATAAATGTGTCACACTCACTGCTTCCATCCTTTCTCATCCTCTGACGTTTTTCCCCTTGCTGCTGCAGCAACTTGAGGTAGTGCTATTTTTGATGGGCCAGCGCTCCCAAACATTTGAAAAGGTGCCCTGTCACCAGCTTCATGTCAAAATACACTTTACTTACCTTAAGGAGGGGCAACTCCATAGAACTGGGGACAGGGACTTGAGTGAGTTTGCAAAAAGATAAACACCAAGAGAACAAAAGACTACAGTGCCTCAAATACCAGCATTACACTGAGAGCATATCATATGGTATGTATTGAGCCTGTTTAAATAACTAAATTCATAAACAGAGCCACGTCCCCCACACACACGCATCTACTGTAGATCCCTCTCCCACTCACTCATTCAACACATCTTTCCCTCCTGGGTTGCCAAGGTAGCAGCCACTGTTGCAGTCAGGAGGCTCCCACTCTCAGTTCCCAAGGCCCTGATTCCACCAACACACACACACCGAGACACACACTTGCCCACGTAAAAGCTCAGGGACAAGAACACACACACGTAAACCACCCCCTCATGGTGGCTCCCTGAGCCTTGGGGCCAGTGGACTGCAGCCTGCAGTGTGTGGGCTGGTTGGCTGGTTGTGCAGCTGAAAAATGCAAGGCAAGCTGACAGACAGAGAAGCTCCTTTAAGACTTGACTGTCACATCAGGAATGCTGAGCTTACCGTGTTCCACCTGCTTGGACCCCTTCTGAGAGCACACAGAGTGAGCAGGCCCACAAGACCTCAGCCATCCACCCCCAGCCCTGCAGCACACATGCAAGGGACAAAGGGACTGTCTGGCCCTCTGCTGCCCAGGTGCAATGCACTCAGAAAGTGGAGAGTGGAGGGTCAGAGGATGTGGAACCAGCCTTCAGGCACATTCAGCCTCTGGATCTGAGGCTGACACAGGGGACACTCACAACCTCTGTGTTCTATGTAAAGGGCACACAGAGTTGAATGAGAGGGGACAGAGGGAGCCTGAAGTGAGGGTCATGGGAGGAGCAGTGCACCCAAGCAAGCTCTCAACATGTCCAATTCTGGGTCCTAAGCAGAGGGAGGAGGAGGAGATTGGGGGGATGGGGGGACAGGACATTATTGGGACCTGGGACTCTGAAACTTTAATGTGTATCTGCCTGCTTGTGTCTGCACTTCTGAGCCTGGCAGCTCTCTTAATACCTGGCTTTGGAGATGTCAAATCCTTTTTTCATCTCTTTCCCTGTCAGCTTTGTTCACGCTATCTTCAGCCTTCAGCCCATTTCAGGTTCAGATAAATGCAGCCTGTATGTGAGATATAAACACTGCACCAGATCTCCCTCAGTACAATTTCAGTAAGGATTTAAAAAGTATGTAATGGATTGTCAGCACACAGAACATTATATTTGTGTTGTTTAGGTGGTTTGGAAGGTGTAATTTGATCTCGCCATAAGACAAACAGAGGGATGATAGTGAGTTTTGTTCCCATCTCTCTAGTAATGATGTGAAAAACAGCTCGGCTTGCTATCTGAAGTACAAAGAGAATCAGCTTTGCTCCTGAGCATGTTGTCAATGTATATTTCAGTAGCAACAAAGAGATGTGGGTGAACTGAGGTTTATATGGTGAATATTTGATCTGCTCCACGTTAGACTGACAGACCCTGTGCAGGAGCTAAGCTCCACCCGTCTGTCCTTGCAGATCAGGGTTATATGCATATTTTATGTTTGCAATACTTGTAGGTGCACTTGACGTTCCATAACAGGAATGGAACAACAATGAAACTAATGGAAGTGTGTTGCCTGAACCACAATGAGGTGCGTGCAAAGCAAGCCAGATCCAGAAACCCTGAGATGTTTTTTGCACCTACAGTATATGACTAAGGCGTACCTGTCCTTATGTAAGAACTGGGTTTGTGGCAGGCTTTCACATGGCACTGAAGCTGCTGTCTGTCAGAGGTGCTCCAGCTTGAACAACTCCACAGCTGACATCACAGCCAATCTATTTTTCATAGCCAACATCTGCTTGGCTTGCTTCATTGTCACTATGATTTGCATCAGCTCCCCAGATTCCATGTATAAAAACCAACACATTGAAGGTGACTAGAGTACTCTGTACAAAAGGCTTCATTCAGCGTGCTTTAGGATGATGCCTTTACGGGCTTTGGTGTAGAGATAAGAATTATTTTATCTGCATGAACCCAAAAAAGCTGTTATTAAAAGCTATTAAAATATGAACAGTGTTTGCTACAAAAGGCTGGCAATCAGCAAATGTTGTGACTACCTGAGGAAAGAAGTAGCAAAGGCAGCCAGAACAGGGCAGACACATAGCAGCTGGTAAACATGGTAAACTGTTTACTCAACAAGAAAGTAAAATATCCTGTCTATCTCCAGAGAAAAAGGCTACTGAGATTTTGGCTACTGTAATTATTGGTGCAACATGAGAATGCACAAGAAAATGGTTGACCATATAAAAATAAGCCCCCTGCCCCAAACCACCACCACTCCCCTCCCCAACGCAATCAATTCTTGTTCCAGCATGAAAAGCTATTTTCTTCTCCTCCATGTCATTATGAAAACAAATGCATTCATTTCTCCAGCAGAAATGCAGCTGATGCAGAAAAATGATCCCGAAAAATGACTTACTGACAAGGATCAGTCAATTCCATTTCTGTGCGTGTGTGTATGCCTGTGTGTAGATATTCATGAGTGCTGATTCAGTGTATTGCTAGGCCCACATTAATTTTTCCAAGCTCTCCAGAAGGGTGTGTGTGTTTTTACTAACATCTCATAAGGACTGGCTTCTTTCACTGTTGTTCAAGATGTGCGCTTTCCGACTTGCAATTTTTAGCTTAAATAGACGTTTTGCTTCCTTTTAATAAAAAAAAAAAAAAACATGAACAAAAGTGGCGCGCGTGGAACCATCTATAGTGCCCAGTGTCTCAAAGTCATCATGTATATGCATTTGTATATGTTGTGTTCTCTCTGCCTGCATGAGG